>JANEHU010004983.1:1200000-1581154 GCA_027563435.1 Nasonovia ribisnigri | reverse complement strand
CGAGCCGTCGCCGCCGTCGTCCGTCTAACCGTCTGCCGCTGCTACCTGAACGAGAACGTCGAGCCGTCGCCGCCGTCGTCCGTCTAACCATCTGCCGCTGCTACCTGAACGTGAACGTCGAGCCGTCGCTGCCGTCGTCCGTCTAATTGTCTGCCGCTGCTACCAGGTCGAGAACGTCGAGCCGTCGCTGCCGTCGTCCGTCTAATTGTCTGCCGCTGCTACCAGGTCGAGAACGCCGAGCCGTCGCTGCCGTCGTCCACCTGTCTACGCACCGAGCCAACCCGAACACCCGAACACAAACCGTGAGTTTCATGTTCACACCATTCCCCCCGATTATATGTAACCCCACAATAAATTACCTTTTTCTGTACACTCGAAAGAGTATAATTCTGAAGTGTATGTGAAAAAGAAATATTGTAAAAACACTACGTATGATAATAAACGCAAAAATTATTACAACAAAAAAAAAAAAAACCAGCGTTGAAAAATCATTACATTGGCGCCCAACTGCAGTGCTCGATTGGAAAGAAAATTTCACTTCGACCTACGAGATCAAAAGAAAAACTACTTCGTGTTAATTAAGAAGAAAACTACATCTCTAAAAAAAAAAATGGCACCGAAGAAAAACATAACAGAAGAAACCTTCAATGCATTTAAATCGGAGGTAGAGAGAAACAGTCAATATTTAGTCGACCAGTTATTGCAAAGAATCAACAGATTGGAAGAAAAATGCAACAATCTGGAAGAAGAAAATAACCAAAAAACTACAGAAAATGACAGGAAAATCGAAGAAGTTTTGGAAAATTACGAAAGAAAAATCGAATTAATTAACGAACAAATCAACGACATAAAACTTAAATACGAGAGGAGCAATAGACAACCAGTGCATAATGAAGGTAATAATAAAACTGAACAAATGCACAATACCGAGATATCGCGTCCAACATTTTTTGGAAACAACCACGATGCACACCCCATAGATTTTTTGTACCGACTAGAAGAATATTTTGCAATCAAACAGTCGTACGTCGGGGAAAAAATAATCATTGTGGGTGATTGCTTAAAAGGGGCCGCATCAAGTTGGTTCTCCACCATACGATTCCAACTGACCAATTATGACGACTTCAAAAAAGCATTCATCGACGAATTCTGGTCCAGGGAAATACAAATACAGGTATGGAGTCAGTGCCTAAGTACCAAGCACATACCGAACAACATCAACTACCGTGAACATTTTGCCATATGGGCAACCAAACTCCGACACCTCGAAGTACCACGATTATCGGAGAATGAAATAGTGAAGCACATAGCTAGACACTACCCAGGGTATCTCAGGGCAATATTGGTGTCACTACCCGAATGCACCATACTTACAGCCATGAAGATACTAAGCGAAGAGGGACAAAGTGATCAACCCACGGAAAACAAAACAAATAGTCAAAAAACCAACCAAAATGATTCACACAACAACGACAACAATTCAAGTGGTCAAACCAACAATAATTGGAACAACCACCGGAACAATGGATGGAACAATATGCCACCAAGAAGTAACCGTTGGAACAATAGCCAAACCCACCGCAACAGTGACAAGCGGGGAGACACTCAAACTAGTGGTCAACAACAGACCGAAAAAATCAATCAGGTAGTCACAAATAACGACGAACAAGCAGGACCAAGTAATACTGAGCACCATGCGATCAACTCGTTAAATACCACCAACCAATCAGTAAGCCCGTATATTCAATGTACCATAGAAGGGGAGGACGTCACATTACTTATCGATACCGGAGCAACGATCAGCGTACTTACCAAGGAGGTGGTAGATGTTATCACAAACAAAAATCCGAGAATCCCACAGCTACCAGTAACAGGGATACAAATTAGTAACGCGGTCGGGAAAAAAATCTGCAAGGTATCTAAGCAGATTTTCTGTGAATGTAAAATAGGAAACGAATATATACAGACCAATTTCATACAAGTGGAAAATTTGAATGAAAAAGGTATAATTGGAGCTGATATTCTGAAAAAGTATAATGCCCAAATCAAATTCAGCGAACAAATTATTCAATTCAAGATTGACAAAACCATACACACTATACCATTCGCGAACCAAAAACCGAAATTAATCAACTTTCAGGAACACTTGCTTAATGTCGAGATAAATGAAGACCCGGAAGAGGACCAAGTGAATCTTACCAGCAACGAGAGACAAAAATTTTGTTCACTACTTGACAAGTATGACGAAATCTTTTCAGACAAACCAGGGAAAATTGAAGCATTTCAATGTCAGATACGAGTGAAGGCAGGGGACCCGATTCACCAAAAGCAATACCCCATACCAGTAGCCCGAATACCCAGGGTAGACGCGGAAATACAAAAAATGTTAAAATTAGAAATCATAGAAAAATCCACGTCACCTTGGTCATCACCTATCATCTGCACGGAGAAGAAAAATGGCGACATCCGACTATGTTTGGACGCACGAAAGATCAACACCAGGATTATACCGGACCGCGAGTGTCCAACCAACATGGAGGAGACGCTAATGAAATTCCGTGGCATGAAGTACCTTAGTTCTATTGACCTCACTGCCGGGTACTGGCAATGTCCATTGAAGAAAGAGTGTAGGGAGATAACTGCTTTTTTACATAGAGGGAGAAATTACCAATTTAAGGTACTACCCTTCGGCCTAATAAATTCAGTGGCGGAGTTCCAGAAAATACTTGACCAAGTGCTAGGGCCAGAAATACTACAATTCGCCGCCGTGTACGTAGATGATATTCACATTACCTCACGAAACTTCGAAGAACACATGCAGCACCTTGAGAGTATCTTTCAAAAGCTGGCACATCATCATATCACCATCAACCGGAAAAAGTCGCAATTTTTCAAAAATCAAGTGGTCTTTTTGGGACACATAATCTCAGAAAAAGGTGTTACAATGGACCCAGATAAAATCCAGGTAATCAAGAACTTTCAACCACCCAAAACGAAGAAACAAGTCCAATCATTTCTTGGATTCATAAACTTCTACCGTAAATTTATCAGAGACCTATCCCAGGACACTGAACGATTGAGTGCCCTCACCAAAAAGGACACTAAATGGCAATGGGGAACTCAGCAACAAATCGCCTTCGAGAACATCAAAAACAAGTTCCTGGAAGACATAATCATACAGTTCCCAGACTTTACAAGGGAATTCTATATAAACACAGATGCTTCCACGACACATGTTGGAGTGGAATTATATCAGATAAATGAGGAGGGGCAACACCAATCCCTCGGATTTGCCAGTAGAACGCTGAATGCAGCTGAACGGAACTACAACACCACGGAACTGGAGCTATTAGCAATAGTCTTCGCATGTAAGAAATTCCGGCACTATTTAATCGGGCACAAAGTGAGGGTACTGACCGATCATCACTCACTAACCTTTCTGAACACATGCCAACTGCTAAACGCTAGGCTGGTCAGATGGTCCACATTTCTCCAGGAATACCAGCTGGAGATAATACACATACCTGGTAAGGAGAATATTGGAGCAGACACCTTGACCAGGTACCCACAATCTCCCACCGAAGACACTCCAACAAACACGAGAACCATCATCATCAACAAACTCGCCTTATTAGACTATAGCCCTGAACTAAGGAAACAATTCACCGAGCTGCACACACTACAACAATCCGACGAGCACATTCAAAAACTGAGACAACGGATGAACCAGCGGACGGACAACAACATTATAATCCACAACGAATTGCTATTCAGAAGATCCAATAATGGCGAATATCAGGTACTAGTGCCGAGAGAACTGGTTCAGCCATTGGTCATAGAAACCCACCAAATCTATGGACACTGTGGGACCTACAAAACATATCAGTTACTACAATCACACCACCAATTCCAGAGCATGTATCACACAGTCAAGCGAATCATCAAAGCATGCGACACCTGTCAGCGGACTAAGGTTAACAATGTCACGGCCAGGGGACCAACACTGAGTCTACTCCCCGAGAAACCACTCGAGATGGTCTCGGCGGATCTCATGGGACCATTGCCTAGGGGACAAGGAGGGTGTCGATATATACTAGCCATCCTCGACTTATTCTCCAAGTACATCAAGCTCTACCCACTCAAACGAGCCACCACCGACACTATTATCAAGCGCATCATTAATGACTATATCCCAACGGTAGGATTATTCCGGCAAATCCTAACGGACAATGGAACACAGTTTACCAGTCAGAAGTGGGATCGCGTCATGAGAGAACTGAAGATCAAGAGTATCCATACAACGATATATCACCCGGAGAGTAATCCCGTCGAACGAGCCAATCGGGAGATCGGGAGATTACTCCGCACCTATTGTCATCGGCAACATACCAATTGGTTACGTTGGCTAGATAATGTAGAGTTCTGGATCAATAACACAACACATACAACAACTAGATACACACCGCAATACATCATGCATGGGAAGAACACTCCTCTGTCCATCACCAAACTGGTAACCTTCCCGGAGCACCAGGCCACCGAACAGGAACCAGACATCGTCCAGATAGTTATGAAGAGAATGAAGAGACAAGCCCAGCTACGAAGTAAACGTAAGGATCGGGGTAAGCAGTTTCCAAAGTATGAACCAGGGATGAAGATACTCGTCAAAGAACATAGGTTATCCTCGGCCGAGGATCATGAAACTCACAAGTTATTTCTACTGTACCACGGACCGTATCAAATCTGTGAGGTACATGAGAACAATACGGTGACGGTACTAAACCAAGCGGGACAACCACGAACCCACAACTACAAAAACATCAAGCAGTACCACGAATATGAGCCACCCGCTCAAGTACCGCTTGCCTCAGAGAATTAATTAACCATTTAAATTATCATAAAAAAAAAAAAAAATTGTAAATATCAATGTAAATAGAAATGTAAATAACTTGTGCTGCTTGTGATACTAACAAAGAAGAAAAAAAAAGATAAATATATGTCTATCAGTTATGTATATACCTAACGCACCCCTCCGTAGGAAAAACAGAAAAAAAAATGGAAATGCGTGTCCAAATATCGTTGAGGAAGCTGCAAGCTGTCCGATCAGTTAATAAATTGGAATTGACAAGCATCGACAGGTATCTGGACAACCATCAGAAGAAACGGATTGCCAAGTTTTTTCGCGACGAAGCAGCCAAGAGGACCAAATACCTGGCCAAACCGAACTGGACCTTACCGGAAACCTTCCAGATGGTAAACAGGGACGGACGCCGGGCAACATCTCCAGAAATCCTATCCGATGATGGGGAACCAATATGGACGATGCCAGAATGTCAACTCGCTGCCGAGAAAGTGACCATAATTGATACATCACCAGAAGCTACCCCAGATAATATTGAGAAGAAGGAAATCTCCACGGAAGAGGAAAAAGCAGGAACACCCTCATCAGCGAACACCGTAGTCACGGATGACGACGAAATAGAGCTAGTACATGCCGACATTCTGGACATCGCCACCTCACCATTACCTGAGAGTGATAGTGAAACAGAACAGAGCGATCCAGGAGAAGGAAGTCCGAGCACCGAAAGGGTGAATGACACCATAAAGACCTTGTGGGACAATCAACAACGATCTTATCATAATCTCAAGGAAGGACTATTCACTGCACAAAAGTTTATGAAAGGGTTTGGAGACATCTCCAAGACTCAAATGAAGAAGCAAATTTACCGTGAGAAAATGAAACAGATAAAGGCCCTCAAGCGCCAACATCATCAATAATCCACAGACCAACCACTCATACCCACAGACAAGTTTTGATTCGAGAAAAAAAATAGTTCAAAACTTCAATTTTTTATCAAATCAAAAAGGGGACAATGTAACGGGACAAAACCGCGATACAATCTGTAGTGGCGCGCTCTATGTCACCGTCACTAAACCGGTCCGCCCGTCACGCAGCCCGCGCTCTCGACGATCGCCGTAACCCCGATTACCACAGAACAACAAGAGCGCAACTGTCAACCACAGCCACAGATAGCGCTGGAGAACCCGCACGTTCGTCGAACAGTTGTGTTCTCCGGAAAATAGGAGTTTTCCTATACAACAAAAGGAATACAAGACCGCGGAAGACCTATTCCAAATCAGCAGGTCACCGACGATCAAACTTCTATCACCAGATATGTCCAAAGTATTCATAAAAAGCGGAAAACGAGTAAAGGTGATCTAGTAGTTTGATCGGACCGGTGGTCCGCAAACAGCATAAATACAGGCCGCTGAGTGCCGTTACAACAGTAGTACTCCCGCTGAGAGTGGAAGAAGTGCAAGCCGGACGATACATTTCTATCGTTACGAACGGATGCACATCATACCACTCTACCAACAGCAACATATTCCCCGAGACTTAACGAGCCGGACGATATTAGTATCGTTACGAACGGACGTTAACATAGTCTTTCCCGGCACTCCTAAGCTGCTACCTGGTCGAGAACGCCGAGCCGTTGCCGCCGTCGTCCGTCCAACTGTCTGCCGCTGCCACCTGAACGAGAACGTCGAGCCGTCGCCGCCGTCGTCCGTCCAACTGTCTGCCGCTGCCACCTGAACGAGAACGTCGAGCCGTCGCCGCCGTCGTCCGTCTAACCGTCTGCCGCTGCTACCTGAACGAGAACGTCGAGCCGTCGCCGCCGTCGTCCGTCTAACCATCTGCCGCTGCTACCTGAACGTGAACGTCGAGCCGTCGCTGCCGTCGTCCGTCTAATTGTCTGCCGCTGCTACCAGGTCGAGAACGCCGAGCCGTCGCTGCCGTCGTCCACCTGTCTACGCACCGAGCCAACCCGAACACCCGAACACAAACCGTGAGTTTCATGTTCACACCATTCCCCCCGATTATATGTAACCCCACAATAAATTACCTTTTTCTGTACACTCGAAAGAGTATAATTCTGAAGTGTATGTGAAAAAGAAATATTGTAAAAACACTACGTATGATAATAAACGCAAAAATTATTACAACAAAAAAAAACCAGCGTTGAAAAATCATTACAATATAAAAATAACTTGTCAGTATAATACTAATTACATTCATTTATTACAAAATGTTTATTTTTTTTGCTTTATGACACGCAAAAACTTTACCGAAATCAGTTAAAATATTCTTCCTATTTTATCGATTGTGTGTTAGTGGATCAGGCGGGTCTGTTATAAGGTTCACTGGTTTTCAGACGTCACCAAAAATAATACCTTTTTTTTTAAAAAAAAAAGAAACTGCACGTTTCAATAACGTCGTTGTACACCGAACGTGCAGAAATTTCGGCAATGTATATTATCTACATCTATATATTATATAGGTGTTTCTCCGACACGTACAAATATATAAAACCATTCGATTGAGTATACTTAGGTGGAAATTGAAATAATTTCCAATCGTATGAATATTATATGTTTCATAATAAACCGTTTGTACTGTCGGTTTGTCCACGGTAATCACCTTTCGTCCTCAAAAAGTGTGCGCAAAAATGTATCGTCGACCCTACGATCATAGAGCTTGTTCTCGGTGATATTATTTTCTCAACTTAGTCTACCTATTATGTATTACTGATAACTTCACTGGTGTAAGACAAAGAATTATCCTAAATGTTATTTTAACACAAGTCATTTGTCTAAATAATAATATGAAAATAAATATTTATTTTTTATGTTTGAATTGGTATACAAGTTTACTTTGCATCAGTCGAAGCACTTTTTCGATTGTAGCAATATTTTGATGAGAATAAATATTTTACGTTTTATAAATTTGTTAATATTTATTATTAAATACATTAAAAAAAAATATTAAAAATATGCTTCGACCGATGCAAAGTGAACTTGTATACCAATTCAAACATCTTTACATATTTTAAATCGAACAACTAGAAGTACCTTAATTTTTGTCCGGCGTTTAGGTCGTTATTCCTATGTTCCACGTGTGTTAGACAACGACAGACAATCGCGGCATGCAATGCCCTTTTGACGTTATCTTGTAGGTACTATTTAACGTGTGTTCATGCAACAGCATATTTTGAGACTTAACGACATTAGATAAATATATATTTTAAGAATAGTGGATGAACAGTAACACCAATAGTTTACCGCTCTCTGGATTAATCAATGATAAACAATGATGGGTTGAGAGTCTAGCGGCCAAGTAACGTAACCGATATGAACATGACAAATGAATAAAGATTTAGCAAATCAGGTTGAATCAACGCCGTGTTAGGTTAGATGCTATATCATCTATTATAAAATATTGTATTTAATTTAAGCAGCCACAGACCTTCCTCAAAGTTGAAGATTGAAACATTTTTACTATTCTAGAAGTATATGATTGATACAAACATTTTACATAACCAAGTAAAACTCAGAGTCTAACAGCAAAAAGCAGCGGACAAATATTTTGATTACAATGATTGTTCTTCAAAACAGACATTTATTCACCTACTCCTTCTATTTAAATAATACTTTTAATTTAATTTCCTTTACTGTCGTACGTTCATATTCTATATGAGAACCAAGGCTTGACGTTATTGTAACAATAGTTTTACTACTCAAAAGTGTATATACAAAATACACAGTATATAACTACAGTTGTCAGATTATTTTCTGTTCTGTGTTCAATAACATGTGTACTATATTTCTCTTTTATTTCTGCAGGATTTTCATGTTGATAACGTCGTGATGAATTCAAAAACCATACATAATTATTTGGTTTAGAATATTTGAATTTTCCGTACATCTTGCATTCAAAATGAACCCTTATCCACATATTTAATAAAGTTGGACTCGTTCTTACTTTAGAGTGAAAATTATGCATTCAGTCATTTTATTATATACCAACAGAACGGCTTTATTTTAAGTTAACACTGATGGCTACCCCCCTCCCCCATTGCCCTATCAAAAAATATGTTGGAGTCATGATATATTTGATCCTACAGTAGTCTGTACTATGAAAAATAAAAATAATACATATACATTTTAATATACATACAAAATATTTGCTTCACACTTTTAATAAATTATACGATTTTTAATTTGAAGTACACAAGTCCAATTCGAGTTTATATCAACATTTCATCAAGTAGTTTCCAAATTATTAAATATTATGTATTAAGGATAATAGTTCATGGTAATATGTTTATAGGAATAGGATGATTTAAAACTTATAGTAAATAATATAAGAAAAACTACTATATTATGGGGTATTAATTTATATTTAAAATGCAAGTTATATAGTGTAATGATTATGAGGCTCAATATCATATGATAGGTGTATCTGTATTTGATGTCGAACCATTAATAACAATTTTATTATACTTGATACTTTATACAGTTTAAAATTTTAAGAATAAATCGATAGTATTTCTATTTAGACGCATAAAAATTTTAAACAACTTGACCATTTGAGAATTTATCGAATATAGGAGGGTTATAAATTACAAAAAAAAGACAATTATTTTAACACACAACACTTTTTAAATGCAATAAAAAAATCTAAGGAGGTACCTAGTTTATAATAATATAGTTAAAAATTGCTAAAAAGTGCTAAAAATTAAAAAAAAAACAAGAATTTGAATAAATTATTGATGTATTACTCTGTACATTTTTAGAAAATTTTCTTTTAATAGTAGTTAAAGTACTTAACTATGTATCAATCTACATAATATTGTAGATGTGAAATTATATTTTTGGAAAAAAAACCAAACAGTTGATTGCAAAACTTCTGATTTTGATTTTTGTTTAATAGTTAAAAGAATAAATTTGTAATATGTATAGCTTATAACTTATATAAGAAACTTATAATTAGGAATGTATTTATATAAATATTGTATTTTTAAACGTGCTTCACAAAATTAACCTTGTATAAGAATGGACTTTTTAAATAATTAATATTATATTTTTGAACTTTTTACAAATTAACATTTATTATTTCATTCAGTATTTTAAACCGTTTTTTTGGTACTCCGGTGGAATAAAAACCAACCGACAAATAATTACTTTATTGTCATCGTTCCGAACACAACATAAATATCACTATAGAAGACGTACATCAATCATAATTGCAGGATCGGTCGTGGACAGATATAGATCCACACACATCGTACCACTACAAAATTCTAACGTTTGAAATGGTTTTTTGTTCTGATTTCAGTTCTGGGATATGGTGGCGAAGAGCATGGCCCTCGTTTCGTTGTCGAGCCACCAGTGTCAGTTTTCTTTTCGAACGCCACCGGGGCTCGAGTGGAGTGTGCTGCAGAAGGAACGCCCAGGCCACTGGTCCGCTGGCAGACGGTACTCGATGGTTCAACGGTTAGGGGCGTCAGAGACCTGATGCACGTCGACGACAACGGTACCCTGGTTTTTTCACCGTTTGCCGAACACCAATACTCACCATCCGTGCACTCGGTCGCCTACAGGTGCGTGGCCCACAGTCGCGCTGGCACCATCGTTTCCCGGACCGTTCAAGTCAGAGCTGGTAAGTGATAATGATGACGATAAAGATAAATTATAGTTAGTTAATACACTAGGTAGGTACTAACAACTCGAACCTACGACCAATATCAAGTGTTTTACGACTTAAAATATAAGTATTATATGATATCTTGAGAAACCTGTTTAGAGAAAAACAGAGTTTGAAAGTAAGGGAGAGAGAGAAAGCTCCCCGTGGGCCGTGAACATACTCAATCTGATAAAATAGGAAGACACGTTTTGAAAATCTAAATTCAATATTATATGAATATTGAATATCAATAGTGAAACAGATATAATATTAAATTGTATTAAATTCTTACCTAATGGACCTTTTCTGACGACCTATTCATAATTTGTCATCATACATCTATTTATATTTTAGCTATATTGCAATTTTTGACCACAAATTTACTAATTATCAATAACAGCTCTAGAACTCAAAATGTTGGTTTTTCCATAGTCTCCTTCGCATTTTTATAATCATACTGGAATATTTTTGCAATATAATAAGGTGTAACAATTATGCAAGAAGGTAGCATTTTTCAAGACACATTTCCATTCTAACGATTCAATTATTTGAACTATTGCAAAATAAGTCCAAAATACTCTACATTCATGCACACCTGACATGTATCATTTGAGAATTTGCACAGAACCACGACGTGTAAATGCACATTGTATAGACATTAGGCATTTTTCACGTGTTCGATTTACACAGGAATAGTCACCACAGAATTATTTTCCATCTAAGTAAGTATACAATTTCAAATGCATACTGACATACCATGCACAATACGTTTTCTCATCAATAATAATAATAATAATAACAATAATTATAACCATTATTTCTCCCAACAAAATGAACATGCCTTTTGGCTGTATCCACTACTACAACTTCAACTGCGTAACGTGTACGTTTGTACAGAAAGATTATTACTTACGCCGGTTCAGATGAAACAACGAAAACGTTTCCTTTTAGAGTGGTAATCTACTACAACAAACCCATCACTACTACTTGATTATACCTATACTGACGAGTAATGATACACCATGGCTAAATACGGAGTCAAATCACTACAAAACTATAATAATACACATGTTGTTATAATAATAATATATACATTATACCTGTATATTATAAAATCCATGATGATAATTCTTAAAATTAAATTAAACGGTTTCCCTTTTGTAGTTAAAAAACGGCTTTGTGTTTCATGAAAACTAATTTATATTATTATATATACGTATGGTTGAAAAATATACATCTTATACTGCGGGTCCACAGCCACCACTATAACAATAACGGGTAATTAAGAACAAAATAACAAATTATTTATGCATTTCTGTTATTTTGTTTACTATTGTGTTATTTTCTCAACGGCAAGGTATTATTATCTCGAGGGGTCTAAACAAAAAGACATAAAATGTAAACATTTTTACAACCATTGTGTTTTCATGCGTTCGAAATAGGTGAATGAAAAAAACGAGATAAATGTGTACACTTTTTATTAAAAAAAAAAATCCTGGTTTTAATGAAAACTACTTCGTATAGAGTATACATATGTCTTGATAAAGACAATATTATAAACAAATACGTTTTTCGAAAAAGAAAAAATCAGCGACACACCTTGTGACAATTTTAGAGTGTATAATATATAGTTATATTCCGTATAGAAACAAATAAATTAGAATAAATGTATGGCCTTGTGTGGGGTGTGATGAAGAAGTCTTCCCAATATGACATCAACATTTAAATTTTTTTTTATGTTGATGTTGTAAGATTAAATATTAATTAATTTTAAAATAAACTAATTTAATATTATTTACATTTATGAATCCACCCACTTTCCCAATATGATACAACGATCTAATGACGTTCCTGGCTTTTATAAATGCGCATAATATTAAATAAAATGGATTATCAGGATTGTCAAAACTCAGTTTAGTATCGTACATTGATCATCCGGATATAATATCCACGACACGTTTCTTAAAACAAAAGCCGTTAGATCAAAACACAACAAAGTTACACACACACCCACACATACATGAACCACTCACACATATGGGATTATTGCCATTATAAATGTAGCGTAAATCCTCAGCCCGGGGGTAATAGCGCCTCAGGTCACGGTTTTCGATTAGGCCGTTAGAGTTTCAAAATACCACCAAGATAATCACGTTGCGGTTTGTTTCGCTGACTCAGATACTTCATCATTATTTTTTTCTCTTTCAGTAAAAAGTCAAAACTCGGAAATAATTAACGAACCTTGATCCTATTCAATGGGTACCTACTAGTATAATATTATAAGTCGAGGTCAACGTGACGATAACACGGGGGTGCGCATTATTAGAAAAGTCAATACACACCATCGTCGTCGTGACACACTCGGTATAATATATATATATATATATAAATATTATATGTAAGGTTAAGTCATGAGTTTTGATGTATATATATATAAATGTACACAAACGCGGCTGACAACGGCTGCGGCAGCTATAGGGGAGGTTCGCGGTGGCGGAAGCACTGGCCGCTTTATTCCCTCGCCACGGGAATGCTGCTGCTGCTGCTGCTCTGATACCGCGAGAAATGAGGTGGAAAAAATCATTGGACCAAGAGTAACGCCCTGAGTAATTCATGAGCCTCCACCCCGCCCCGGCCGTGAATTCTCAACCCCGTCCACTAAAACTCGGCGTGTTCACAACCGTCGCCTCCGACCTTTTATTTGTATATTTTTTACTTATATATATATATATATATGATATTATGTTTATAATATATATATCTTCTTGATTTTTTTTTTTTTTTTTTTTGGTCTCGGCGAAATGTTTTTTTCATTACGCACGAGGCGGCGGCTCGGGATTTAGACGCGAATATAATATGTATGTATGCACGCGTGTATGGGGTCGAGTACGCGAACCATATACGTATGATGTATACACGCAGTAATATAATGTAATATATGCGCTCTTGGATTTTCGACGACCACCGGCGGCGAAACTCGAGAGACAAAAATGTTTTTACTTCTTTCTACGCTCTGTACATACACCATCCGTATTATATTATTGTGTCTATAATTAAACTACATATATATATATTATATATATTATATGGCCGTGACCGTCGAAATTGATTTACCGCAAAAACAGTGGATAAAAGCTCGTGGCGAGATAACGTTAATCCCCGGACCGTATATGCTGTAGGTATATACAGCACACACCTACTCAAAGGCCATTGTCGTCTCGGGCCGCGATGATTTGATTCCGTTCCATTATCGTTTTCGCACGTAATTATCGCCAGTGGAAATATCGGCGCAAGTAATCGAAATCTGGCTTAAAACGATATATACGCGTCTCGTTTCCGCGGGCCGCGGCTGTTTTCCACTGCGAAACGGTCGAAAGAATATTTCGGATGACGTGGTGAGGAAACTCCGACCACCGGACGTGTTAACTCTGCACGCTGTTCTAAGTCCTTACCGGAAATCTTGAAAACTATTACGACAGTCCCGAAAATGAGGTAGAGAATTCCACGTTAAAAGATTGAGTGTAACATGTAACGTAGTTATAATGCGACACCGGCATATTATGTTATCTTAAAGTTTTGGTACACCTCACGAGCGTATAAATAATCCACCTTATCTGGAGAAATATAGCTTATGCTTGAAATTCACCAACGGCACGAATAAATGGTGTGACAAGCCTTAAGTTAAAAAATCAGTCATTATTTTAAATAGGTCATCAATATTACTAAAAAAAAAAAAATACGTGGTTCTAAATAGACATTGGTTAAAAATGCAGTAGGTAGTTCAAACTAAGCTTTAAGAAAACATATTGTTATTCTTTTGGACGCGTCGATTGTACGATACTGTTCATTTTATGGAATTATAATAAAATTTTTCAAGGAAATGAAAGTGAAATGAAAATAAACCAACTACGAAAATAATAACAATCTCAAAACTTTTCAAAATGATTGCAAATATTTGCGGTTTTAAAAAGAAGTCACCGGGCAAGAAAATGAAAGTGTTAAGATGTAACGCTATAGTAATTGAAATATAATATTTTATTCTTAAATATATCATAACATATTGTAAACCTAATACATTATGTTATAATCATTTTAATAAAAAAAACAATAATATAAAAAATTAGAAACGTTTTTATATTGTTTCATTAATCTAGTGAATGACGTGCATTCCTCTAGAGGGAAGGGAAAAATAAAAGTTAAAAACGATATTATTTCCGCGGTCGGAAATGAACGTTCGTTATGATTCACAGTGTACTTCGAACGGAAATTATAATAATCCAACGTCGACCGTGATTTAATAAACGGAACATTCGCGTAAAGGTAGGACTGCGTTAAATTTATCGCGGTCGAACCATATACGGAGACGGAGTTCGATTCCTGCTTGTAAACGACAAATGACAATTACTAATATAATCTTATCATTATAATAAAAATATACTCATGTTTGACGGGACAGCGGGTGGGGACTGGGTTTGCCAACCAAGCAATAAGGATTTTTTTAATATAAATACAATAATTATATGCAATTCGACCCGGGGGCGTCATTTCAGTTATTTAACATTTCCCCGGCTGTATGATATAATAATGTATTATTATCGCAGATACGTAAATATTCTCTTGTCTCGTTTTATAATCCCAATTGAAATTATTATCATTCATATCGACTATAATGAACTTTTCAAATAGCTAGCAATAGTTGAAATATTTAAAACTCGAATGATGCTTATAAAGTTATAAAATGTAATTAAAGCGAACAGCTGAAACAATTTCACTATTATTTCCAAGAAGGCAATCAAAGTTTTAAATAATAAACTTTTCTTTTTGTTAATTTTGTCTTTAAGTTATTATTGTCTTTAACTATCAATATAATGATAAGGGATGGTAATAGCACACAATAAAACTAGTTCCAGTGCGATATACCATAATAGTTGACAAGATAATAGTATATGATTTGACATTATTATTTATATAGTTTTTGAACATGAAGGCCCAGTTACATAAATTAGATAGTAACAACACACGACCGTAGACAGGAATATGATAACAATACATTACAAATTAAAAATAAAATAAAGAATACTTATATCTATGAACCTAGCTAGTATAAAATTACAGTACATTTTAAATGAGTAAAAGTTTAGTGAAATTAGAAAAAATAATTTACGGTTACGTCATTCTATTGCAATGGGCGTTTGTTGCGTAAATAGTTACTTCTTTGTTTAGATAATAATATTATATTATGATAAAAATAATTATATCGAGTACTAACAAGTAAGAGTTTTGAAGGAAAAATTATTTAAGAATTCAGGACAGTCAGTATTAACGACGAACATTTTATACAGAAAGTATAAACCTAATCGCAAAGTATTTTTCAGTGTTTGAAGTTCAGAAAATATACAAGAAGAGAGCATGACGAATGTGATTATGGAAGCTCACCCCATGGGGGGGGGGGGGTATAGAGCATTTAAATGAGAGCAATCATAATGTAATGTCAGTACAATTTTTATGAAGGAAAACTAAGATTTATATGTGACTGTCAATTTGAAGTTCAACATAATCAAAAATACTGAGGTCCTTAATAGGTCCATAGTCTGATTTAGTATTTTACCATTGACGTTGCAATTATATTTTGAAACCACTCGAGCTCTGGAAAATGTTATTTTCTGACATTTATTAATATTAAGATTGATATTATTCTTAGAGCAAGTAATAGTAAAGAGTTTTTAGATACAAATTAAGTAAATCGTCATCGATAGAAAGCTAACGGAACATGTTAACACCTTTTAAATTAACATTTGGCGTTGAGATGAAGCATCCAGAGAATGTAAAATCGAGTAAAATTGTTGACGAAGAATATGTGCAATGCCATGTGAATACAACATCAAGAAATGATAAAGAAAGCCAGGAGCAATATACTGAATACACAACTAGTACATCAAAGAACGTACAATGAAAAAAGAAAAACATTAAGTGGCCATTAAGCTTATCCAATTCTTGCCTGCTTCAAGGTTATGTCCCAAATACTAAGACACATACTGAGTGACCAAATGCTCCGGACCCAATAGATATGATGTAAGGAATATGGGCTCTGAAGAAGGCCCATTAATGAATTCAACAGGTTCAGACTTCATGAAGAAGTGAAAGGAGAATCTAGATGAAGAGAAAGAAGAAGATGAGTTGCCGTCCGAGGTTGATGTCATTCAAGGAAGGGAAAATGTGAGGTTATAACACTATATGTCGCCCATGGAATGTGAGTGGTTAGAAGAATCAACTGACAGAAGTACCTAAACAAGGAGATTGTGAAAAAAGAGACCATGCGTTGCAAACTTGTCTATTAAACACTTATGTTTTTTCTTACTGTGTTTATTAAGTCAAAATGTGTTATATACTTGTAACGAATTAATAAAGTATAGTAATATTACCAATAATCCCTGCGGGTATTATTTATTTATTATTGATTGGTCACCCAAAATCCCACATAAATTAAAAAATACTGACATATATTCGTAGTTCATTAACTGTGTTTAATACTCCACGGGTAGAATGTGCTTTCGCACTTATTTACATTTAGAGTATTCAATTATTAAATGACTCAGGTATTGTCAGGTATTTAAAGCGGTCAAGCATTCTCAACACATTTTCTCCATAAATAGGTTATGAAATTACTTTATGGTCCAAAACGTTTCACCTTATTTAAAAAAAAAAAATCAAAAGTGCACTCCTTAAGCGAGTATGAAAAATTTTCCGTTTAGGATATTTCACAAACTATAATTTGAATAAATTGAATACTATGTGTTACAAATAGTGGGGTTAATAGCTGAGCTGTTCAATGAATCACCACAAACAGTAGACTCTAAAAATATAAAAATGAAATAAATCACAAATATAATATGTTTAAATAAAAAGTCTAACATGTTATTTTATATTATTTTACACTTTTATATAGTTGTCGATCATGAATTAAAAACAAATCAATAAACAATAATAATGAAACGTAAATTATATTATTATAACGATTAGTAAAATTATACTGTAGATTATAATCTTCAGTATAGGGACACCTTGGTTTAGTTGTTCCAAGATTCACCTGAATAGTGTGTTTGGGTAAGCCATACCCGGTACTAGAAGTTTGGTTTGTCATTAAAGGATTGGATACAATTCTCGTATGGTACTATAATTATATTATAGAGTACTACTTAGTGTGTTTATCCGATTCCGTGTTATGGTTAAACGACAGTTGGGAAAGTTTACATTGATTAGAGACAGTGTCAAAATCGCTGTACACGTAAAATATTTATAAGCTGAATATTTTATAGTATGGTCTAAAGTTTAGACTTTAAACATTAATTCTATACTATTAACAGAGCAATAATTACGAGTGCGTGTGTCAGTACATTACTTCTTGAAACCATTTAAAAGGATTTCGTGAGAATTTCGTTACTAGTGGTTTTATGATAAAATAAAAAATGTATTATTTAAAAAAAAAATATTTTCATTAAAAAAAAATATATTAAGCTACAAATATAATCACACATTAAGCTAGTACTCTTGGTATTTGAAGAAATTCAATTATCGGAGTAGGTCTCCAGGAAAAATCATGACTTTGAGTTATTCTGGGAATTTTGAAAAATGCACAAAATTCTAAAATGTTATAATTATTTGGTTATTTCAAAAGGAGTTAATCATATTCGGACGTATATTATAAGAAAAAGTCGATTTTAATGTATAACGTTAATTTCGTTGTACTGTCGTGAAAATTGCTATATTTTATAAATAAGTAATAAATGATTAAAAATTAGTAGAAAATTAGTAAGTAACAATTATTTTATATTATAGAATAAAAAAAAAAACTAACTGAAAAAACCAATTAACAAAATGTAGCACGATTTTGATATTTTTCCTCTGCCAGAAAAACTTATGAACCGTAAGTATGTTTTTGGGGTAGGAAAACTGAATTTTTTCTTTGAACTACTTTTTAAAAAATATCAATTAATGTGTAATGTATACATTTGTCAACATACATAATATAGTTGTACATTGATATCAATATTGTCACAACAACTATGATAACAATAATATACGTTAAAAGTGTTACGAAAAATTGTCGGAAAAAAATAACTGTAGCTAGTCCAAAAACATATTTATGGTTTATATATTTACAAAAATACAGACGCAGCGTCATTACACAATATTGACTGTACCGTAATATTGGTACTTGCGGCCATAGTGCCACATAAATACATAATAATATAGGCTGTCAGTAAACGTGTTAACAACCAGGGGTAATTTTTATTTCTAATTTTCTGTTTTACTTTTATTGAATAGGTTTACTTCGTTATTCAGGAAGGTTTTTAAGAAAAGTTTTTCGAGAAAAGCACGCTATAACATAATAATGTTATAATGCGCGCAGACGCCTAATTTGCCCTTGATGGCAAAAGAGCTGTACATTTCAGGAATTACATTAGACTTAAACTAAAGATACCAACTTGGTTGAACCATGCAAAGACATCAATTTCCCGTTAGACCAGCATTTTCTATGACAGTTAACAAGGTCCAGGGTCAAACATCTGAGAATGTTAGTGTAGACTTACGAATGCAAGTTTTTGCCCACAGAATTTTGTACGTCAGTTTTTCACGAGTAAAACGAAAAAGCAATTTAAAAGTGCTTTTACCACAAGTTAATCATCGCAACACTAATACAGTGCACAAAGAAACATCGAGTCTTACAGACTATTCTAATTATAATGTACACAATAATCATCAACAAGTAGATTTCGATGATGCAACTTTTTTCTTGGTGATACCAGACAACTTGAAAGATTTCAACTTGACCTAAATTTATTTAAAGTATCTGATTTAATTAAACTCACCGCAAATGTAATCCTTATATAAAACATTTTAATTTCTGTTTTGTTTTAAGAAATATAAAGAAAAAAAGTAAACATTTTGATTCAAACAAAAATACAGTTTTTAAAACTAACCCCAGCTATGCTCGGTCACCTGGTACTTAAAAATAGAGTTAAAATAAATGTATATTTATTTTTGCAGCTCTAATACAGCGTACAATATAAACCACATTATCCTTAAAGTATATGATATTTTCCCAAAATAATTGACAAGATATGAACTTTTAAAAAGCGGTATGTACTTTTTTAACTCTTGCGTATACCAAATTATTTGATAATTTTTTTAAATCCCGGGTTCTATAACATGGATATTCACCAAAATATTTTTCAAAGGAAGTAAATGCACTGTACATTTTGTGGTCGGAACCTTCACAAAGACGGAGACCTCCAAAATATAATATGCATTAAATATAATATGGAACCACTCCGGAGGGGGTCTATTTTGACTGAAAACCGACTTATCACGCTGCAACGATTATTAAATATGTTTTTTTTCATTGTGATAATAATAGTTAGCGCATATTATATTAAACTATGACGTAATCTTATTATAAGGAAGGTGTAAATACAGGCACCCCTACCGAATAAAAGGCCATGACGAAAATCCCAGAGCAAACCCTCTACACGGGAGTCCGAAGCTTAGGTCAGGAAACAATAATGTCGTACGCGATTTGTGGTCGCTATCGTCATTACTGTTGTGTTCGTAAAAGGTCACCGGAAGTGCGGGACCGGGACCGTGTCTGACTGCTGTGTAGACGTATTAGAGAAGCACGTGCACGTCACAGGTTCCGTGAGTACGGTAGAAATATTATTATGTCTCGTGATTTAAAAATGTGAAACTTTTACCTTGGTTGCATATTTTTACATAATAGTTATATGATGGTCATCAAAACTAAAGATGGAATGTGCGAGTTTGGTATTTCTTGACGTACAGGTATACTCCACAGTTCCTTTGAATATCTTTATTGTTAATACTTTACGTGGTTTTATTACAATAATTTACACGATTCTAAATCACTTCACTAATCTTTTTACACTCTAATCAAGTGACCAATACTTAGTACAACACTATACTTAAAATATTATGATGTACTTATGTTTAATAATATACTTTGCTTATGGTTTATCACTTTTTAAAACTACGATTACCTACGAATTAAATTCATTTTCATTTTCACTTAAAGGTGCATAGTACACTTGGTGTCAAGTCCATTTTTTTTTTCATTGATCAATTCACCCCATATGTGGATCAAATAGATTTTCATGGTGGTTTCGAGCCTTATTCACTTATACCGCGTAATGGGATAATGTATTATTATTGTATAATATAACACTCTAGTTTATTCAAATAACCTAGTTTATACAAATTTTAGCAATTAAATATAATTTTACTATACAAAGGAAATAGATACTAAATATATAGGTGGACATTAATATTGTAGTTAAATAGATATCGTTATTGTGACCCTTGAACAACGAGTTGAAGTCCCGGAAAGTATATTTTAGCTTCCTGTACTATATTTATACCATAGCAATAAGTGTGTTCATAATATTAATGTTTACTTGAAGATATTATTTTACCACTTTTAAGTTAAAATAATTTATATATTTATTCATATAAATATAAGTATTAAGTATATAAAATAACTACATAATATTATAGTAGCGCGTTCTTATATTATTCATATTTAAAATAATTACTTAATTTAATATTTTAAATTGTTTGAAAAACCACCTTGTACATAACATAATAATATAGTAGATTACAATGGCGACACATCCACAAACTATTCCCACTGACTGAGAAAGGTGTCACTCGCTGGTCTGATCGATCGAATCAGAATAAGATCCATTTCTTAAAATATACATAAACAATGGATAAATAAATGAAATAATGTGTTTTAAATACCGTAATTATTCAGTTAGTAGCTAATATGATTTTTTTTTTTTAATTTTAATCAACCAACTAACACGGCTGTCTTACGTTATTTTTTAGGTACTATTATTTCATAAAGTATATATATTTTCGACACATCATTATTTAAGTCTGATTGCGTCGATATAAAATCTATAATCACTGTGCCTGACCAATTCTTTATACTCAAATTGTATACCTACTCTTATTCATAATTCCTAATGTTTGTTTCTGCATTTCTATAGGCCTTTTGTGCAATTTTCCGTAATAATTAAAAAAGACTACATTTGCGTAAAATTACAACTGTAAGCCAAGTTAAAAACGTAATAATGACTCTTTTTTGAATTTTCTAAAAGAAGCACATACGTGAATAAAAAAACCTCTTCATTATAATAGTGTGTTCTATGTGCCTACGTGAATTAGTTTACGTGCTCATAAAAGACACAAATAATTTTCAACGCACCATACAGACAATACTTTGAGAATTGATTATATTATATTGTAGTCAAATACTATGTCCGTTTGATATTTTAGTAATGGAACACACACAAATTCACGTTCATTGTGCTGCTCAAAGTAATATGGGATCTTTTATTTTTATGGGTAACGAATAAAAACACGAAATGGCGAATATAATAATTGTAAGACGGCGTCTTGAATAGGCAATATGACTACATTTATGCTATACAGTATGTCCCAAAAGTCCCGTATCACCCTTAATATCTCCATGTAAAATCACTATATTTAAACGCGGTTTTTTTTACAGTACTAAGTATGAAAATTCTGATTGAATGGCATAAAATTCATTTTTTTTTTTTTTAAATTCAAAAATTTTCAAAAATATTTTTTACGCATTTAAAAATTTTAAATTTTGAAGATAGCCATTTTGTTGAACATATTTTTTAAAACAGTTCAAAAAAAAAAATACTAAAATTAAATAAAAATTGACCAAGTTAGAGCAAGTTATGTTTTTGAATAATTGTAGTAAAAAAATAAATTATTGTTTCACATTTAAATAATGAAATATCTAATTTCAGCACACGACAATACTTTTACATTCCTAATTAAAGTTTTGATTTGAATAGAAATAAAATTAGCCGTGTTATATCGTTTGCTGAACAGTGAAACTGGTTACCTATTTTTAAGTATTTTAATTATCATGAAGTCAACCTAAAGTTACGATATTGGACATAATCTTACAGTTATAATTAATGCGATTTATAATAATAATACCTACGCATATCGCAATTTGGTAAATTATAATTAAAATTATTATCTTGTGTTCTTTCTTTATAACTATTACTGCTATTAGTGTCATACGTACAGTACGTACTGTGTCTTTAACTATAATTTCTTAATTCTTACTTATTTCATTCAATATTTAAAATGACTCATACATTCTCAGTACATGAGTACATCGATATGGTGAAATGTTACTTCCGAAACAACGAAAGTCATAGACAAGCTGCTTATAGTTATGGAATTGAGTATCCTGATCGTAAAAAACCATCGTACAATGTTATCAACAGATTAATGTCTCGATTTTTGGAAACAGGTAAAATTGCATTATTCTCAAATTTATAATAAAGTTGCAAATTTTGGTATTTGGATACGTCCGAACCATTTCAGACGATTTAGTCTAATAAGCGACTGAACCTTATATCCATAAGTCTTATAAGTGACGTGGTGTCCACAGTACATATTTCTAAGAAATTCATTTTTTCCTACAATAAGCTAAATATCATGTAGATATTAGGTAGTGGGTGTTAAGCTGTGTACCTATTATTGAATTATTTTATTGATTTCATAATTTTTCTAATAACTTAATTTTAACTATTAGGTAATGTCAATGAACGAAATAGGTCAGGTAGATCTCAAAGTGTTACAAACGTAGATAACACCATCAACATTCTTGGAAGTGTAGCTGTAGCTCCAAAATTATCCGTACGTCATAGGTGCGTGGAGGCTGGAGTGAGCAAATCATCCATTCATAGAATTCTCAAAAAAAAATAAAATAAAAGCATATAAAACAAAATTTGTTCAACAGTTTCATGCGGGTGATGAAGAAAGGCGTTTACAATTTTGTGAATGGGCATTACATAGAATTAGTCAGGACCCACTATTTATAGATAAAATAATTTTTACTGATGAATCTACTTTTATTAGAAATGGACAAACAAGTAGACACTGGACATATCACTGGTCTGACGAAAACCCACATGAATCCATAGAATTTCATGCCCAAAATATAGAAAAATTAAATGTTTGGAGTGGAATTTGGAATAAGCAGATCATTGGGCCCTTTTTTATAGAAGGTAATTTAAACGGAGAAAAGTATCGAGATTTATTAGAGGAAAGTGTGTGGCCAATAATTTCTCAGTTAATTAATACAAACAGAATAGAGCCAATTTTTATGCAAGACGGTGCACCAGCACATAATTCAAATATTGTGAGAGGTTGGCTGGACGAGCACTTCCCGGGAAGATGGATGGGAACAAGGGGTCCAGTGCTTTGGCCACCTAGATCTCCCGATTTAACACCGATGGATTTTTTTTTATGGGGTTATTTGAAAAATCTTGTGTATCCGTCGTGTTCATTGCCTGATCTTCGTCATAAAATTGAACAAAATATTCAAAATATCTTACCCGAGACATTGGGAAATGTTAAGAACGCTTGGGTCGAAAAACTTCAACTCTGTGTTGCAAATAATGGAGGTCATTTCGAACATTTATAAAAATAAAAATGTAATGAATTATTTTTGTTTTTATGTAATAAAATCTTTTTTTCTATTAGCAATCAAGTTTAAAAATATTATCTGAATTTTAATTTTAATCTTTCCTAAAAGCTCCACTAATAATTAGATGTTTACAGATTACCATTAAAAACAGCATACCTACCTAGCTATTATTACAATTATTTATAAACATACTCTACTCAACTAGCTCTATCTTTATTATAAATCGCATTAATTATAACTGTAAGATTATGTCCAATATCGTAACTTTAGGTTGACTTCATGATAATTAAAATACTTAAAAATAGGTAACCAGTTTCACTGTTCAGCAAACGATATAACACGGCTAATTTTATTTCTATTCAAATCAAAACTTTAATTAGGAATGTAAAAGTATTGTCGTGTGCTGAAATTAGATATTTCATTATTTAAATGTGAAACAATAATTTATTTTTTTACTACAATTATTCAAAAACATAACTTGCTCTAACTTGGTCAATTTTTATTTAATTTTAGTATTTTTTTTTTTTGAACTGTTTTAAAAAATATGTTCAACAAAATGGCTATCTTAAAAATTTTAAATTTTTAAATGCGTAAAAAATATTTTTGAAAATTTTTGAATTTAAAAAAAAAAAAATGAATTTTATGCCATTCAATCAGAATTTTCATACTTAGTACTGTAAAAAAAACCGCGTTTAAATATAGTGATTTTACATGGAGATATTAAGGGTGATACGGGACTTTTGGGACACACTGTATAATATTATATTCTACTTTTACGTGAAACAAAAAATTAACTATAATGTCCCACGTCTAATAATAAAACCTAAGAAAATTGTATCAAATATATAACTTAGTATTTGTATCAACATCTAAAGGTGTATATTTCACCAAAAAAATAAGCACATGACAATAATATTGTGTTTTTTATTAAGCGTAATTTATTGAATACGTTTTATTTTTATTTTAGTATTCGTATTTGTGATGAAAGGAACAAACATATTTACAGTGTAAATGAAAGATGCTGTTATGCAAATTTGTTTTTTTATATAAATGTTTTCATTTTTTTTTTTCAAAGTAAACAATCATTCTTCAATGATTAATCACATCGTGGGCACAATACAACTCAAACCAATTATTTATAAGTATTCGGAATTCGCACATTGGATAGTACTATTATCTTTATAAAATTTTACTTTAAATACGAACATATTTCATATTCTATACTCAATATAATATCATAGGTATATTCGCAATAGCGTTCCATATGTGTTTAGCCGGTACACATATCTAACTCTCGACCCGTGAAATAGTCTATTTTTCCACCACAGTTGAAATACGCTCGTGCATGTTATAAATAAATATATATATAATAAATTTGTATGTGAGTAGGACGACGGCGTATACCAGGCAGATGTGTTTGTCAAATCGATAAACTAAATACTACCTTTACGTCTGTGATTTTGTTTTGTATATAGGCCAGGTTGGGTTGTATTATATAGACTTTCTAGAAACCTGAAATAGTCTCGTTGGCGATGAGTCGAGTGCGTTCGATTGTTTCCGACGGTTGAGTTGTTGTTATTTTATGCACGTTTATATATATATAGGCGCGGTAGACTTGCACGTACACAGAACAGTAATAACTATGCGTATATATTATGTAAATCACAAATTTTAACCATAGAGTAATAGACATCTTATATATATCAAAATAATAATATATTTTACATAGAACCGGAACAATAAAATAAGGCGATGTGTAGTATATTATTTTACGAAATCATCTGATGTTCTTGATAAATAGTACACATTTTACGATCTTGTACGTTTAAATATTAAAAATTACATTTTTACTTACCTTAATACTTTTTTACGCTCGTTTTTTTATCCATGTGTGAAAATATGCGCTTGAGCATGTTTTTAAGAATGTGGGCGATGTGAAGTATTAACAGACATATACGATACTTGAGTAGCTATAGGATACATATTATATATTATACATGGTATATTTGAGGTTTTCCCATCAATCCTTTTCTAATTATATCTGTTAAGTGCTATACAAGCGAAAATTAAACATTCCGTTTAGTCGATATTGGAATTTTCACAAATGAAAAGTTAAACTAAAATCGCTTTGGTTCACTTGACATCCGTGAGTTGACACTTGTAATGTTTACACTACGTCTGACACTACGAAAGTAAAATCGATACTAAAGTGACCTGGCCTTTTTTTAATTTTAGAAAAGAGATAGAAAAATGTTTGCTGTGTGCATAGTCTGCGACTTTTCCAGTGCTATTTTATGGTGCTACGTTATCCTCTAATTCTTTGGCAAAAGTCTATCACTGTATTCTATAAATTTATATTTATGGTGCCCACTTAGTTAAACCACTTCATTGCAGTTAATTAATTTATCGAGGTATTATTACCTAGTATTGTACAAGCGAAATATTATAATCAGTGTTGAAGATCAATGCATTTTTTTTTCGCTGAATTTTTGTTGAATTTTTACAGAATTTGAAATGTTGTTTCAAAACTTGTATTATAGTTTATAGAATGCTAAATTTAACAATCGACCTTGAAATCACATTTTAATTTCACATGATAATAAATAACAACTGTTTAAAACAAACAATAAGGTCATTAAGGTATTTTTAGTTATACAATCACTATTTCTGCGTATGAAATGTATATGCAAAACAACAGAAACGAATGAAGACCATACAATTTTAGCCTGTTAAAAAAAAAATCATTCAAATTTTTTTGTGGGTAAGTGTAGATCATATTTCACTGAAATTACATTTTGAAGATATAACATTAGCGCTAGACGACACCTTAACAACTGAATATTTTTATTAATACAGACAATGAAAGTTTGCAATAAAATAATATGTACATAAAATATTATTTCTCGTACCTGCATTAAATCATTATGAGAAATTTGTCGTTATCAAACATAGTTTATTTTTATAAATTGTAATATAGTATTGAGGTTTCCACCATGTACAATATTTTCTTAACCTCTTGACGCAGATATAGTGCTTAGTCATTTAAGGGAAAGGGTGTATTTGCTTTAATGTTACTACTCATAAAATTCACATTATTGGATTAATATGTAGATATTTTAATATAAAGTAAAAGATAATTATTTAAGGATAAGATATTGCAATAATTGTTCATTACAAAATATGTATTATCACCTATTACGAGTGAGTAAAGTAGTAAATTCCCCGAAGGTGACTGACAGTTAATGCGGAAATTATACGTTGCTATATGATATGTGAATAGTAAAATATCCTAATTATAATAGTGCTTAGGAGGTTTGGTTTTCTTTTTTCATATGTACATTATTATTATTACCATCCTACTTTTTTTCTGATGTGGTATACATATTACAATACTATAGTTATGTCCAGTTATTATTATCTGTATTGTGGTCTGGAGTTATTTTATGACCTACAGTGCTATTTACCGGGTCACGTAAATGTCCACATTAATGTATTCAAGTCAAATATCTAGTTAGGTAATCAATCTGTACATTTTTGTTTATCATTATCTGTTCATATATTATATCGATATCGAGTGTGTATATTATGTCATCCAGGTGTTTTTTTTACCACCACTAAACAAATCTAATAGACTTCGATACTGAATGATACTATATCCGAACTATATAGATTGGTAACCTGTACAAACATCCGGCGAATGTCACCTGAAATATTAAAAGCTTAAGCGTAATTGGGATAGCGTGTAATTCAATTATATAAACGTTTACTTTATGGCTTTATGAATATCGAGCGGAAATTTAAGATACATAACACATTGGAATTGGTATACAGGCAGAGAATGCGCCATTAAAAATGTACACAAAAACATAAACTTTTCAAAACTTTTCTGTTATATTTTTCAATAAGCAATATGGTATAGTATACTATATTCAGTTTGAAATATTATGTTAATATCAGCAATGACTGCAAGCACGTTTTCGATAACGTGGCAGACGTCATTTCCAAGTAGGTACACGACACGATAATATTGCCTATAGCTAATGAAATATTACGTGTTTTATATTTTTTGTTTCACGTACACAATTCAAAACAAACTTTTGACTTTCAACATTTTGATTAATTCCCCACTTATGTGCGTTGTTCTATTATATAATTTCGATAATATAACATTTATGATAGGTAATAATAATATTATGTGTTATTTTGACAATCAAAAACTATATAGGTACTATATGGTAATAGATGATATTATGTCAATAAGTTATACCCATCCTCAGCCTCATTAATTGCAACAATTGTAATTAATTATCTAAGGATTTTAGTCGTCTATATGTTGAGAGTATAATTATTATTGAATATGACCAAAAAGTGATCCAGCCATCTTGTTTTATCAAATCTTTAAATATAAAAGATAGTTCGAAAAATATTAGACCATTTATAACTTAAGAACAGCTTGACGAATTTGGCCGAAAATTTGTGGGGAGGTAGCTTAAAACCCAAAGAAGGATATATGCTACATTAAAAGGGTAAATTCTAACTTGGAGAGGTGCTCAACAGGGATGATAAGATTTACGATGACATTTTTTGTTTATAAACTGTTGCTATTGGTTATAGGATAAATAATTAGTAGAAATAAGTATTTGTTTATTATTGGTTGCCATTGGTTATTAACCATTGTTATTACACAAACATTTATTAATAGATTAATACATTTTATAAAAAAAAGAAAGGGTCCTTGAATGATTTAGATTTGGACCAGGTAGATCCAATCTCCCAGGGATGTTCTCAACAGAGATTTTAAGATTTACTAGTAGAAATTAGTATTTATTATTTTATTGGTTTCCAAAGGTTAATCGGGAAGATATAGCCGCTTATCGGTTTGTTTGTTTGTTTGTTTGTCTACCAGGGTGGCTGAGTTGCACATACTGCAGCGAGTTATACACATAAGGAGTTTAACAATCACAATTTTTTTAAGAGTTGTCATATTTTACAGGCAAGAAAGTGCGTAGGATAAGCTATATATTATAAAAAAGATTTAAATATTATTTAATGTATCGTATCTACTATGGATACCAAAAAATAAAAAAATAATAAACAATAGAAAAAATGAGGAGTCCTTGAATGGTTTGGATTCACAATTGGACCCGATAGGCCCAACCTGGGTATGTCCTCAAACAGGGATTTTGAGTTTTACGATGGACACTTTTGTTTTTATTGCTATTGGTTATAAGATGAATAATTAGTAGACATTAGTATTTATTATTTTATTGCTTGACAAATGTTAATCGGGCAGATCAGGCATGCATCAAATCGAAGTTTTACACATATAGGTGTGTAGGTGTTGTCCGCGATCCAACGTAGTTGGATTGCCTACCACGGTAGCTGAGTTTCACTTACTGCAGCGAGTTACACACAAAAGAAGTTGAATAATCACAATTTTTTTTTTAAGAATCGTCATATTTTATGGGCAGTTAAGTGCAAGGGATCAGCTAGTAAGTAATAACTTATAATTTCGTGTAACTGATCGAATTGTAAAGGTACTTTTCATATATACATACTAACGAGTAAAATTAAAACGTATTTCATGGAATTATAAACTATAAATAAAACGATACACAATGGATTGTATGATAAGTAAAATGGATCATCATTACTGACTATAATACATTTTTTGTAATGATTTCTCGTCGGATGATTGAAATATTATAATGGAAATCGCAAAAATATCAGTTGCATGATGAATGATAAAGAAAAAAAATAACTATAATATAATGACGTATTTAATGATATATTTGTATATAAATTATAATATCATAATAGGAAGGTAGGTTTTTGCAGTCTTAATGGCATTTGAATTTTGTGTTGAGTAATAAGCTTTTCATCGGTTTGAATAGTTATTTTTACATAAGCCCCGATTGTGTCAAAATATTATAAAATTAAATAAACGAATGCAAACTATAATACACATTATATAAAGTTGACTAGTATGTAAGATTAAAACCTGAAATGCACGAATAATTTAGTAGTACGGCCACTAGTTTAGGAAATGTGGGTAAACTTCTGTGTACATAACCAGTTATTATTATGACAATTATTTTAACCAAAAAAAAATTCATTTGAAAATAATATCATAGACCGTTAAAAGAAAAAAATATAATTGTTCAGTGTAACATATAACATTTCCAGTTGACAGTCCAAGTTTCATAATAAATACTATTGTAAAATGCTAACCAATAAATATTATGCGTCGTAGATATCACAAGTACCTGCGACAATATGTGGTTGTCACAAGGTGCATAATATAATAATGATATTGATAATAATAATGATCACAATAATAATAATAATAATAATAATAATAATAATAATAATAATAATAATGAAATAATAATAATAATAATAATAATAAAATAATAATAATAATAATAATAAAATAATAATAATAATAATAATAATAACAATAATAATAATGTTGTCGATCGTCGAAAATATGTAATGTAATAGTAATACTCGTTCACGTGTAAATTTCTAGTAACTTTTGGAGAACAACAACAACAGCAACAACAACAACAAAACAATATATGCACAGAATATACGATACAGTGTAGCGGGAATTATCACATGTGTTGTGCCATACGCCATGAGATAAGCCACCTTGTGAATTCGCTTAACTTTTTAAGCTTTATCGACAGTTGGTGTTTGGCCGAGCTTGGTATTATAAACTCTGATACGATAGGTAGTTTAAAAAAACACACAGTATACCGTCGTCAAAAACACATCTACCTCAGCTGCGCGATAGTTATAATCTGATTTTACAACGTTTCTATTGTCGCGTTTTCCGAAAATACCAACGAGTTTGTTTTTTAAAATCTCTCGGATTTATTAACTGTACCGATTATAATATTATTAATATGACAACATCATGTTCAGATGATTAGCGGTCTTAATGAGTACCGATTGTGGTTGCTTATATTATACTATTGCACTGGAAAACCGAAAAAATAAAAAATAAATAAATATTTTTCATCCGTTATGCTTTGTCACGGTACCGTGCACTCGGTTGTTGTTACCAGATTAACATTTTCGCCTGCCGTTTAGATCAAAGGAAAAAAAATGTAAGATATACAATCAGTTCACAGCAGCACTACTACATCGTCATCACGATCTTCGAACTCTTACAACATATTATGTATAATCTATATATATTTTAATCTCTCTCTCCCTTTCTTTTTTTCAACCCAACGGATAGCTGATTCCTAAGAATCTTGAGATTGCTATGACGATTGCCGTTTTTAAATATAATTGGCTGAGCGTGTAACTTACATTGATTTGTCTTTAAACCCGTTCAGCAGACGGACAATGTCTGTCTAGAAATCCAATTTACGTAATGTGGAAAACGTGATATTTTTAATAATTATATGTTATTTGTTGTTGTTTGGTAATTATTATTCGCTTACGGTTGATCGGCCGCGTGAATCATAAAATTAACAACTTTTATTCACATAAAAGTCAAGATAAAATATTATCAAATTCTAATGGAATATAATATATATATATCATACACGAATTAGCATAATTATATCGGCCACCAACTCCACCACTGCTACTATACCACCGGTCGATCGCTTAATTGCTCCGAACGCATTATGTCATTAAATTACTTTATTCGATACTAAAGTACGCAATATATAATATTATATTATACACTGTTATTATTATATAGGTGTATTATAGACGCGTACATTATCGTTATTGTATACAAATATCGTTAAATATCCCGATCATTAAATGACGACGTACCCACACGAATAGGAAATAATCATAATGCGTTGCAGCAATAATTATTATTGGGTAATATTTTAATAAAAAATACCTACAAAATAAAAAAAAAAACACAACACAACAAAAATACTCGTAGTGAGAATGTATACTTAAAGCGTATTATTATAATTAAAATTATTATTATTGTATCATTGTGAACAGTAGAAAATTGATAAAAAAAATATTTACGCCGCATGTTTCTCTTACATCTGCGCCACGACTGCGAGTGCTTATTAGAAAAAAAAATCCATCGCATGTATCGCTTTAATGTGTTTTATGAGTTTTTGTACAAAACCATGGTATCCCGAGCCCATTATTACAATATAATAGTATTTATATTGTACACCACCATACCAAAATATAGGATGATTCTCGTAACACTCGTCTTCTCAAAAAAAAAATTTATTTATTTATTTATTTTTTTTTTAATTAAATTATTATTATTCATAAATACATATATAAAAACCACTTTTGTTTTTGTATTAATAATAAAATAATACGACTTACGGGGGTTATGTGCATCTTTTTCATTCTACTTCAATTATTATTAATATAGTAAAAACAAGTAAAATTTATAATACATATATATATATATATAAAGATTTTCATTTCATTAAAAATGCTCATTAAAAGCATGATAATGTAACACTTCACGAGATAATGAGTGTTTACCGTAAAAAGAATCAACTAGTGAAGCGTATATTATATAGTATCGAGTAAAAAGTAATATTACATAATAACAGGATGCTTTTCGATAGCTCGTTCAAATATCGATTACACTAAATTCTAATATTACATCGGGCCGCTAACAGACGACCAGTTGTAAGAGGATTGAAGTGAAACTTTTCCAATATGTCTTCTGCACTATATCGACGGTTATATAAGTTGCTTTTTGAGATCGGAGGTCTAAAATTAATTGGGAACGTTTCGGGAAAAATATCGTCGTGGAAAATATTATAACATAAAGGCGAAAATAATAAAAGAAGATTTGTTTTATGTTTTAACTTTTCAAGTAACTCAGACTACGCATTACCGGTCGCGTATGAGAAAATAATAACGGTTAAAATGTTATGATAACAAACTATGACGTATAACCCCGACCCATCGTAGAAACTTTCCATACGTACAATGCCATTGACGGACGACAGTGAAAATATATACATGATACGCAGGGTTTAGCGTGAAATCACTTGCAGTTCCTTATTATTTAAGTCTTGTAAATTCTATAAGTAACTAGTGAGTACTGATATTATTAATAATGTATAACATTATATACATGTGGTCGGAACTAAAAACGGTTTACTTCTGGTGAAATGTGAATAATAACACTTTTCGTTCACGGTTTAAAGTTTCGAACATTTAAACACGTGAAATAAATTCAGAATATTTTTTTTTCAATTTTATGCTGATACATTATCGATTTTTCATAAACTAGGTTAGCTATTTCAAAAATATAATCTACATACATAACATTATTCTATATTATTACCTTTCCCCGTTTGAGAATAGTTTCATAAATTCTCCTTTACTTGCTCTACTCGCTCTGCTTTATACACATTGAGAGTGTTATTTAACTTACAATATAAAAACTTTTCAATAGCACAATAGTCTTCGGTCAAGATACTGAGATTTCAAAGTTGCCCACTGTCGAAGATGTATAATATTTATACAACTACCGAACCAATTTTCCAACCAAGACCTCTTAACAACAAAAACAGCAACTAACATAAATACTGACAAATATAAATAAAATTTTATCAAATATAATATTTACAACAAAATAGTTTTATAGTAAATTTTAAATACTGAGTTGATTTTTGTTTATGTCGAGCGACGTGTAGGTACAACAAAACACGTTTTATTTCTTATATTAGTAGTTTTAAACGGTAATAAGCGATATATTAGTACGTGCCGATGTCAGTAGTTTGTATTTTAAAACGAAGAACCGTTTAGAAATAATGTCTTATTATTTTAAAAAAAGCTAATTGAAGTATTACAATGTTTCGTAATAATAATAATTTGTGTACCTATGGAAGAATATAAAAAACAATTAGTTTAAAAAAAAAGACATAAATTCGTTTTGTGTAATAAGTATAAAAGTGAATATTTTATGCTCATACAGGAAAGAAATAATAATTAAGAAGAAAAAATCAATTAAATATCATGACCAGTTCCAGCTGTATCAAAATGCATCCTAGGGATGATATTGTATCATATTTTATCACAACTTTAGTTCAATATTTAGGCAGTCGCTACAAGAAACTATAACAACGATCCTTTGACCGTGTGATTTATGCACGATGAATGTGATAAGCATTTATATTAGAGTATTGTGATTGTCAAAAGAGGTTTAGAAATAATAAAAAAAAAATTCAAATATTTTCTATCCACAATTATAATTATTGTTTGCTCGCTTGAAACGATATAAGATATATCTCTTGACACGTGTGTAAAATGTTCTTATCTTCGACGAACGTTTAATAATTAATTTCGTCGTAGATAATAATAATTATTTTTGTTAATTATGATTAATTGAAAGCGCATTATGCTTTACAAATTAATCACTAGACGAAGCACTTTGCTTGTTATTATTATACTCAGCTAGGCTTCTAGACAAACGCATCGCATTTATTATATCGGGTCACGTTAATCGCATTCCACGAGCACACAGTGAGAGCGGCGTCGTATATTATTTTATACAACAAACATAATTTTAGGTATATATTTGTATACAAAGTGACAGGGTGTAACAGGAAGATCTGATAAATGAAATAACTTTTGTTATAAAATTATAATATCATATTTAAACATTTTTTTTTATAGCTACAATTTAAAATTTAAAATTTAATTCTTTATTTTTTTTTTCGGAGAAATTCAAAAAAACTTATTTGTTAACCTAATTCTTGGATAAATTGTTGATGGTAACAACGTTTATTTAAGTCAAGTAACTCAGATAACTTTTTTCAAAATATTCTTTTTGGAGGCAGTTCCTACTTCCTGACATCAGTGCATTTCTTAAATTATTTAGTATCTATACAAAAGACTAACATGGCAAAATCATACTAAAAAAAAGATTAGCTAATACCCGTTTCTGATCTCCAAAAGTATGATATTCAAAAAATAAGTTCTCAACCTTAAAAACTATATATGGGCGTATGGAATCAAACTTTGAGGATAGGAAAAAAATAAAATTGTAATAAATTTCAAGTATTCCATAATATCACACTAAGAAAAATTACTAATACTAAACCCTTTATCTCAAACCTGACCGTCTACAAAGACCGCTAGGTGTAAAAACAATAGAAGAAGAAGTAGTTGTTTTCTATAAACGTTTTTACATTATAGATTGGAAAACCTCGAAAATCGTCTAATAAAAGGCTTACATATGCCGTCACATCCTGGAAATCCCCGTCGAAGACTTAAAAGAAAACGGTGTAGAGATTGTTTAACTTAATCTTATAATAACTTAACATCCATGCTAAGTACCTACTACTAACGGGTGTCTCCTTATTCAAGTAACCCCATAATGTTTCGGTATCGCCATCTCACATTATACTTATAATGCTTAGACTTATAGATTGTATATTTCTTATAAAAAAAAAAAATGATCCATATAATATTTATAACTATTACATCCTGTATGATATAGGTATACGGGGTTTTATCGATTTCACTCCACCCACGTGAGAATACTCATATCGCTAAACAACTATATAATTCTGACAGATGTCTAATACTGTTATTGTCTGTTATTATATTCTATTATTCTTTATATAATATAATTTCTAAGTCATATTGCCTTTGGTTTAGTAAAAAATACTATCGATCACCATCAAAAATAATACAACGCGTTAAAAAAACTCATCATGTGAATTAATCCTTTTGAAAATCATAAACATGATCTATTGCCACACGAATTACTGACCTGCTATTGCAAATCTATAGTATCTACAAAAATGCAAATGTTGAGAAAATGGGGTTTCCTTGTTTTTTATTTCACTTTTTTAATTTTAACAATATTGTTCAATAATGTTTTGATTATTATTTTTAGTTATTTACCTCATTAATCGTTCTGGATAATTATGTTCTTTCGAAATTAAATACTTATACTGCATTTGTGATAGTCAAAAATAATTACAACTACAATTTATTAAAAAGGCAGTATCAACCATACACACATTTTCTTATATAAGTGACAACGTGATAATTATATCAAATTCCGACTTATCAAAGTTAGAACAAACTCATTGAAATATATAAACTTGATGGAATTATAAAATAATTTAAACTATCGGTGTTCAATTATGATCATGTTGATACTGCTTACTGTTGGTTAGATAATCTAAAGTTACGTGACACATAACAATATAGTATAGATAATATACATTTGTTATTATTCTGGTGAAATTCCTTGATCTGCCATTTTTGCCGATAATCCTCAATCCCGTAAACTCTGTAGGGTGACAATCATCGATTTCGTTACGGTACAATGTATTCACACAAAACAGCCATGTTGGCAATGTGGCCGTTGTCTAGACCTACAAATCGATATAAAAATAATATATATGGTGTAATATATTTTCCGCATATATTATAATATATAAATGTAACTATCTATAAACGACCGGCGCGCCATTCCTTTTTGCACGATTTGGATGCGAGATATATTATATATTATTATATATGTATATTTATTATTTAAATATTTAGATTTTTGTATTTTAGGGTTAATATGTGCTGTGGGTCGATTTTCATGTTTTTTTCCTCCTTTCCAATAGTGAAGGTTTACGTTTCCACGCCGACGGACAATCGTTTCCTATGTGGCTATACATTTATAATATATGCATATTATGGTTGACATTTAGCTATTGAGCCTAAAAATGTAATTTGCGTGGATGGTAAAACAAATTATGACAAAAATCGTTCAGTCATCGATTGGCAAAAAAAAAAAAAAAAAATACTAACAAATACATTTTTTAAATTAAATTGTTGGTTGAACTCTTCACTCAATTACACTTGTTTTCTAAAACATAATACCTGATAACAGGCAAACATAATAATTGTTATCATTCAATGACCTGCTCCTTGTTACTTTAGTTACAATTAATCACTTAGGTACCATTATCATTCCCAGAATGATCATTGTAGTATTGATATAATTAAAGAATCCCCATTATAAGTATACAATGGTGTTCTCTATCAATCATATGATTAAGGTCTGCCAATAGGTGGAAATTGGTTATAATTTTAAGGTGGGGGCTAAACTTTAAACGGAAATACTAATCATGGAAGCGTCGTCCCCCACAACTAACCTATTTGTTTTATTTTGGGGTGGAGTACTAATGAAAAATGTGGGATCTACCATACAAATTTTAACTGATATTAGGTAGTGAGTCCTATAATACTCCAAAATGTTCCAGTTGAGTAGAGATAATTTTTATCGATATCTTTTCTTTCATTTGTGTGTATATTGCAGTTGATAAATGCAACGTTAAACCGTCCTCCTTGGACGTCAAAATAACTGAATTTTTCATTTATTGCTTTAACTGTCTTAACATTGTGAAGTAATTTGTCACTAACTTTATGAATTATAATCCTCTTTTTAGAGTTATTTTCCTTTTCTTAGGATTTAATTGTAGTTATTTCGTAAGATGTGCATTTTGTTGGTGACATGATCTTAGACCCTATTTATACTTGACTGAAATAGTCAATAACTATAAAAATACGTGAAATCTATAACAAAAAAGCACGATAAATTTTCCCCATAATTCGAGAGTACAATTCTATATAGTATATATTAGGTCACTGTTAACGATTTTCAATATCACACAATACCATTACACTATATATTAGTACATTATTGTAAAATATTCCTAGGTATATCGACGGTTCGTACTCATTAGGTATTTACCATTTCGTTTTTGGTTACAATAAATTTTTAGAATTTCTTCGGGAATTATTTTTGATTTCACCTAAATGTTCACTCCACTAAATCATTATCATGATTGTGGTTTAAATTGATGTATTTTATTCAAACGAGAGAAATACGTTGAATTACTCACCTCTAATATTTTTAATACGTACCTACATCATTATTCGACCATCGTTAATTATTCTCATCCAAAAACGTTGTGGGTGGTGGCTCGTTTAATTGGCTTATATTACTATAGTACTTCGGGTGTTTTATCAATGATAGTTTCATATGGAATTGCAGTATAATAATATACCTATTATATTATGTACTTTGTTTTATACCATGTGGTCTTTGCTATACAAATTATTAAGATATGATTAAGATAATATAATAAATCGTAGGAAAGAAATTATTAACGGGATACAGTTTATTTTAATATATTTTAATGGTCGAATATAATTTAAGACAATGTTATACTTAAACATCAGTCATTAATAGATTTGAAAAAAGTCAAGGGCACGATGCACCTAGCGTTTATATTAAAGCTATAATAATGTTATGTTTAAAAAAAAAAAATTATTGCGTGATCTTAAAGTTTACATATTTAAGTATAACTGTGTTAAAAATAAAATAAAAATCAAAGTTGAACTTTCATCTTCAAATGTTGACATCACTACACTGGTAATAATTTCAACACAAAGTCTGAATCATATAAGTAATGGCATTTTCTACGGGAATCGAAATGCATGGGGAATAGCTATATTCTATATGATATATTATATAAAATATATACTTAGGTACGCATCTCGTATTTTTTGCAAGCCATCGCAGGTTACAATATCCTTCTCGTATAATCACAAGCGAGTCTTACGGACAACATCGGGTGGCATGAAATATAATAATGATATAGTCAAACATGTGTTGACTGACTCACTGGTTGATCGATCAACGTAGATCAGTTTTCCCAACCTGGGGGGCGTATACACATTGATAGGGAGTCGCAAGCAGTCATCATGAAGTAAAATTTGTATTTATTTAACTATTTTTATTTTACAATGCATGGAAAAAGTTAAAATTTAATAACGAATAGTTATCGTGTATCGTTGAAGATAACAAATGTAATAATAACATAATTTTCATAATTGTTTTCTGATCCTATGACATCCGTAAATATATATTTTTTTAATTCATAGGAGGGAGAGAAACATTTTTAAAAATTTACTGAGGGACCATAAAATAGAAAAGGTCGGAAAATACTAATTTTCACGGTATCTTCTTACCACCCATTAAGTGTGGACTAAGAAAGCATTTTTACATTTCAATGTGAGTGCATACACAAGTATTTTGAAATTCACGATGATCGATGAAAATTTTTAAGTTTTGTACCCAATATAAAATAACTAATTAAACAAAGTTTGAATCATGTAGTGTTGGAATTTTTAACGGGCGACTAATTGAACAAAGTTTACTCTTTCTGATTCTATGGAGTTGGCATTCTTAACAGTCAACAAAGTGCACAACGTCAGTAAGTAATTTATAATTTTATAAATTGTCATGTAACTCTGGTCTTTTTTTTAGTTACACTAAAAATAAAAATCAATTTTGTTAAAAATTGGTTTTGCGTAAAAATGTCTGTTTTATTTATTTATTTTATTTTCCCAGTCGCTTTTAAAAACTACTACTTATTTTCAATTTGTACCTTTACAAAGTACCAACTACGTTCACTTTTCCACTAGAAAGAATTTCGAAATTGAAAATCAAAGTATTATAATATCCACTTATTGTTTATAAACATAAAAAAATAAACACACGTTATTGACTATTGTAAAATCAATACATGCAACACTCCGTTCAGAATCTAATATTATTATGCTTGTTATATATTATATTTAACACTTAACAATATGTACTGTAGTATTATTAATAATATTTATGGGACACATAAATACCTATTTAATCCTCTGTATTGCGTGAAAATGTTTTGTGTGGGCGTGAAGCTTATTTCTTGACTTGTGAGTACAACCATAAAAAATTCGTTATACATTTCACCGTACTGTCTTATCAACGATGGTAGCTACGCCAATATTGTAAATAATTTATACCTATAATTGAATTTCTGAGAAACAGCCTGTCAAAACATATATTCATGATGGATAGAAATATTATGATGCCGACGAGAATAATAATTATTAAAATCACTCAAACAATCGCTCACACGCGATGCCAAAAGGAAATTTCAAATGCGCTTGGTAGCATGCTTATAATTTAAATTCTATGAATTTTATTTATAACAAAATAATAAAGGCACAACTGATATACTAGGTAACGTTGATTATAAAGTGTTAACTGTTTCAAAAAACTAATTTAAGTTTGCTTCATACAATATTTTTATTGTAAAATTACAATATTTGTACAACCTATTTCATTTAGTTAAATATTAATCAATTTTACATGTTATCACTTATTATATCATAAGGTAATATGAAAACCAAAATTAAATTATAAATAGTGATTTTAAATATTGTCCGACAGTAATTTTCCTATTTTTGATTTATACAATGGTATTACATTTATATACCTACCTAATTTTAAATCTAAAAAATAAATACGACCATGCTTCATGGTTATATTATTGTAAAAATATTAATCAAACAATATTTAAAACTCTTAAGACTTTCGGATAAGAAATAAATATTTGTAATAAAAAAATGTTTGTTAAAATAAGTGCTTTACAAAATTAAAACCACCAAAAATCGATTTGGAATATTTAGAATGATATTTTAACACCTCAAGTAAAATGCAATTAATATGCTGTGAACAATTATTTGTTAACTAAACAAAATGTAGACATTTAATTAAATATTTAAAAACGGGTTTTTAAAATTTCTAATCCAAAAATGTTCATATTACTCCAACGAATTTATTTTATGGTATGAAACTATTAACTATAGGTCTATGAAATGAATAATCAAAGCTGAACTGATGAGTTTGATAATATTTATTGATATGCAATAATTATTTATGCAATAATATTAATATTACAAGCTAAGACATCATAAAAGTAATACTTGTTAAAAAAAAAAACAAAACTAGATTATTGGCGCATATAATCTAGTTTTGATTTTTTTGAAAATAGTTTTATTTTAAGAACTTACTTTAAGCAAGAGCCGCTTTTTCAACCTTTATTACCTTCACTCCTAATATTCCTTCAACTAATCAATTTTAGTGCTAATCATAATTCTAAAATACTGAAACTCAACTAATTTTTCAAAACTTAGGGACCTCATATCAGGGTTGTCTCCGTTTTCTAGGAACTCTATTATTTTAGTTTTGTTCAGCATTGACTTTAATCCTATCTTGCTGCCTTTTTGCTCCTCTAATTGTTTCTATTTGAATTTCTTTTATAGCTTTTTAAATGCTGTATTAAATAGAGTTAAATTAATTAATTAAATAGAGCTATTGAATCTCCTTGCTTAAGCCAGTTCTTACTTCAAAAGCTTCTGACACCGTATATTCGACCCTTATTTTATACTGGATGTCTCCCATGCACTTTTCTGTCATCGCCACAAATTTTTGTGGGATTCTAAACACCTCCGTTATGTTATAGAGGCTTTGTCGATGTATGCTATCATAGGCCTTTTTAAAATCAACAAATAGCTGCCAGATGTTTTGGTGGAATTTATACTGTTTTTCTATTAGCTGGCAAACCAAAACTAGATTATATGCGCCAATAATAAAGCCTACGCTCACCTATGACTGTAAAGCTTGGACTACCTCCAATACAACCAAAAGAAGGCTCAGTACTTTTGGAACCAGAACTTGGAGGACAATATGTTGACCTACTTATTATAAACAAATAAAACTTTTTGATGTAATTTTAACAAACAACTGCGAGATAAAATGGGAATTGCATCAATTATCCGCTTTATAAGAGGGAAAAGGATCCAATGGTTAGGGCACGAGCGAGGATGATATAAGTAATATAAGTACTGGAAACCAATGGGAAAGATAGGTAGCTGAATGTTGTATAAGAAGACCTTGAAAGGTTAGGAGTGTAGAATAGCAAAGAATTAGTTCTGGATCGAGAAAAATGGAGGAATAGTGTAATGATGGCCATAACTTTTAGAGAGTATTTAGTGCCACAGGAAAAAAATGGACTTGAATATTGTGTTGGCCAATGAAATAACCAAGTTATCTCCGTCTTGTGGTTTTAAACCAATTAATTGACGTACAAATGGCGTTGTTAAACCTGAATCTCGTTTTTGGAAATCAAAAGGGATGATGAAAGTATTTGTTGATTTTAAATATTTTTGGAACTCTACTAAAAAAAAGTATGATATCAAGTCCATAAAGGTCGACCACTATATAAATATAAAAGATTACTGTTAAAATAAAATCGTGGTTAAAATGTGGGAAAATTAACTTATGTAAGTATTATATTTCTTATTGTTTTACTAAAAATTTTAGAACTTAAGTTTTCCATTGTATTGTATTAGTTGAAATAATAATATGCATAGAGAACATAATATACTATTTCAGCGGCCACAGTCGCAAAAACTAAAAATATAACACTATTTTTTTTTATAATTTTAGTTGGTAGTAATGTTATGTAACTAACTTATGTTTGATAACCATTAACGACTGACCTGAACAATTTGTCATCTAAAATCATAATATATTGTCATGAATATTTTTGAATATCCGACAAACAATAATAATAAAATTTTCATAGTATTATAAAAAACATTTTAAATGTTTGTTATTTCTTAAGGTGTACTTATAATACGTAAAAGAGTGTTTATCAATTCAGTAAATATTTTTATTATACCTACTCACACAAAAATCAGCATTATTAATTCGCATATCAAATGGTAATTCAACATTTTCATTTCTGGTGCATATTTACACGCCTGGTATGTCATCGATGGCATATGGTGAAACCAAATATATAATATTATACAATAACAAGATAGCCTTCTTAGTCTTCTTATCATCAAAGTTGGCCGCCAAGCAGGAAATGTTTACAAAATAATATTACTACAGTATACATTATGTTAACATAAGTATATAAGTATATGAATAAATGTAAAATAAATGTAAACATCGCCTGCTTTATAAATTGTGACCGACTTCAACTATGGTCACAACTGCAGTAGTATAAAGGCGGTTATCTTGTTGTTGTATATTAAAATATTTATGGGCGAGACATAACAATAATCTAAAATTAGAATTTTTGGCGAACAGTGACTACCATATACAATATTAGATTATAGATTATTATGTTGTTATTGCTTATTAATATTATTCGTCTAAAAATCTAGACTAAAATTACTTGATTGAAACGTACAAGATTAAGAAAAATATCTAAAAATATAATCGTACCTCGGTGATTTTTTATATAAACCATAAAAATATTTTGTTGGAATATAAAGCCTCGCCTACCGTGTTTTCCAAGAGTACTCGATCTTATACGTGCTTTGGTGCCAAAAAATGAGATTGTTAGAAGACATTTTACGTGATAAACGAGTATGGGGAAATATTTTGCTCAAGGAAATTCTTGTTGCACTCTTCGCCCTACCTTTTAGTGCGTGTATCGTGTTGTCAAGCGTTAACACTTTAAATGGTTTAAATCGTCGTTTTCCAAAGTCCCTCGAGTCGTCACGTTTTATATTAATATTAATATCATACATGTATAATATATGTTTTTAAAAAATAAAGTATAAATCATACAATATTAAAGCGCACAATTTATTTATTTAGTGGCACGTACGTGTTCGAGTGAAAAACCCCGTTTATAGAATCCAATTCAAGTACAAACTATATTATTATTAGGTGTACTACCGTCTACCATTATTTGGTTGTACGACATGATCAAGAGTGTAACGTTGTACTTACGTTTGACAAAAAAATATTCACTATAGTCATTTCCTGCAACGTACAACCACGGAAACACAACTAATAAGACTTAAAATCAAACACTGTAATAACAATATTATAACACCATCGTAAATCATATCATAAGCATGTCTACACATAAATACCTCAACGTTTAATACAAATCAAACTGCACTCGCTCATATATTTTGTGCTCTTCAAATTAAAATAACTGTATGAAATTCTTGACGACTTCGGCTTTAAATAAGTTGTCGTTCATATAGTATTATTAATTGCATATTATAGATACCTTCAAATTATCAAACATCAAATACTTTATTTAAGTCGACACATATACAATGTTATTGACAGAATTCGTTCAGTCGGTATTTAAATTTACACGGTATAACAGATATAACTAAAGAATATTGTCATTTAAAAACGTTTGTTTCAATCGATAATTCAAAAAAAAAAAATAGTAAAATATTTAAATTATTACATACCTAGGTACAAATAATGTATTATGCTGAACATTATTTTTTACTTAAATATTGATTGAAACAAATCTTATAACGAATAAGTTAGTAAATTAAATTTATCATTTTCTCCTGGTATACTATCATAGTATTAGTGGCTATGTTATCCGTTCACGAGAACATTATACAGTTACTTAATGCATACGACTGGAGCCTACAAGTGGGATTTGGGCGATTGTGGCAGGGTACGACACGTTTTGGTTTTGTTTGAAACCATATTCTCTCCATGAACAGAGTTTTGTTCACAGTTATTATTCATAATCAAAGTTTAGGAATAAGTATGCTTAAGCTATATTTATTATTCAAATGAGATTCATTAACGAGACTTTGGCTTAAGAAAATAAAAAGTATTACTTGTTTATAAGGTTGGTTTCGACCTACTTGAACCATTGCTTTTAGTTACTATCACAATTTTTTAATTTTTTAAATTATCTAAATCAACTTAGGCAGAACTTCTTCTTAAACATCAACTATGAATACTGCACTAAATCTCTGCTCACAAAAATAACTGATGAACATTGTTTATGTTATAGAGGTGATAAGGAACTTCGAACCAATCGTTAGAGACACAGTGACTATGCCCGGTAATGTGGCCGTCTTCAACTGTCACATTCCTGGGGTGAGCTACAACGAGAATCACGTGTTACCCGAATCGGTGGCGATCACTTCGTGGGTGCAAGACGGCGTCTTCAACATATTCCCTTCGTGGGAGATAGGTAAGTTTCCAACATTCTGTTTTTTTTATAATAATATAATATTATAGGTAATATAAATAATCATGTTTCACTATGTTTTCCTATACACACTACTTGTCTAAAGTTAAAACGAACGATAACTGAGAGTCAGTGAATAAGTCAATTTTTGAATGCTTATCAAAATTATATATATACTTTATTAATGTAGCAATTATTAAAAATAAACACGGAATACCACAATTTTCAATTTTCTGTTCTGAGTTCAGGTAAATCAAAAATATTCATACATTTTAATAATTTGTAGATCTCTATAGAGATCAATGGTTTTTCACAAACCTTTAACAAAAATATTAAAAATGAATTATTTATTTATTATAATCAATCGGATAATCATACATACAGTTCTACTAATATTCTATATAATTTATTTTATATTGCAGGTATTGTATATTTTTAAAGATACAACACGTCATGTTTTGAATATAATGATAGTTTACACTTATTGTTAAATTATCCATATAAAATCTGTATATATTTTAACAATATAATAATATAGAAATAATTGGTGTTATTGTTCTAAGGTTTAGTAGAAACATAGCATTATAGTAATACACGTCATGCACGTGCCGTTATCGTATCGTGTATACCACGAGAACGACCATAAACTAGTAACGAAAAAAACAACAATTATATACTTAAGTACTAAAGTAAAACCATATAGTATTGTACTATACGTTAAATAGGTAAAAGTAATAATCGTAATGTTTTTTCAATCGGATTATTGAGCTATAATAAAAACCTAAAGACGAAAATCGTATTTATACGAGTGTAATAGTGTATACGTTATAAAAAATGTGTTTTTACCTTAAAATTCAGCATTAAATACTCATACATCTAGTAAGACTGTACTACACGCGTTTTTTGGATTCGAAATTCAACTGTTCATTATAACTGGTTGTGAATTTAGGAACTCTTTTATCGCAGATACTTCACAACAAGTCGTACACAAAAACAGACACAATTCCGAGTCAAGTCCACACAGGGTTTGGTTTTTGGTCTATTTCTGTTTTAACATACAATTTAGATTGTCCCGTCTGTGTTTCAAACATTTTCGGGATAAAAAGTAGCCTGGATTACTTCTAACAATATTCTCTATACCTGTATGTAAAAATCCTATTAAATTCGGATCAGCTGTTTTGAAGATTATCCTTGACAAACAAAAACTTCTATTTTATATATTTGTATGAGTACTTTGAGTTAGGTAAAAATGTTGTGTTATCTTTTGATAACATGGGTCAAAGGAAACCCGCCATTGCATCATCTGGTACAAGTTTCCAAAAATAAATTAATACTGATTACCTATCACATTTCAATTGAAAAGGGGTGTTGGAAATTGTAAAGATAGTAAGTTCTAATTTTTGTTCATTGGAATAATTATGTTTGTCACCGTTCATAATGTAATGTACTAAATTTGTGAAAGATTCCGTTGTATATTAACGTAAAATATATTACCAAACAGACAAAATACCAAACATAATAGTATATTTTATATACTAAAGTCGTGACAATGCGGAAATCCATCGTCAGACCTGATGACTCATAAAACGTGGCCACGATAACACTTCATATACCAGGGGCGAGTTGACGAATGAAAAATGGGAAAACTATTATATCGATACGCTAGAGGCATATCTCGTACGATTTTGTAAGGTCACGTATTCCCAAACCCGCGTAGGTACTTAAAGACATGCGTTGTACATACTGCACGTTTTATATCACAAAAATCACCGAAACAAATGATACTATAGTAGCCCGGTGTCTTCACATAAATCTATGCGTTATATTCATTAATGGTTGTAAATGATTTACGTAACAGATATTATCAATGAGTTTGATGGAAACAATAACTCAAAATAAAATCAGGATTTTTCATTGACATTTATGCCGAATTCGTAATTTTTAAATTAAAGATGCTATCAATAATTCTTCAAAATAATAATAAATTAGAATGGACATGGTCTCGATGTACCGTAGATTGTACCAATGGTAGAGTTTATTCTATAAATGCCTACAAATGGTTAGGTTCTTACCAAAAACTTCTGATTTCCCATATAATCCATATGGCGTTGTATGGTGTGGTAAGGTTTTATTTTAGATGCTCCGCTACTATTATTAACTTGCATTATACTGAATTTATGATAAAAACCATTGTAAATAAGTAAACAATAAGTTTGCTCTATTTAAAATACAATATTGACGCTAATCAAATTATTTTCGATGTTTTCCAAAGAATAAACACATGACGAGAAATACGTTGAAGGTCTTAAAATAATGTCTATACTTTTTTGTTGAAGTTTTAAATGTTTTCCAGTTCGATTACATACTATGCTCAATTTAACGGGAATCGTATATATATATATTTAACTTTGATCCGACGAAAATTGGAAAATCCTTATATATTCTATATTTTCATTTTCGTGGAAATCGTGTTAGGTAAAGGTTACCTACATGGAAAACAAATCATCTGATCCGTCTAAATATGTAATGCAATTTTGTAAATGAATATTCTTTCGAAACAGTTTTCTACCTAATTCAATATAGTAAATAATAATAAATACCTAACCATTTAGAATTTAAATAAAATAAAAAATATTGAACAGAAGATCAATATTTGAATACGCGAGAATGCATCACAGATTAGCCGACATAAAAGTGTTACCTACCATTTTGGAGGAAAATTTTTTAGATATATTATTATAAATGATATTTCATTCGAAATTAACTAAGAACTAAGTTGAAATATTATGATGACATTACCACATTTCCTCATTGCCAATTTGATATAGCTTTTATTTAACGATTTAAATATAAATAAAAATATTGTTAATTTGTCTATTAAATCTTGGAAATAAATTATTGTTGATCCAGCTAATTGAATAATTAAAACGATTGTTAGGTAATAAAATAAATAACATTTAGTTGCTATTCAATTATACACGAACCCTTCTTTTTTCATTACAACAAAAAAACATTAACTTGATAACAACTACATAAAAACCTAAAACACTGTTTTCAAAATTTTCAGAATTCATAGAAATACAAGATGTTTACGTTTCCAGAAATACACTAAATATTATTATGTGTCTGTAGTTCGTAATATAATTTTCTGTTTTTCCATTAGCTGTTAGATTTTAAACACGGTGAATTCCGTTAATGGGTTATTTTATTTGATGAAAAATTAAAAAGGACCCTTTTGTATTCCTCCTGATCCTATACTTTGTATAAAAATGGTATTATTTATTAAATTACAAGTGAAATCTGTATCGTAAAATCTAAAGAAATTTATTTTTTTTACTCATTTTATAATTCAATACAATAATATACTTTGAAAAAAAAGTATTTGTAATCATACAAAATAATTTATAAATTGATATATTTAAATCTGCGTTAGTTTTAAAGTTTAACATTTTTAGGAAAACACAGTCCGTTTATGTAATGGAACGTAGTTTTTATTTAAGCGTTTTACTTAGGTTTTATCAAATATTAGAAAATTGGTATCACATTCTTATTAGATTTAAAAAACTTATCAAATAAAAATATTAATATGATAGTATGCTTATTAAATAACATTTTTAACTATTTAAAAATAAATACGAAAAGAAAAAACAACCTAGGTAGGTATATATTATTACCCACTTGGTTACATAGTACATGGTAATACAAAATTATAAATTGTGTACAAAATGTATATAAAATAAAGTGCGCAGGACAGTAAGTTATAATATTTTTATAAGTTATAACTTATAATAATTGTATAAATATAATAAAACTAATTATATTTGATATTGTTATAATTATTAATTAATTAAAAAATTTGAATAACACTCGCATAAAACTTTCGATGCAGCAGAAGCAAATTGTGGAATGACAATAATAATACAATATAGTATATTAAACTACCTATAATAATATTCATTTCACATGTTGTACTAGGAAGTTAATGACTGAACGATGAAGAGTGCGTGCACAAAAATATGGCAATAAAAATTAAAAACCATAGAAAATACTTTGCCTATTGTCAAACATATTGAAAATTACGTACGTCTCACCGGCCCACTGCATATTGAATATCATTTTTATATGTTACCTTAAGTACACCATTTGTATGTACATTTTCCATATTTTTATGATTATGATAGGTACTTAGGTACTACTTAAGTTTTAAATAAATTAAAAAGGGTAGGCTGGTGCGAGATGTCTCGCCGGACACTGCTCGTCTGTCACTCAAATTCATACAAATCACGTACAACGAATTACAGTAAACAATTTTAGAATTCGTATGTGGTGGTAAAGTGACACAACATATAAGTTCACCATTTTTATTTATTTAAAACTATCATAGTCATACAAGTGTGAGAAATCGTTCATAGAAATACACACAAATGGCGTGATAAATCTAACATATGAACCAATTTCAATATTCTATAAAATGAGGTCTTACTACCACGGTGAGACGTACATTTGAAAATGCATTTTTGAAATTAAGATACTCATTACCAAAATATAATTTATAAATTAATATTAGGTCGATTTTCGGAATAGTAAGGTTGCTACTACAATATTGTAGGTAACTATAACAAGATTCAAAAATATAGAATATTATGATTTTTTATCTGCTTAGGAACTACTATTATATAATTTCATTTTAATTAAATGTTGTAAATGGTTATCCGATTTTAAGTTGCATATAAATCAGCAAAAAAAAAACATAGTTAAGTATATAATCGATTTAATAATAAAATAAAGTATTGTATTTAAAAAATAAACAAATTAATATCTGCGAGTCAGTAATATGTTTTCATATACATGAGCGTATCAGGCAGTTTTAAAGTTACGCGACTTATAGAAATTAAGTATTGTTCCAGTATTTGCAGCTTTAAAAAAGTTTAAGTAATACAAATGAAATATTATTTTCATTTACATTTAAATTGTAAATTAGTTCGAAAAAGTTCACTTTTTAATTTATTAAATTTTTTGCGTCGGTCCTTCTTAGTTTCAATTTTTTTATTTTTAAACATAATTAACGAAAGACCAACGTTATTTTTTCCGTAAAATTCGATTAATGCTCAGTATTTATTTACATTTTTAATGCACATTAATCTATGTTGATTAATCCAATTATTATAATTCATTGTAATTGAAACAAGAATCTATGCGGTTGTAGCTGATAATATCCGAACTTAAATATACATAATCCTTAAATACTAAACGCTATTAATATTATAATGTTTCCCATTAATATTAATTATTCATTGAATTAGGTATACAATTTTTCATTTAATCAGACTAAATAGATGGGCAATATTAAAAAATAAATAAATATCAAAACTAAAAAAAATTATATAATTTAATAACAATAATAATAATAATAATAATAATAATATGACAGGTACGATAATTTGACAATATCGATACAAAATATTTAGTGCAACGGACGTACCCACCTGCGTTGTACATGCAGCGTTGTGATCGACAATATTATTATTATTATAACGACAGTGTACTTTATCCAATTTCAGATTCGAAAATTATCATGATACCAAAAACCGGCCAATTGCGTATAGCGAACGTGGACGAGAACGATCTGAGGCACAGCTACACGTGCCGCATAGTAAACAAACTGACAGGATTCACTCAGGAGAGCAGCACGTTTGGCAGAATTTATTTCGGTAAGCGAATTCGTTCTTTGTCCGTTTTCTCCTCTTACGCGCCGTGTCTTAACAAAGTTGGTTTTCTCGAACACGTTGTTTTATGTCTAAAATATATATATATATAAAATAAAGTAATGGCTCGTAAAACGCGAAAAACCTTTAACGGGGCGAGCGCCGTGTTTTTAAGGAAAAAAATTTCCACCGAACCTTATCCGCTCGTTAATTTGCGGCCAACAACAAAAGGCAATATTTCACAAACATCCACGCAGCCGTGCACGTCGCCGCCGCCTCCAACGCGAAAAACGTTTCCCGGACGCGTATCACGGCGGTTATTTTTCCTCCTTTTTTATTTTATTTCATTCCGTTTCCAGTATATATATTTTTTTTTTTTTTGTACTATTATTATTTCGCCAATGTGACTTTTACGGTGGTTGACTGGAAGTAAATTATTTCGCGTATTAGCCACTAGAAGCGAAATATTCCCCTCGGGAGTTTCACCTATAATATACGTAGGTACAACACTCACGCGTAACCTCTGACACACAATTCAATTTGTCTCGTTCAACGGTATACATAATGTATATATATGTGTGTAGGCAATTCGTTCCGGTTTCCGGCGATTATTGTCGTGTGAGGATTTCCACTTTTCCGTAGCCAAATTGACAAATTAAACGCGTTCAAGAACAAGTGACGACCAGTGTTGTACAATAGCTAAATTTATCTGGATAGGTTATCAAGATAAAAACTTCATAATATCTTTGTCTTATCTAGGTAGAAAATAAAATTGACATCTAACTTTTATCAAGATTAAAATTATAGCCATCTAGATAATTCACAAAATCCATAACTAATAAGTTATAATTCGAGGGTTGGAAGTTTAAAACACTTAAAATTGCATAATTAATATGCACTATATTATTACTTCAAATATCGTTAAATATGCTCTAAAAATATGCAACAAAAACGACAAAATATGCAAAAGAAACCGAAATTAATTAAATTAAAACCAACAAAATCACTAAATATCACTAAATATTATAAATTTAAATTTTGAGGTAATACTTTCTATAGTTATATAGATGCAAATTATTTTATCTATCTATATCTAGATAAATTCAATTTATACAGTATCTATCTATATCATTTTAAATTCAGATATCTATAAATAATAGATAATTTGATTTTATCCAAGCACAACACTGGTGACGACTGAATCGATAGGTAGTGAAATATAAGAGATACTAAGAGAAATAAAAAATTAAGAACAAAATTATTTCCAGAAACTCAGTTACAGTAATTACACATTATTTGTGACATTGGTGAATCGAAAAACAGTCATAACTCATAACTCATGAGCCATAAAGTGATAAAAACTACCTATCTCTAATAAATAATAATAACTTTGCTTTAATAGCGAGTATATATAATTACGGTGAAATAATTAGTCGCATTAATATAATTATTGTTCATAGTATTTACTACAACTTCAGTCAAGCAGTACCACAGGGAGGTAATTGTTTTTAACAAAACCCTCGAAGATTAAACCTAGACGAACGTAGGCCCAAATTGTAATTAGACTAAACTTTTATTTCATCAACAGCTATTATATTGATATACCGTTTAAGTCCTATTTTATATCAGGTAATCATGTTGCTAAGTACTTAAGTCAATGATAATAATATTGAATCTCTACAGGAATTCAAAATGTTAATTAAGTACATAATATCACGACACAATATAATAACGTATTGATTACCTACATTGTTTGCTATTTTAAATCGAATACCTAACACCGTTTTAAGTTTAATCAAAAGCAGGAGGGGGGATAAAATTATTATTAAGAATAACGATTTCTATTTTCCAGATTTATGTCAGTTATTTTGATTAAAACACATACTATTTCTATTTGTTCGACCGTTGAGATACCTATTCGATTCAATATTTCAAACATTATTACAACAAAGGTGTGCCAGTTGGCAAGATGGTTTTCGAACAACACACACCATCGTTCATTGTCTATAATATGATATAATATAATATAAAATACGAATATTTCGATTTGCTTTCACCGTCGACAGCAATTTGGTCGATTTAACTTTGCCGCTTGCTTTTTATGTGTATACATTTTTGCATTTCAGTCGGAATTTAAAATGTTAAAATTGTTTATGCGGAAAGAGAGATTTTAATGTATATAGGATGGAATGCGCATTTCGTGAAATACGGACATTTTTCTACCTTTGTTAAACAAAATAGACGTTTCAATAATCAGCACACATCTATAATAATAAAAAATATTACGGACCTATGGAAAGGATAATATTTATTATTATTTTTTTAATTTTAGTACACCGACCACTGTTACGATGTATAGTGTACCATCAAAATATAGTGACATCAAAATTCAGTGCTAAAACGTGATAACAAAATTTGATAACAATAATAAAACAAAAATATGGAGTGGCAAACATTTAAAACGTGCTACCGATACGAGATGCTTTCCCGACAAAGCTTTGAAATTAAATAAATACGTAGGTATATACTGTTAACGTGGTACTCTTTTTTTATTCGTTTAGCCAACGAAAAATTCCTGTAGTTATACGCTTACCACAACACATTTGTCTGAGTATTCAAAATACAAACAGTGTGACGATTCAGGTTTTGAGAATCACATGGCTTAAAAATGTAAAAAATATAAATCAAAAGCGCTTTTGAACCACAACAAACTCAAGACATGATTATTGTTATGAATTATGATTGATATGATATTATTATTGTTACGAAATATTCATCAAGAACGGTTTTTTTATACCCAGGTACTGTATTTCTTCCGTTCCGTGTTTATATCAGTGTCTAGAATATAATTGAATAGTCGTCATGAACAATTATAATAATAATATTCTCTTTTGAATCAGTTCACGTAGGTAATTGTAATTCGTCGTTTCCCAAATCGTATATTAGTCACAAAGAGCTTTCAGTGGCTATAAAATAATATTAAAATGGAGAGAAAAAAACTATTCAGAGAATCTACTTTAGTTTATTTACGATACAGTCGTCGAAAAAAAAACTTTCAGAGCACGTAATAATGAATGTTGTATTGGTATTACTCAAGAGCTAATTTTAATGTTCCTTACGACGTTTGGTTCAAGTGGCAGTATATTTGCACAGCACATTGTCATGAATCAAGTTTTTACTACTGGCAATAAAATTAAAGTTTGACTAACAACAACACACAATACAAACGTAATTTATATTTTAATCAATTAATTCAGCTGACTAAATATATTCACGTAAATTAACTTCCTAATATCCGTCCAATAAATACTTGATAATTATAAACGTTTCAACAACCGGAATTCAATTAATAAATCAAAGCACCCACTTGAAAATAATATTTCTCTCCTCAGTTTCAGAAACAAAGTAAACGATATTATACAACGCTATATTATTGAACACAGCTCTTTGATAAACATTTGAAATCGACGTACCTACTAATACATTTGTGTGCTGTTAATATATAAAATATAAAACAATTATAATACACTACAATACAATACATTAATTGTTCAAAGGATCAACATATTATTATACATTAAACGTTTATAATACTATATTGTTTTCCCTTTTACCTTTTCCAAGAATAACCAGCCAGACCATAAAGGTTTTACGATTGAGTGATACCTATAATACGTCACGACGTCTTACTACATATTGGGAAATATAACAACTAAACATAAGGTTTCAAAAACAATTTGTTTAATCCATGACTTTTTTTTCGTATTATTTTATTAAAATGTATTCGACAAGCTTAAAATGAATAAATATTATTCTCGAAATGTATAAATAATAACACTACGGAAAAATGCATAACATAAATATATGTTTTATACATGCCACTTCGATAACTGACTATTTATAGATAGTATTTTTTTTTTCATTAAATTATTACAAGATTGATGATTTATAAATGTCAATATCAATCGAGAAATATTCGACAGCTGTATCTACTCAACATCGATGTAAGGATGGTCTACAGACAGTGGATTTAAAATATTAAAAACACATTTTTTTACGTACACACTTTGCATTGAAAAAAAAAATATAAGTAATCGAATTAGACCAATAAAAACAATTCCAATATTAATTCAGCAAATTATAATAATAGAATAACTGTTGTTTTTACTGTGTTATTATTGTTATTTTTTTTTCTTGTTTATATTATTATTCATTTATTCTATAAGCTGAAGAACTATATAATATTAAAATTAAAATTAAATCGGGGCGTAAAAATCAATCCAATCATAATGACCGTTATGAATCATTATTATTTGTTTTGATCACGGTAGTAGCTAAGAAAGGTCTCGATACCTCGATATTTCAATACCAATTTTTATGAATTATCAAAAATATTTCAATGTTTTCAATTGGAAGTTGTTAAAAGAATTATAGAAGTAAGAACAATATAATAATATGAGTGTGTGTCATTTAAATAACTACGTGCAAAGTAGAGAATCTCTAAAGTTATTTTTGGCAGAATATTGTCATACCTTTATCTATGTACATAATATATTATGCACACGATTTTATTTCTCAAAGCCTTTTAGGGATTCATAGTACAACTTTTAAAATTACAATAACACTTTTAGTATAGCTCAGTATAACTATTTACAATTAACTCCACTCCACAACTTCCATAATAATAAATTAATATCAACTTTATCAACATTATAGTTGCAACTAAATTTGAAATGTATTCAATAAGCAGACCTATGAATATATATATATAAATAAAATATAATATATATATATAAATACAAAACACAATGACGTGAATCTCTGATACAGTTATAATAATAAATAAGAAAATAATTAAAAAAACCGTATTGGTGTGAACACATAATATGGGGACATTAATTTATATATTACTGAGAGATTAGGAATTCTAGATTAAAAAATGGTGGTGTTTCACAAGAACCGTTTACAGGGTGATCATTTTAAAGGTCAGCATCAAATTCGTCAAAAACTTTAAAACGTTTATGGAAATACATTTTTTTACATAATCCAATGCCATAACAAAACAATATTATTTTTTACAATTTTTATTATTTTGTATCGTTTTTAAACTTTTAAATTTTAGAACAAACTAATTAATTTAATATTCTGAAGAGAAGGTTTTTTTTGTAGAATCTTTACAAATTAAAATTGGTTATGGACTAACTCTAGTAGTTAATGCTAAAGTCTATGCTTGTTACATAGCTTGCAATATAGCTTGTTGTAACATAGCTTTTTTTAAAATGTATAGATAACCTTCTATGTTTTAAAAATTCCACAACAATTTTAGATTCACGATGTGGATTTGGTACTGACATCGCCCCAAGATTTTCCATAAAAGAGTAGACAGGTATACTCTGCATATGACGTCACTGTTCGTCCGTCAATGGCCAAATTACCCATATGATTTAAACAATGAATAAAAATGGACCTAAAACACTTCTTCGAGGAACACCGCAGTTTATAAATAATTCACCATCGGTAATATCATAAATCCGAACAGTTTGCATTATATTTTCCAAGTAGCTTACGAATCAACTTAGACTTATCATAGCAATACCAAAATTAGGTAAAATAATAGTAATTTTTTATGATTAACAGTATCAAATGCTTTGAACAAATCAAGAAAAATCGAGATTACTTTCTTACTGTTGTCTAGAGATTTATATATATTGATATAATTGTAATTTATTTTACTGTAATAGATATGATTTGTTTTTTCTGAAAAAAATGCATTTATATTTTGTAATTTTTTAATAGTACATCAAAAAAAAAAAAAACACTCCGTGCAAAAAAACACTAAGTACAAAAAAAAATGGCTCTAAAAGTTGTGATAATATCATTTTATAGCTGATTCTCTAAACTATAAATATCGTTTATGATATCTTTAGTCTGTTACATAATTGAACTTTGCGTGACGACTTTAAAATACTTGAATAGTAATACACTACCTATTTCAATGATAAAAGACTATATTATTATGTAGTACTCATTAGGTTATAGTATTTAAACATTTTAAATTTAAGTCAATAAGCTAAGTCCAGTTATTTAGCATAAATTATGTCTATAGTTCAATGACTTAGTTATAAAATTATATCACAACTTTTAGAGGAGTTTTTTTTATACTGAGTGTTTTTGTTGGGATATCACTCATTTTTTGTTGATACCTTATTATTTGGAAGTCATAGTTAAAGTGACCATAAATAACTAATAAGTAATATTATGCATTAAGGTAGAATATTATTAAGTAATAACTTTTTTTAAAACAGTAACGTAAATTTATTATGGTAGTTACTGATGGTGAATTTTTAATTCAAAACCAATCATTAAATATAAACCTAATATTATTCAATGCTATGCTTTATTTATTTATATATTACACTCGCTTATATAAATAATATAATGTATATTATTTTTTCTTTTTCTTTTTATATTAATATTGTTTATATTGTAGTACTCATTTTCGAGGCAGCGAGAGTGGTGGGATCAATAATCGATGGATCGTAGCCCGTAGGGACAATATTTTATTTTACGATATTTTCGTCGCTTAGGTACGAAACATTAAACTTAAGAGTACTTGAACATTTTGGTTGTAAATGTTAAGTGCACCTAATCTGCTTGCGAGTTCTCCTGTACGGTGTCTGCACAATATTTCTGATTGATTGATACCTTATATGAGCTTATATGTTCAGCCGTTTTCCCTGCAGAGCGGGCCGACGGATTAGCACAAATTAGCACTGTTTTTCAATGATACATCTCTGGCTCCTAGCTATTGATATATTTTAGTGTCTACTCTCTTTTTCTATTTTACTTAGCTTCACTCCACTACCATCGCGTTGGAAAAATGTATATCATAGATATATGATTGTTACTAACGTTTGAGACGGTACCAACTTACAGTAGAACGGTGTGAATATCTTTATGGTATAAACAGCCAATAACATAAAATTAAACTACATTTAAAAAAATGTCATTGTGCATATAAAATAAAACATTTTAGGTCACCATGAATATGTATGAATTACAACGAAATAACGAAATAACGTTATTCTTCATATAGAACATTTTTAGATTTTTGATTTCAGTATAAACTATTCATGAGGAACATTGTATTACATTTTCAAGCCATAAAGCTTTAAAAATTTAACATAATTTTATACATTATTGGCTACAAAATAATTTGCATATTTCCGTGATTTTAATGAATTTGGTCAAAATGTGAATTTCAAACAGCTATAAAAAAAGAATCTGTGACTATGTGGATTCATATGCATACGCCATATATGTCCAATAGAACAACTTATCTGGACAATTTTATTACATTTTTAAATCTTTGGTATGGATACTAAACATTTTTAACATTTTTAGAATTGTTTAACATTCGAAATTTTGTGATTTTGATGAAATTCGTCATAATTCTAACGCAAATGGTCACAAAATTGCTGTAGATTTATGCTCAACTTTTTTTGTAGTTCCAGTAACAGTTTATATACAAAGTTTTTAATTGACAATTATAGAAAACCACGAGAAAATTTAAATTTTAAAATGTCTATAAATAACTCAAATAGCTTCAAAATGTTTTGAAAATTAAACCATGTATGTATGTACAATTACAATACATATATACATTTGGTGCAAATTGTTTGTTTCTACGGCTATTTATTTTTGAATAACAATAAAATAAGGGAACACATTTACTTTCCTGCGAATTTAATAGTCTTCTATATTAATTTCTCTTTAGACACTAAAAAATACACATATTTTGTGTGACATAATTAATCAATCCACAGTAAAAAAAAATTCATATTAACTATAATGTTGTTATAAAAAGATGTAAAAAAATAAATTACACCACGCTAATAGAAACATATTATTTGCACTGTTTTTTGTTGTTTGATATTTACATTGGCAGCTTAAAATAAACGTAAAGATTTTCTTTTAAGTCAACAGATATACTAAAGTCTGTTACGGCCGTAAAACATGGAATAGATAAAAATAGATTATGCGTTTGATGGCCACATGACATGCCTTGTAATAATTTTGATTGTTGTATCATATAGGGTTTTATATAGCTCTATAGTATACCTTTAGTTTTGATTTCAGTAGATTTTTTCCATGCAATATGTATAAAGATAGTTGGAATAACTCCAATACAGTTTTAAATTATTGCTAAAAAAACAAAACCCTTTAACTAATAATTCCATTTAATGGATTACTGTACATAAAAGCGGAAAAAAAATGTATAAGTAATATAATAAAATTATTTAAACCACAACCAAATACCAGATTATAGGCTATGCAGTAATATTATTAAAACCATACACAAAAAAAAGTTTAAATTTAGTTCTAATAAAAATTAAAATGCATATAAAGTTACAAGAACTGCCACAAGTATGATCGGTAAAGATAATAATATGACAAAAGTAAAGGTACCGTGCTTACACTTATTTTTATTGCAGTTGACACACACTTTCTATAGTAGGAACGTAATTTCAAATCGTTATGTTAAACACTGTGATGAATTCACATGGAATTTAGCTGACGGTCTCAATCGGGTTGTCAGCTGGTGATTCGATCATGACTACATAATTATACTGTATAATATTATTAAGAATTTGTGTTCTAACGTTGGGAGAAAAAAAACGATAATTAGTATGATATTATATTTGAAGTTATCGAGGGACCGCCGTCGTCGACGATGTATGCGTTTTATCATAATATCGTAGGTGTGATATCGTTATTATTTTTATACCAGGGAACGGTTAAAAAACGTAGTCTTTCAAATGGTATAATAACGATAGAAAAAAAAAAGATTTCGGAACGACGATTCCCGGCAACGGTAGGTACCTATGTAATATAAAATACTACGCTGCTGCGGAAAAAATATTGTTTTTAATGAACTCCGGGCGAGAGGAAAATAATTATTAAATCACACACGATTGTGGCCGCGGCGGTGTGCACGGACGATTTCACGAGCGTCGTAAATGCATGTGCGTATATTATAATACGAACGGGGAAAAAAATAAAAATAAAAATATTAAAAACCGAATAAAAAATCTGCTGAAATTCTCCGTAAATGCGTTTATAATAATAATATGCGTGTGTGTATAAACGGCAGTGCTGGGCGCAAAATAACTAACGCGAGTGCGGTGACTTTACGCATAAAAATATATTTTGTTTCGTTTTTTTTTTTTTTTTTAATTTCTAAATCCCTCTGAGCGACATTGGCGAAATCGTCGTACATATATTATACTATATACATTATACATACACACACACATATGTATGTACATAGATGTATCATATGCATATATGGTACATGACCGCCACTGCCGCTGTTAACGTATTATTATGCGTTGATGGTTTGTGGTGGGAGGTGAAGTTCGGTGGCGAAGGGCGTCGGCGGCAAAGCCGAGCTCATAATTTAACGGAAATTTTAATTAAAACTGCCGAGTAATTAATTTTGCACTAAACGATGGCGCACGAGTTGTTCTGTATTATTATTGTTATGTTATTTGTGTCTACTTTTGTATATTATAAATTTATATTTATATTTGTTTTTTTCACACACTCATTTCGATTCGCAGAGAGTAACCGGACTATGGCACCTTGGTCAAAATCCAACGACTTCACCGTTCACTTGGTGAAACAGGGCGACCATCTGTTGTTGCCGTGTGACGTATACGGATTCCCACCACCGAAAGTCACGTGAGTGGAATTATGCTACTATATCTATTTAAAGGATAATATTAAATTATTACTATAAAATTTACATTTAATAATGTAATGATAGGACGAAACGTATATTTTAAGAGAAACGAAATGTGGTTTTGCTGCCACGCACAATCATAATAATATTATATATAGTGACGTGATTTCGGTATCTTACTGTGACCCTCCATTTGAAGTACCTATATTATGGAGTGAAATGAAAAATGTTATTTTGATAATGACTTTAAGTATATTCGGAGTCTGATAGAAATATTATGAGCTAATGATTTTTCAGATTTTTTATAAACTTATTCATGATAGTAAAAATGTGTCAGCGATTGACATACCTACGTCATATTATTATAGCATGCTATTTTTTTAGTACATAATATATTATATAATATTAAAATGACATTAATACCAACGATCAATGTTATAACGTGATAATAATTTAAAAGTTTATTTTTATGGTAGAAAATAAAGGATAACAGACAGGAATAGGTACAACATAAAGTTTGTGTGTAACATATAACTCACCATCGAAGATTATAGTCGAGTGTCATCCAACAGGGATCTGGAGAATGCCTTGTGGCAGTCGAGGTCACAAGCGTTTGTTATTTGTTTTGATTCTTGGGTTGTAGTTCCAGGCTCATTCTGATGTTTTTGGTTTCAGATTAAAAGTTTTTGAATTGGGTCTTAGCCTAATATTTTAAAAGGAGTATTCTCGCATCAATGACAACTTGCCTGGATTTTTTTTCTTTAGCTTGCTTGACGCAACAACAAAATACAAATTTTTGTAATTCTTACTTAACAGAATACAGCTTATCGATCTTTGAATTGAAAACAATTAAGTCACGTATTGTCATGTGACCGGATACCGCAACAATTATATATTTTCTCGGCGAAACAGTCAAAAATATAATATATTATTATTTATTATACACTAACTGCAGGTGGCATATTATATCTAGTCTATAACTCATTTATGATATTTGTGATTCAATGGTTTTTTAATTCGGTTGTTTTATGATATTTTAATCCTAGATCTCAAGCGAAGGAGAAACTGACAGACAAGTTTTTATGTGGTCGTAAGAAAGGGAGGGTTACGAGTTTTATGGATTGAGTCAATTACGGATAGAAAAATGTATTTCACTGAAATACTCTGAATCACTGGAATTGTCAACGATATAATGGTTAGAAATAAATTGGGCCCGGTGAAACTCGGTCGTATAGAAAGCTTTTCAGCCTGTCCCATTTTAAGAGTAATAATAATGATGCAACTTCTTGTTCGATAATCGTTCAATTTAAAAGTTCCGATTGAACGATGGAAACTAACTGTAAATAAACCATTGGTTATCAACTAAATCTTATACAGTCCCAAAACGAAATTGTAATAAGAAAAACTTCATTAGTAAGTATATTTACGAGTCTTATGTTGTGGTTTTATATTTTAAATATAAAAGTTTAATAACTAACCACCGTGGTAGAAGCATTGTTACGGGTTTTTTTCCTCAAAAAATCGTTTCGTCCAAGTTCAATTTTTCTCTCCCGTTGGATAATATTGACATTTTAAGTTAACAATTAATATACACAGTGACTCATCAAGCATGTTCACGCCTATTTTATCTTTTATTAATTTATAAATTTAAATTCTAATTTTTGGAATATTATTAAATATGCACAAAAACATTTTTTTCAAATTCTTTGAAATTCTTTCCTGTAGGCAAACTTCTTTTTTTTAAATCAGAACATGGGGGTATTTTTTTTTAAATTATTTAGTGGAGATCATTTTTTCAGAACATTTTAATGCACATTTTTCAGAATTTGAATTAGTGGTTTCTCAGTTAAATGTTTGTACTAAGGATAATAGTCCTTAAAAATGATTTTACAAAAATATAAAATAAACCTAATATTGGAGGTAGTATTTACTATACTTGGGAAATTTTTACGAATTACTAACATTGATGGATTAGTATGAATGACTAAAATTTTCAAATTAACATAGCCCCCGATCTTATAAACCCATTACGATTGAGCTTTACCCTTAGAACACTAAGTGAAATAACTAAAAACTACACATACGCATTTTTATTTTTATACGTCATATTTTTCAAAAAATTTATCAAACCGAATAATTTACAGTTTAAAAGGGGGGGTCCTAATTTGAATAACATATTTTTGTATCTCCACAAAACACTCCTTAAGTAGTACAAAAAAATCTCGAGAATATGATAATAATATGGTCTCAAAATATATTTTAAAAATACAAAAATCAGATTTTAAATAACTGCATTACTGAAGAAAAAAAGGGATGAGTCCGTTTGGTTAATCACCATATATGTACACACTATATTATAAATTTACTTTATTTTAACAATAAAATAAATGACAACATTTATCAGGACTTTTATAATTCTTATATTATATAATACATATATAAATCATATCAAAATTCAAAACCTAAAATTCTAGACTAAAAAAATTACAATAATACTTAAAAATTAATAATAATACATATATGGTTCTCATAGTAAATCAACCAGATTGATACCAATGTGATTTATCGCATATAGGCACAATATTATAATATGCGTGTATCAACATTGTATACCCATATAATATACTACCGAATCGTCGACATCGAGCTTTCAATAGAATCACAGAAAAAATGTAAAACGTTATTATTGTACCAATGAGAAAATATTACTGTTATACGTGTATAAAACTTTTTTTTCGTACGGAGAAAAAAACGAAGGTACGTACATTTTAAACGCGATTAAGATGAAAAATGAAGTTTAGTTACCCACATTAAAAATACCAGATACAAGTATTTATATTACAAATCCATGTACGACCATTCATCCGCAGCCCATCTGTAAATTGGTTTTTATAAATGTGCACAATTAAATTTATAATTAACGATTGGCATTCAAACGGCTACATCGCTGCAGCATATCAAGTTGCTGCCAATTAAAGATTTATCGTATCAAAGGCTTTTTGTACAAACACATATTATTATAATGTTTGACGCAAATACAAACAAAAAGAGATGTCTGGGGAATATAATACAATATACATCATATATATATATATATATACTAAAACAAGTGAATAAAACTATTCCGCCTTGGGACTAGCCCATTTCAGATTTTCGAACATCCCTTTATGGCTTTATATAATATCATATTAAACTGTGTTATACATATATTCAGCTATGGTTACACCGACAAATTATGTTAGCGTTTGTGCAGGCGTATAATAATAGAATTGTGTTTTACTATGTAGGTGTTATTTGATGTCTATATTATATGATCAATACAGGAAATAAAAACATAATCAAATAAAGATAATATAGTAATTTCGGTTAACATCGAAAACCTTTCAAACAAGAGTTCAGCAGTTTAACAATAACGATCGTGTAGTATGTGGGTTCATAATAATACCATCAAGTCACTATAAAACCAATAACGTATTTCATTACAATATTAATGATAATATTTCAACGATCTCAAAAAAATATTAAGTGGACCAATATTTGTGTTCACTGTCTGTCACATATTGTGCACTATATTGTAAAATCAATCCATATTGCATCCATTAGTACAATCGATCTAGTGTAGCAATAATTATTACCTGTAACAATTTAAATGCATTTTTCTAGAAGGTCAAATAACATTGATCAGACCATTTTCGTCAGTTAAATTTAAAGGAAAAAATGTTCACACTTTCAAATACAATTTTTAAAAATTATTGGGAGTGCAATTAAAAAAACTGGCAGAATCGATCTCATACTTCAAGCAAGATTCTAATTTGTTTTCATAATATTTATCACTCCACTACATTTATCACGCTGATGGATGTAAAATGTGTAGTCTATAATGTAGTGGACGTATGAAAGACAGAAATAATAAAACATCAGTATTCTATCTATCAAGTGTATGTCGCGTAGGACGTTTGTGCACCGCTATTGTAACAAAAACCTTTTTTACAGGCTGTTTGTGTATCGTTATTGTAATAAAAAAAATTAAAAAATACATAAAATAAAATGAAACTACATATCTTATAGTTTCACTGGATTTGTAAATTGTTCACTATTTACAATATATATTTTTTTTTAAATCTAATTCTTTTTAATCTGTTATAATAATTTATTTCGTCCGTCAGACATAGACAAAAAATAAGTGTGAATGGCGTGAGTTAATTACAAAACAAATTTATTAACTAACAAATAATGGATGAAAACAGCAGTGCATATTATGTGATGGGTGATAGCGAATAAACATTTTATGAAATTATATACCTGCAATAATTAAACTAAAATTTTATTTGAACAGGACAGTGATACAGAAAGCAGAAAATTTTAATTTGATAACACGATGGACCATGATAGGCGAATTTAAAATTACAATAATTTACAACCAAATTTGTATATTTGATTTATTTGGTGCTATCAATTGTATTTACCGTCAGAAACGACCAGAATAATCACTTCACATAGGGTTGACTTTTGGGCGTAGTTACCTACGCAATCCAAAATATTTTACGATTATACTGCATGTGTGTTTGTATTATTGGTATAGCTGGTACCTATTATTTATAAACATAACGAAATGTTGAACATGATTTGAGTAATTTTAACTTTCGGTGATCATATAATCAGTGTGCCAATTAAAATATATTATTCTATCATATATTAGGCCAGACTAAATGACCTAAATTGCCTCATATACAATACTACCATTTCTAATCATAAGACATAGTTTATAATTATTAGAAATAATTATTATCATACAATAATATAAACTAACACTGTAAATAAATAAATAAAAAAAGTTTAAAGTAAATATTCTCTCTAATTGATCTAGTCAATTTCAATATTCATTTTAGGTATCGCTTTAAATAGTATTTTTTTTAAATATATATTTATTTTTTAAAAGTTAATATTAACTCATAAAACAGGATAAAATCATAATTTAAATCAAAGTTCAAGTAACGTGACATAAATTAAAAGCACAGTCAGCACACGATTTTGTGACAAAAAGACACACACACACACACACACAGTCAACTTGTTTGGCCACCGGTTCATTAATCCATTGCGAAACGTCAAGTGCAATGTTATAGGAATTGCGGTGTTGCAGTGAACTAGACTTAGCCGCCACCATCATCATTGAAATGAAATCTAATTAGTCAAAGAGATTCTCTGCGTCGTTTACCGCGCTCAAGTGCGTACCTACGTATAATATGTAATTCGTCTTGCTGGCAGCTGCTATGCACTCAAGGTATCGTCGCCTCACCGCACCTCACTGAAATGGCGTCATTCCAGTATATTTACCGGAATTAATATGTAGGAATAATGAATATATATAAATATTATAAATATTATACATAAAATATTACAGAATTTCTGACTGGCGATCAAAAGTAGGAGGTAATTTTGTTTTGTTTAGCTGATCCCCGGTACGTGGAATATTCTAAATTACTACCTATTTTTAAAAGTTTAAAATATACTTAAAACGCACCGACTTGAGTTAATGACCGTCCCCCAGAGGCAGCTATATAACATTATCCTTTACTTTTCATTCTCTCTGCGCCCACTAATTACGCCATTGAACATCGTTTATACTCCTATAGGCACACTTTCGAGACTCAAATTCACCATCCGAAATAATGCAATAACTTTACATGAACACGATTAGTATATGTGCAGAGACGACGTCCCACCAACTGTTGAAAACCTTATCAAAACGATAAATATATAATTTTAAGTCAACGTCATTAAGCGTTTGTTGTATAACAGTAGAAGATCCACACACACTCGACTTTTATATTTTTCAAACACTTCAAGGGACCACAAAAAAAAAATTGAGTTATTGAGACTAGACTACAATATTATAAACATTAATTTTCAAGGCGTGCCTAGGCGGTAAAAACTATTATGCCACCCAAGATAAACAACACACTTGCTGTTAACATTGTAATCATCGCGTGTTAAATATCGTTGAGTATATTATTTAATTATAATATTATATTGTTATAGTATTATGGATACGATGGGGGAACGAGGTCTTATAATTATTTAGATTCTGATTAGAGCGATGAATGTATTGATTTTATATTATGATGAATATTTCATCATGATTTGTGTCTGAAGATACTTTTTATGGTAGGTATAAAAATGATTTGATATTCAGCTTCAAGAGTGTTAATATTATATATAGTTGGTGCTTGGGGGGAGGGCAGTCAAAAAAATAAAGATTTACCTGGAATTTTCAATATGTTGTCGAAAAATTATATTAAACAAGAGTGGAAAAATGGGTAACGCTTGGCTGTACATTTGGTATCTATAGAAGTCACTGTAGTCGATATATTACATTTGAATTCAATGACATATAAAACCTAAAAAAAATAATAAAATTGGAATTTACTCATGCCTATAAATTGTTCAAAACAAGTCAATAATCAATAGCTATAATAGCTTTTCATCATCCTAAATTTTTTTCAATAGCATATTATGATAATAGGCAAAAAAAAATTTACTAAACATTTTGGCTATTTATAATTTAATTGTATTTCAATTATTTATGAAACTAAATTAGAAAATTTTAATCTCGAACAAGATTTTTTGTATGTTGTACTTAAAGAAATTTTAAAATCACTAAAAAGTGTATTTTTTACTACCTAAAAAAACGAATATCTCAAAAACACATTTGCACATTTTTTTCATATTTTAAGTTAAAATTTTTCAAAATTAGATAGTTTAACAAAATAACTATACACTTTTTACCTCTAAATATTTTGACATTTTCAAAATATTTAGATGAATTTCAGGCTACTTATACTACAAACATAATCATACTAATCTACGGTGCATTAGTTCAACCCATTAACATTACCAATTGGAAATTAAATTACTATAGTATAAAAATATACTAAAATATCACTAAGAAATAATGGCTCACTGTCTCTGCTCAAAATTATTTTTTGTCTGCCTTATCTTTAAATTTAACACATTTCGACATCTGTAAAGTTTACTGAAGATCAGGAACGTCATATTTTGAGCACTTGACACTTATTACACGGTAGAGTGACTTTCCCGGGTTTTGTTTTGTTTTTTCCATAGCTAATTTTAACGATAAATCGTCACAAATGCATTTACCAATACGCTAATACTTGAATTTACAAATGTCAGTTGAAAGGTGCACAAATGCACATACAGCACTTCGTATTTTATATAGGTAGTTACTATATTATTATAGGTTAATGCAATGGAAAATAATAAAAATCACAGTTATATTATAAATGATATATTTATAATTTGAATACTAATAAAATTATATTTAGTAGTTGACGGTGAAATTATACTTTACCATCAGTACCATTATAGAATGTACCTTTTGAAAATATAAAACATCAATTAATGCCTAATATAATTAATATACCTAGCTAGGTATATTTTTTTAAATTTTATCTCAGAATATTCTAGTGACACATTATCCATGGATATAATATAATTTTGTATATAAAAGTTCGTATTAAATTTTATAAAATAAATAGGGATGATTATGAAGATCATATACTACAAGGATATTATTATGTTATAACCTATTTCATGTTTTTGGTTGATGACCCGATGCAGACTGACACGTTTATTGGGTATCTCTTTCGGTGAGAGACGGACACCGTAAAGCTGAAGTCGTTTTTAAATATCATATTACTGAAACATAATATCTATTTAAGACAAGCTAAAAGCACCCCCTTATAAAAATATTTGTCATAAAATCATCAAACATTGACCGCCCGCAAAATATAATCTTTTTTCTCTGTTATATAGAATTATTATCAGGTATATACACAAAACGAGGTAGATATTTTATAAGATAGATCGGTGTGACTGTCAGAAGAACGTATAACGAGGTTTGGATTTCACTTGCAAGCCATTTGATCATGAATATGATATTTTGTAACCATTTTAAAGCACTGTCAAATGTAGCGATAGATATCACGAATCAAATATTAGTCATACTGATGTAGCCATACCTATATATACAATATACATAATATAATATCTTAAATATTATTATTGAATTAATAAATTATTAAAAATATTATATCTTTACTTTGTTGTTTTTTCAATTATTGATTTAACTTGAGAGATTTGACTTTATACAGAAAAACTCAATGAGTTTGGGTTATATCCACCTAGGAATTTTAATCTACCACCCAGTTACGTTTACGATTAAAAAATCGAGGTATTAAATAGTTAATAGTTAATTAATTTTATATTATATAATATCCGAAATGTTTAGAAAATTATTAAAATTAAAATGATTGTTTATCATTAAAACAAATACAAAAACATTTACACCACTAAGATAGGAAACAACTTTTTCTAATAGGTATTACGGTACATAGTTATTACCAATAACTTCAAACAGATTACAAGAACAAAATTACTAACATAGGTAGTGAATTTAGTGAAGTATGCTAAATTATGCCATTAATGTCACCTTCATAATGTGCATATAATCATAATCAAGTCAACACTACACTATACGTCATTGTTATTAAAATAATAAAATAATATTATTATATAGTTATTTCGCCACCGTATAATTATAGACTTTCGCAGGCTGCTGGCAGCAGACAATATCAACCGATGCATTTTTGAGTCCCTATAGTTACCTAGACTAAAAACGGTATTTTGTTACTCGCCGTTCGTCATATGAATCGAATCGATGTTCGAGACCACGCGGTACAGATTGTACACATATATATTGTACACATACATCGGGTATGAAATAATAATGTGACAACGACAACAGGAAGCGGCCAAGACAATGCACGAGGCCATTTAGCTCGCATTCGCATTCAGAGTATATACATTATTATTACGATGTTGTTCTTCCTCCGAGATCATATAAATTCAATTTTATAGCCAAAGCAAACGTGGGTTACACTTCTTACGGCGGTGCGAATATTTAAACGCATCTACACGGTCAACCATCCAACAAAACGTAAATTATGTTTTGGGTGAAAAAAATTGCTTCGATCCTACAATAAAAACCGAGCCAGTGTTAATACTTAATTTTGTAGTCGCAACGACGGTAATGCATCTGTGATGGCTAAATATTTAAATCAATACTATAGGTAGTAATAACATTATTATCGGGGTATACACTTATAATAATATTATAGTCATACCTAATACCTGTTTCATTCAAAATAATATTGACAACAAAAACTTTCTCTGGTTTGTGTAAATTAATAAAATATTTCTGTTAACACTACATATACAAACTTATGTTTTAGATTTGGATGTTTTGAACAATACTCAAAAGAGTTATACTTTAAGTGGATAAAACAAATACTAAACAGTTTCTATAAATATTACTTATGCATTTTTTGGCTAAATATACTCATAAGTGTATCAGTGTATTATGCAAACAATACTATGTAAATAGGCTAATATCTAGCTCATTTTATAGCTTAATATAATAACCGTTATATTTAAAAAACAATGAAACAAAATCTAACGAATGTAAACGTTAAGTTCCTGTTAATGAAAATAATATTAATGTAAACCTAATATATTATATTTAAATATTTTGGACATCCTTCTGGCTATTAAATTACAAATTATTATAATATTGAAGTTTCAAGTATTTCAAAACTCCTTAAGGGAAAATGTCGCGTTCTTTGAAATATTATATACTACAAAGTCAGCAAAATACATCAATATAATATTATAATATGTCAATAAATATCGATCTGGCTTATAATAGATTAATCTCATAATATGATAAAACGTATGTATATATTTAACAAATGAGAGAGTAAAAGTGCTTATTCACTTCATAGGCACTAATCGGAGAGTGTATAATATATTTTTTCCTTTGCCTGTTCAATGAAAAATATTTCTTTTTGTCAGTATACATCAAACATCAATCGTGTTAAGATTATATAATTTCCAAAACATTTGTTGGTACCCACAACAGGCTACAACAGCAAGGAAGAATTGATGAATTTAGGATAAAAACAAAGATGCATTAACTTAATGGGTCGTATATTTTAAAAACCATGCATATATTTTTATTTTTGACTTTAACCGTACAAGATTTTTGGATTTTTACATTTTAACATAAGACAAATTAAAATATTTTACTATACGCCGCGCGCCGCAATAATTGGCGAACTTATTTGCATGTCACGTGTTGTGTAGAAAATAGCACGCACTTGTAGATACACACACATATACAATCCTTTTTATTTCTCAACTTTTATTTCAGACACAATACACACACACACACACACACACACACACACACACACACACACACACACAAACATATCGTTTTCAATTCAACCAGATTTCCTGAATCTTTTTCTTCACATACATATTTACTATGAGTTTCGATATTCCAGTTCGGTACAAATTGCATACGAAGTTATTTGTTTTTGTTGTCTATCCAAGTGGGGATGGTAATCAAATGCAGTGAAAACCCTAGAACTGTATAAAAAGTTAACAAAAAAAAAAAAAAAAATCTACGAGATATACACACCTGCGCGTATCCATGGTACATACGATGCTCTTCTTGTTGGCCACCAATAAAATAATAAAATATTCTTTCAATTTCTATAATAGTCGACGAAGGCACAGCTAACAACTGAGATCAGTAATATTTAGTCAATTTTATGCCTGTATAGACATGAGTCATTTATATCGTTTTCGAATAATTCTTATTTCTTTTTAGCAAACAAATTTCTTAATTTTTGTAAAAACTATAGGACTGCGCTTAGTATAGGCAATTTAGGTATTTCGGCGTGTAGATGGCATTCGATCAGAGTCGTACGAGCTATTCAACAAACAAATGAATAATGTTGGAAAAAAATATTTCGTCGTTACAAAAATATTATAACGTGTGCGTGGTTGTAACATATAAATTAGAAAATCGGTTATTATGGTAAGAACAGATGATTAACAATCAAGTGAAAAAATTAAATAATACAACGTATTATAAGGCTTAATATTGTATTATATTAATGTTTAACAAATATTCAAAAACAAACATATATGTAGCTACTTGTAATTTTTTATTATTAGTTAATAAGCCAAGAAAATATTGATACATAATAAACAATAACTTACAGTCGATGGCTCAGATCCCAAGGCTAATCTCAATAATAATAAAATGTATTCACTATGAATTCCATTTAAGTATAAAGTAATTAACGGTAGTACAAAAAAATTAAGAAGGTGTGACAATTCTTATTTAGTAAGTTATAACTTCATAAGTATAACTTACCTGACAAAAACTAGGTATAATATAGGTTCGAATGATTATTATGTTATTGTTATACTAATGTGGATAACTATATGTTATTATTATATGGAGCGTTCTGCCACCTTAGACTAAAAAAATTAAACTATAATTATATGTGTTGCGTATGGTAAAATTAATATTGCCTTACACCATAGACAACAACAGTAGTTTTTGATGTATTTTTTTATGATATTACATTTAGCCAATACGAAATTCAATTAACTCGGAGAACCGTGAACCGTTAAATTAGTTCATATGTTACAATTCGTTTAGAAACTGGTCACGTTCGGTGCCACTTGTCGACTGTCGTGGACATAGTAAAAACTATAAAAACAAAAAAAAAATATTAATTTTACAGAATTCACACTAAAAATGTCTCATAAAAAATGTATGTATCTGGTATATACATAAATTAACATTTATTTAGTGACAATTCTTTTTTTACTAACACTGACTACACCAACGTTTATATAACATACAGGTCATGATATTTTAATTAAATACGATGACCACGTTAATATACTTAGATGTTACAGACCTGTATAAGTAATGCGTCTACTACTATAATACCTCATTACAAATTAACAGATAAAAGTAGGCAAGGAGGTCACCACTCTGGTATATAGCAGGAGCCTAGTGTACCTTGTCTTTGTGTTAAATTATTTGAATTCAATGATTGTCTACGAAAAACGATTCTTAATCGAAAACTGACAGTAAGACTACATTACTAAGTAACTTGTATTATGTATTATTTGCAGTATTGTGATTACAGTAATGTATTATACTATGAAAAATATGGTGTTAAGCTGAAGATATTTAGTCTAAATATTTTTATAATGTCATCATGTATCGTAAAATATAATAATATACGAATTTCATAATAATTTGTTTGATTCACATCAAAATAATTAAAATGTTTATAACGTTTAGTTTCATATCTAGTTTATGCTAGATTAGTAACTTCTAGTTTGTTAATAATTATTATAACACTCACTTAATACATTACTTATAACTTACCAACATAATTGTTATTATTATAATTATTAAATATAACATGTAACTTGGAATAATTTTTTTTAACTATAACATAATTATTTTTAATACTTATAATTGAATATTTTATTATAAGACACAATGCATTAACTTATATACATAAAACATTTCCAATATAAATCCTACTTAACTAATTATAAAGTAAGCACTAATTATATGATATCCACCCACATATTGCAAATATAGGATCTTCAACGGATGAAAAAATAAATATGTTTATAACAATATTAAGCACTCATCATTATAACCGTATTGCCAACATTGTATTTAAAAGTTTTAAACTAAATTAATTAGTGAAATCTGTATAAACTTTTAGTGTATATTATGAATTGTTATAATTGTATTTTATACTATATTATTTTAAATTAGTGGCGAACCATGATTATAAAATTAAACAAAGTTACAAACAATATTTACAACATTATTGAACAATGAATGTTTTACGAAAAAGTTTAATCTTTTGTTGATTATCATTTAAACACAATTATAGATAATACAATATCAGAAAACATTAAAAACTATTCCAAATTGTAAATTTTATATCATATGCACGAACTAACATAGTATATATCGGGTAATTAGCCATGGATTCTCACCTCTATTTTTTCATTTAATAATGAATTTATTTAAATTTAGGTTTTTGGAAATTTTAAGTATACTTTTTTGGCAAGTTTTTTTTTTGAAAAGTTGATAGTTAGTTAATAGTTTCTCAGCATTAGAATATTTATAATAAGGATTATAGTTCCAAAATATGTTTTTACAAAAATATAGAATAGATGTACCTATAATATAGGATGAAGCATTTATTATATTTTGACCATTTTTACAAATTACAATTGTACTATTAATATATTGATATTAATTACTAAAATGTTCAAGTAACCATATTTTCTGAATTATCTTCCAAACTTTTTTCCATGTACCAGGTACCTATAATAATTAGTAGAACAGAAAGTTAAATAACCCAAAAACAGCTCATTTGAATATTTAATTTGAAATGTCACAGTGTCCAGACATATTCACTGCCAAATAATTTAAAGTATAAAGGAGAGAGAGATCTAATTAAAAAAAAATAAAGAAAGTTATATGACCACAGGACACTTCTTCAGTAATCAAAAATCTCAAGGGTTTGAAAACTAAGGCCTTAAGTAAGTAGGTATATTTTAAAATTCAAAAAATCAGATTTTGAATAACTGTATTATTGAAAAAATATGTGTGGAGTGTGCTTGGTGAATCACCTTGTATAACTACAATAATACCTTGAACATAATAATATGCATGCACAAACTTGATCATAATTATGTTATTCAATATTTAAAACTTTATAATTAACCATTAAAAACGATTAATTATCCAATATAATATAAGATTTTTGTTTTCCACAATACTGCACTACTAAGCAATGAGAATAATATTATAGGAACGGATTTTTGAAAAGTGACGTTTTTACTTAGTAATTAGTATATACAAAACAAAACAAATATATTAAAAAGAGAATCAGTCGCATAAAGATATTCTTCAACAGGTAAACAGTGATAAAACATCTCAGATTGATTTTTTTGAAATTAAAATGAATGACAATGAAAAATATTCTTATAAATATCCAAGTAAATACAATTTTATCAAACGTGCTTCTATAAATATAAATGCAATGAATCGTGCATTTATTTTGTTGTGTGGATGGAATAGAAACATGATTAAACATTCAAAAATGTTTTTGAAATCACTCAGTTCAGCAGTGGCTGTTGGGAAATTTCGCTTGTTATATTAATTAACATAAATATTAATTACACAAAAATTAATAAGTGGTTAACAGATACAGCAGTAAATTGTCAAACAGGATGATATTTATAAGATACGTTTACATTTAACGAGTGTCTTTAAATGAAGCGAATATCGTAATTAAGACGCTATTGCTATATTTGAAAAAATGTACTGAATGAAGATTAGGTTCCCTTACAATTTACAAAATATTATTTAATATGTCAGATCTTTTGTGCATTTCTTTACCATTTATTTTTTGTAGTTGTGCAAAATTGAATGAAAAACTTTAGGGAAATTCTTTAAATTATCTCAGTAAAGTTAAGTAATATGTGTTACATTTATTACCAATGCTATGCTATGTTATACACTTCAACTTTTTAACTACCTAATAAAAAAATTGTTTGCTGAACAAAAAACACATAACTCTTAAACCGAGAGAGAAAAAAAAGAGAAACTTTATCTTACAATTTAAAATTGAACGATATTATTTTGTAAAACTAGTCCTCTGAAAATTATACACCTGTTGTATTTTCTATTTACTGAGCTGGGGACTAATAGCTGAATATAATTACGAATAGTTACTTCTGAAAATAATTACATGCATATTCTACATATTTTTGTTTTTACTTAACATGGTATAAAATACATTATCAGACGTCTATCACTATTTGTGAATTTAATATCTAAAATTAGGTAGTATAACATCCGAGTAAGGAATTCTACTAACGTCAAGGAAAAAACCGAGAACACCAACGATGCAAAAAGACTTTGGAACTTTTTACATGAAAATTTATCACAAAATTAGATGAAACTAATAGATAACTCGTAAAACATATCATATAAAAAAAAATAATAAACCGTGTTAAAACGTTATTTTTTTTGTCTTTTGTTTTGATATTGTTTTATCGTAAAACTCATACACTGGTACAAGAACCTACCCGTTATATAATATTATATAAAATAATAATGTCGAGAATTCGAGTGATACCTTCTATTAATGGAAATAGAAGAAAGTACCTAGATAGGTTTTCATCTTTATTTTATATTTTAAATAACCATAAAATAGTCACTGCGAAAAGCAGTATAAAATATTATCGAACATGTATTTTCAAACGGGATTTTTCATCTGAAAATGTATGCAACATTAAATATTTCAATATACACCCTTAACAAGAAAATTTAAAAAAAAAAGCGTGTTGATAACTGAAGGTAAATTTATATATTCTAAAAGGAAAGAAATTACGATCAAATAATTAAATTAGATAAAAATATTGAGTGGTTTTTACAATAGTTTAATGAAATAGCTGTTTATGATAGATTAATATATTTTTTAAGTTTGTGACACAAATTAAGTCTATTAGATGATGACTTGAACTTAAATTTCAAAATTGAAACAGATTTAAAAGAATTCTATTTTGTGGGAACTGTATTACAAAATAAGAGTACAATTTGTTAAATTGAATATATATTGGTATTTTAAGTAAAATAAATAAATTATAAGTTCCTTAACATAATTTTTTTAAGTTTTTCAATATTATAGCTTAATAGGTATGAATAAAATTGTAATACATTTAAAAATAACAGTTATTGTATAGTACAAGTTATACGTCTTTATTTATCGTATCAAAATGCAACAATAATTATAAAGTATGTACGTACTTAGGTTAGGTACCTAGTTAAACAAATTTTAATTTTTCTCTATAACATTAAATAAAAATTTAAGTTTAATATAGAAGAAATATGACATTTTCAATTGTCTAGATTAAATTAAATAGATAGTAAACATAATTTTAATATTCAGATGAATTTATTATTGTATTTATTGTTTTTATCATTGATGAGCTAAAAAATATTAAAATAATAACATAGATTTTTTTATTTATTTACTATAATTATCTTATCTTGTAAAATAAAAAAAAAATACATCTTTTTCAAAGCTGAAAATCAAGAAAGTATGAAAATTGTTTCACGTTAAATAGATGAATGCTTAAGTACCTAATAATTATACAATAAGTTCTTACTATGTTCTTGATATTAATATCATCATTAATTATTTATATTAAAAAGATAATGGTGATACCATATGTATACCTATGTCATTGTTAGAATATTAATGTAAATATTAAATATTAATATAAATGTTGACGACATAAGATTGCGTAGTTTTCTTATTTACATGAAAACTACAACACAATTATGAAACAACTAGAAAATATTAAAATTGTTCCTTCCCGGAAATTTGTATACAAAAAAAAACTGAATACATAATGATTCAAAAGTAGTTATCCGATCTCAAAATCAAAATATACTTGTAAGTCAACAAAAAAAATTATTTAAAATCTTAAATATTACCCCATTAGGTAACGTAATAGTTATTGAAGTTCAGACAGGTTTATCAGCAAGAAAAAAAAATTACACATTTTGTCTTTAAAGTGGTAAATTTAGGTACGTAATTTACATGTAATTTAAGGTTGGTGGACTATATAAATTTGTAATCAGATGACAACTTTTGAATCACTCTGTTTGGTAAAATATAACTTAATAATTATAATTTTCAGAATATAACCACAAATTGGTTTGGTAAAAAGTTATAAAATCTATATTATAGCATTACACTTTTATTAAAATTAGTATTTTACCAATTAATGGTTATTGAATTAGGTATATAATTATAATAATTAATAATTATGTAACGGTACCTACGTGTGTAAAATAATGAAAAAAATGTTTCATTATATGTCTGTAAAATATTTCATACATAATTCATGAATATTTGTATACTTTTTATCCAAATTTAAAAACTAAAATGTTTTATTGTTTATGACCTACATTGAATATTATAATTTATTAATATTTATGCATGTGAAAGAAATGGCAAAAGGAAAATAAGATTTTTTAAGAAAAATAATCATGTGTTAGGGAATAAAAATTGTAATTTTAAAATATTTTTATTGGTGCACAACAATTATGTTGGGATTTTTACAGGTAAAAGCCGTGAAATTGAGCAACTCTGTAACTCATTTTTTTCACGTATTAGCTGTAGGTATTATTTAGTGTTGGCATTTTCCTAGAACATTGCTTGGTTAGTTTATGTTTTGAGATATATCTCTGCACACGGAAAGTCACTGTTGGCATACCTCGCTTTGTAGATGGATCTAATCTATAATGGTAATCCAACTGAGCTTGAGGTATTTCAAAAGAATTATAATTTTATTGGGAGATTTTACTGTCCACGACAAACAAATTAAATGATATTAACCAACTAATTTTTTCTTCTGCGTAACTATTGGCGGTCAGAAATAAATAAAATTATTTAATTTTCCTTTTTTAAGGATGCAATTCTCATGTGAGACAATACTTTGGGGTTGAATTTCGGAATGAAAATGAATCTAAATGTCACTCCATTCCGAGTCCTTTATTTGCCTAAACAAATACCTGTCGAAATCGGTTTTGTGTTTCAAATATTACCCCGGTCAAACGGACTGACTCTTTAATTTATATGTATTTATAGATTTGTATAGATTTACCTCGCATACGCGTGAATATTTCGTAGAGATTATTATTAATAAATTCTCTGAATATTTCATTCTTATACAAATCGTGTCGTTTCGAAGAACGTTCGGATATATATTTATAAAATTTATGTTTTTGTATTTCCGTGATGTTTGTAAGTATTTCTGTTCTTAATATATGTAAAAAAAAAAAAACTGTATTTTATTTTATTTCTTTATTATACCATCGTATATACTGCATAGATTATACCTGTATAATATTTGAATGTATTAAGCTAAAGTGTATTTTATATTTTTATTACAGTTATTATTACTATTATTATACAACTATAATATATTATACTAAGCATTATAATATACCTTAACATTCACATCGAATAATCTGAAGATGTATTAATTTAAAAAAATAACATAACTATTATTTAAGTCTACATGTATAATATGCTCAGTAAACACAACAATCATTATATTATATTGAATATTTGTAATATTTGTCTTATAACAATAATAGAATAAATAGCTTCAAAAAATTATTCATGAGAATAAATTCATATAAGAAAAATTCTAAAAGAAGGTATTACAAAAAACAGTTTCATATTCAATTTAACACACTGTAGGTTTTACAATATACTTTGTTGGAGCACACATCACTATAGATAGTCAAAATAATAATAATATTTACGTGCGTTGTGATATATACCATATAACGTTGTAGGCATATCACAGCGTTTACCTATATAGTAATGTATCCAGCTGGAAACATTTCAAAATCATATTTCCACTAGTTTTGCTTCACTCAAAAAATAATATAATATCTAAAAAATGTATTGTTATTGCAATCATAGTTCCTTTGCTTTTCTGGGTAAATATATACCATGTAATTCAAACTGAATACAAACTGGTCCAAAGACATTTCCCGTTTTCTGCTGCGTTAGTTACACGAAGAAATTGGAAAATATACGTTCTAGTAGGTATATTATAATATATAACATGATTAGTGGATTAATTGATAAGAATTATTATTATTTTTTTATTTTCTATAAGTATGAAATATTTACATACATATGACATTTTTTGGTCTCACACTTCTGTAATGCTATATTTCAGTATATTGTTTTGTTTATTTTTGTGAATATGTTGTAGTGGCATTTCATCTTATTTGCTTGATGGGAGTCTGGTGTTTATACGTACCCAGCAATCGTGTGCTATTTTACATTTTTATATTCATAATACTATAATGTCTGGTATGCCTATTTTATATAAGAGCATTACATACATTGCACAGCATCAAACACGTTAATTTTCAAACAATCTGTCATGACGTCAGTAATGATAAGTTTAGTATTTACGTCGTTCATATTTGTTCGATATATCTTTTATTTCACCCATTCAAACTTTACATTAAATTAGAGAGTTAGATAATATTTTATTAGAATTTAAGACAAAATTTGCTAGATGCGCTTTTAATCTGGTTTTATTACATTTTGATCTGTATGCGAAATTAAAAATATGAGGATTCCTCTTATATAAATATACAAATATAATAACGCATATCATCGTAAATTTATAAATTCTACACCGATCTTCTCGGAAATTAAAAACAGTGAGGTAGGTGAATAAATATATATAATTTTTTATAAAGAAATGAAAACATTTAAAAAACAATAGGTACATTTTGTGTGGGATTACAATATAATTGGCGTTTACATTGGTATCTAATTAAGAATAACTACAACATAATTTAATATGAATTCAGAAGTTATATCATTCATTTAATTTATTAATTTATACTTTATTTATAGTCCATTTCCGTAGTTGACATTTTTACTAGCTATTATTTTGAATTTTTATATAGATATTTGCCTAGCGTGGATACTACATAAGTTAATATAATACTAATAACAATATTATGTTACTTACAAGGATACCGCTATTATAATTTTGGTAATTTAAAAAGTAAACTCGGTAGGTATTCATATTATTAAGATATCATGGTTACTCTTAATTATATGCTCATACATTACGTCACAATGCATCACAACTGCGGTGATTTATCTCAAAAACAGAAATAAAGAAAGGTCTGTTAATAAATATTTTTTTCTTCAGACGTATTTTTCTAAAATTGGTTTTCATCAAAATTCGATTTTTGCTGCTCTGATAATTCAATTACACTATATGTGTTAGTGAAAATGTTTTTATAATTTACCTCGATTTTGAGAAAAATTCAATTGGAAATAATAACCTTACATAAAATTGTACGCAGTTTGTAACAACCAACTTTCGCAAGAATATCTACAATCGGAAAACATACATGGCTTTAAATTGAATTCTATCAGTTTTAGTCAAAATGTTTTCATTACGTTGCAGCGATGTAAACAAGTCTATTTGCTATATTATATGCAATAATAAAATATAATAAAAAAAAAATAAACTTTATTATTATTTATTATCAATGAATGAAAGTGGTACGCACGTAAATGGTTCCATTTTTGAGAATAATTGAGATATGAACACGACATTTTGGGATTTCGTTAAATATTTCTACAGTGTACAGTCTTGTACGTGTAGATTACATTTTCAGCTTTACGTGAGTATATTAAAGTCGATCTTTTAAGCATATTATTATTGTATCCCATATATGTACCTACTACAACAACAAATTTGAAAAAAGTGAACTGTTACGCCGACGTAAAATTGAACATTATTGAAAGTATTGGTATTTTCATGGTATACAACTCCAAAATCAGTAATATAATATAAGTGTTTGGAAATTTCTTTTGTGAAATATTTCAAATGCATGAAATATTCAGTATTTTAATACATTTTAGTTTATTTTTTTTAAATTAGTTTTATATTTACATATAATTGTCATAAATTACCTTCAAAATTGTATATCTAACCTTTTGTTCACTTATATTTTTCTCTCTAATAACTAACTGTTTAGCTATAAAAATTTAAGTGTTGGAAGCTAAATAAAAATAAAATGTACCTAACCTTTAGTATTATACATTTAAAATGGTAGTCGAAACAATTTAATTGGAAAAACCGTACAAAAATGATTTTAATGATACAAATATACTATATTATACATGTATACTAGGTATAGTAATATATGTCAACCACAGCACTCGTATTCCATTAATATCAATGATTATACCTAGTAAACTCTTACTACATTATTAATAATTGATAAAAAATAAAATACCCATCATTAATATTTGTATTAAAAAAAAATTGCACATACACTAATTATAATACGTCTATATGTAGCTGCACAAAATAATATACACTTGTATTTTATTGATGCCTTGCACGAGTACTTTGATAAATATAGTAATTTATTTCCAAAATTTTTATCATTACATAGTGTTAATCGTCCATAAAATTGTCGTAATATTATCGTTATTGTGACATTATTTTAGAAGAATAAACTAATTGGGACTTTTAATTTTATTTTGAATAGTTATCTAAAAAGTGACTGATTGACATTCTTTAAGGTAAATTAAATTAGATTTATTATTTTTATTTTTATTTACTTTTTTTTTTAAATAAACATGTTGATTATATTTTGAGAGCCCCCAAAACTCCACGAATATTGTTTTTCAGTTTATATTCATTAGTGACCTCTATTACAAGTTAACGGTAAATGGTATAAGTATTTAAAATATTATTATCATTATTATAAATTTTAAACTTATCTGTTGTACGCGTATTGATTTATAGTTTGCATTATTTCACCGAAAACAATAAGTAACCAAACGGTTTCGATTTGACCATTGCTATGTTATTATAAATTTAATAACTATTCTGACTAACTATACTATTATACTTGAACACTAAATCATTATTGTATTGTATACTATATACAAATATTATCATTTAATCTATACCTGCGTTTTGATCAGTATTAACATTTTGGTTACAATATTGGACTATTAAATAATAAACAGAAATATATACCATTGTTATTAATTTCCAAGTGTAATGAAGCCATAATAATAGGTATGGATGTTAATGTATTTAAATTGTTAATTTGTAGGTAAGTATAATATACATTATTTCATAGAACTTCATCTTCATATCATTATAAAATATGAAGAAAAAAAAATATTCTATGATATTAATATTAAGCATATATAATTATTTATAGTTTTTTACATGTATATAAACAGTAGTGTTTTTTTAAGTATCTCACTTATCTGTATCTGGGTAATTTTTTAATGGTACGTAAATGGTGAGTAATAGTGCAGACAATTTTGTAAAAATTATTTGTTCAATAAACGCCTCGTAACTTACTGTAGGTAGTAACATAAACATACCTACTCGTATATATTGAAAGAACCTGTTTATACGTGAGCTCTTTATACGGAATTGTATTGGAAAAAATATTTAACAATATGTATTTTTTTAATCAAACAGATCGGCCAAAAACGTAATATAGTTAAAATGAAATTGTTGTTTTACAATTTCTGTCTGAGAACAGTCATCATTAATGCATTGAAAAATCATATAGAATATTTTTATTTTTTTACTAAAAATGTTGTGGTGATGATGAAACGATGAAATTGTATGGACGTACAATTGCGTTCTTAGTATTTTGCAATGTAGCGGGATGGAAAAATTAATTGTTAAGTTAGCTATCGGGTCAAAATAAAATGTAAATTAAAACTCAACACGTATTATTTTTATTATTCCTCATATTAAAAATCATATTTTATCAGGTAGTTAGTAATTTATGAGATTATATTCATTTTTAGGCTTACTATATAGTGTTATATGGGCCAATACTGCCTTTCTGTGGTAGGTATCGTTATAGTACGTAGCGCTATCGTCTACCACTATTCGCGCATCCCTCGCCAGCTCAGCGTTCACTGTTTTTTTATTACATTACGTTTTATGAAGTTATGATTTATGTTTTAATAAAGTGTTTTTTAAGAATTTATTTTATACTTGTTAAATATTATTATGTGGAAGAAGAAGAATTCATCCCTACACATTTTTTTTTCATTTTTGGACCATGACATCAATAATTTCTTCAGGATTAATAACCACTTTTCCATGGACGGTTAACAATGTTCATCCATTAAAACGGTTAAAAAAAACTGACGTTCAATTATACGAAAGACAATAAGTCATATTAGTTAACTTACTTTTTACTTATTTAGTCGTTTTGTTTCTAATATATAGGTTTTCCGTTATTTCTTTTTCCATCAGTCAACGGAGATACTACATTATGAGTAGGTATGCTACTAAATTATTGGTAATAATGTGAATATGTTAATATTTTAAATAATTGGTAAATATTCAATGACTTAAAGCATCTAGTATCTTTTTGAGTCATTAACATTTTATAATATTTTCAGTTCAGCAATACAGCTTTGAATTTCTGAGTGAAGGTAAAATATATAATAAGTTTACCAAATTGACTCAATAAAAAAAATGCTGAAAAATACAGCGAATCAAAATTGTTTTATTTGGTTTTTATCTTAAAATACATATTATATGTCCACTATGGTAAGTTCATACAGAAAAATCCAGGATCAAACGACTAGTTATTTGGGATTTTAAAAAAAGAGTCTACTTGAAATGGGGAGTTGACCTATCGTCATTTTATTTGTGAGGATTCCCAGTGGGTCTATCATTCTCAATAGCAGAACACACATGATTTTCCGAATTTATATTACTCGCAGAATCTATATTTTATATTAACTTAATTTAATTTATATGAACATTAATCGGACGAATATAAATAAATCGATTATGTGTTGTTACAATACATTTATCGTCTTGCATCGAGCGATGTCAACTTTGCGATTAGCATACATTGGAACCGGAAGTCGTCTCTAAGTGAATTGTAATGTGCCTAATCGTTTGACATATTTTGTACAACAGTTGTGAACAATGGAAACACTTTGGCACTCGAACTTTATGTTATGTAAATCTCACTCAAAATTAACATTAAGTAAATATGAGTGGTGTAATTTCGTCTCGAAAATTGACAAGTGAAACTATTTGAGTATCTGTATACACTGTATGTAATTATTTTTCTAAGTTCTTAATTTGAATTTTATAATTTAAGTTTAATATTCGTTATGGTTATTTTTATTTTTGTTATATAATCAAATTTTTTATTTTTTTGATAATTTGGCTAATCATAATTGATTTGAAATAATTGTTGTCATTAAATTCATATCAAATAAAATTAGAATAGGTACACTAACGAAGTAAAACAAATGACAAAAACTTATAATTTATGTATTTTATATAATATAGTTACAAGCTATATTTGAAATAAAATGTTCAATCATAAAGTATTTTTACTTTAAGCAAATAGTATTGACTTTTATTAATATTTTCTAGAATAAAAAAATGTTAGTAATAATATTATGTTATCGTTTGATCGTGAGCTCTATAAAAGGTAAATAGTAAATACACACTCCAATACGTTGTAGTTCAGTTTGGCGCTGACGTCAAAAACAATAAAGATGGTATTAGTATATGTTGGGCAATGTAAACAATTATATTGACCTTTTTAAAAATATTACTAATCTAAGCCAGAATTTACAATTTCCTATATTATAGTGATGTTCCATGTAAAAACTAATAAATTGTAGGATATAATTATATAGCTTGTAAAAATTACCAAGGTAGTCCAATGACTTGAAACTTAAATGTTGGCCAACAATCTAAAAATTGGCATATTTTAGCACATAATAATATATTTTAGTCGTTTAATATAACTAGAAACATATACAACTGCTTCAACGTAATGCGGATATGCATGCAGTAGCGTAGCTATGATTACGAAATGGGGGGAGGGGGGTAAACACCCAAAACCCCCTATGGCTATTTTATACCAATATACTAAAAACAAATACATGTATAATATGCATTGTACATTGTATGTATATTATTATTGTCGACGAATAATAATAGTTGTTCTTCTCATAAGTGTATAGTATAACAACTGTTTAAATTAATTATTATTTTTTTTTCTAAAACACTTTTTTCGATATTTACTTTAAAAAAATAATTATATTTGATACCTAATCACTAATAAGTTTTTTTGTTATTGTTTTTAGTTAACATCGATGACAATGGCCGTTAGTTACATTTTTTTTTTTTTTTGCTCAGTTAGGTTATATTTGGTTGGTGTGTGGTAGTGTCCGCGTCAGGTCCGAGTGCTGTATCTAGGGTGTTGGGTATCTTGATACTGCTGAGTTCGTCTACGTAATGGACGGCTCATAATAGTTCAGTACTTAGTTAATTGTTTGTAATGTATAGTTTTTATAATTGTTTAAGGCAGGTCGCCACAAAACGTAGAACCACTGTCAATAATCAATAATAATTGGTAGATGATGTTATATCTTAAGATTCAAGTTTTTCCAAATCTAAATTACCGACAAGGGAAGTTTTATGTTTTCAGTCAGTGCGTAATTGTGTCGTGATTTTTTTTCAGGTAGTAAAATAGATAAACCTACGTATATTATAATACTGAGTATGTTGATTGTATAAATATTTTAGTAAACTGATCACTATCATTGATAATAATAATACTATCGTCTGAAATCTAAAAAGATTTTACTCGAAAATCTAATTGGACATGTCATATGATTCTGCCAACCGCGTTTGGTCTTAACTAACGTTATTATTAACATCGCAAGGACGGTGCTTCCATTGATGTGTATAATGAGCTCAATTACTATACTGCGAACACGCGAAATGTACAGTAAACTAATAATCATAGGTATGTTCTATATACCAAAACAAGACTTAAAAACAGTTGAAACCTTCGTTTACACGCACCCTGCATCCTACTACTTATATTGTATGAAAAAATGAGTGGGGGTAGTTAATAAATGGTATTTGTTTTTAGTCCAGTGTTGTATGATCCCTTTCATCTCAAATTTAAATTAGTATGATACATACAATTTCATTTTTCATCGTTATAAAAGTGTCAGTGCGTAGGGTGCCCAAAAAAAATATTTCAATATTTAATATAATATAATTAGAAATCAAATTTTAATTCCAAAACTGAGCTTAAATATTTTATATTTTAAAAGCAGTATTCACAAATATTATAAAAATTAAAAATAGTATGTACTGCTGTTGTAGCTGGATAATATGCAATAGATAATAAAAAAACACCTGTGACTTAAAAAAAAAAATATGTTTTTTTTTATATTTCCTAATTTGATATAAATTGCGAAAAAAAATCACTCAGTGGGCCTTTGTAATAATTTTATCATTATCGGCACATGAATATTATCAAGTGATTATATTATACTATCGACAACTAAAATATAAATTAATTGACGGTCGAGCTGCAGTACATGTTTATATTTTTTTTCAATATTTATCGTCGAAAAAACATCAACGATGGTTTTTACCACTATTGTAATGATATTAAATCTACATTGTATACACCCACACATATTATAGTCTCGTAACAATTCTTATATTTTAATAGCAATTATCCACACATGCAATAAAATCATGCAAACGTATGATTATAACATACTATTATAATGTTAGAAAATGTTATAAGTATACATATTGTGTACCTATCGATCTCATATGTCCAAAAACATTAATTGACATGCTTCTCATCACTTAAATAAAAACAAAAATACCAAAAACACTATACACGAGTTATTTGTTAATTCTGGAAAACCTACTTCGTGACAAAAGAGTCTGTGTGCAATAGTGCTGCACGTCAAATTTCATAGATCGGTAGTCATTACGTAGAAAATATACATAATGTTCGAGAAATTTCTCCCTTGATGTGATGTCATATTTCACCAAAAAAAAAAAAAAAAACAACACATTGAACATAATTTTAAAGGTAATCGACAGCAGTTAATCAAAGCATATAAACTCCGTTTATGTATTTTAGGAACGAGTTTTATTGATCTTAAAGCGCAAGGCTTATGACAAACACGCACCCGAGGGCAAACGTGGAAGATGTCTTCGTAAAAAAATTCGATTGTTCGAGTGCATATACGAGGTGGAATAATATTGTACGTGATCTTATCCAAATCGGGTTTTATTGAATTTCGTAATATTTTATGGCGATGAAACGTCTTATTCTATTCCATATGATCGGTCAAACAACAACGTGGAATGCGAAAGCTGATAAAACAGTATTATATACACTTTCATGATAAAGTGCTCAATAAAATAAAATAAATATTGAAGACAATGTAGTATTGACAACGTAACAAGTAATATAAATAATATAATATGTATTATAAATATTGTTATGATAGATATAATAATATTATAATAATAGTGGAAAACAACAAATGCCAATAAGTATAACAAACAATTATTTGAACAGGACACCATAGAATTGAATTATAGAGTTCTAAAATCTAAATAAAATATAAAATAATATTATGATGTTTGAACTTCTAAATAATATTAACATTCAATACAAGATTCATAATGAAAATTTTTTTTTTTTTTATCACTAGTAGCTATAAAATACATATTAATATACCTCGATAGGTACAAATTCTTTCAAAGTAAGCACAAATAGTTGGAAAAAAAAATTCAAGTTTTCATATGAGCGAGGATGAACAGAAAATTTAGGTATGCATAAAACTGTTAGATAGTGGTTGTAAAATAAGAACTAAGTAGGTATAGTATTAATAAGTATTGGAATACACATTTTATGGATTACAAGCGTACATAATGGTTTTGATTAATATTTAACTAGTTATATTATAATCATGACACAATATTACAAACTTGAAAGTATATATTATGTATACATTTTTGTATGCATAGAAGACCTATTTAGAACTTTAACTTAATCAATTAATAACTTTATATTATTATTATAAATTAATTAAACCTATTCATCAAAATGTTCAATGATAAACAAGTATAGATTAAATTGTGTATTGCATTCGCATGAATTCTCTTTTCCATCATTGAGACAGCATTCATATAATGATTAATTATACAATTTACATTATGTAAAAAAAAACTTGAATTCAGGTGAATGTTCCGAGTGACACGACAGCTGTCGTTGACTACAATAACATATAAATTGTATACGATTCCTTTCCCGTCAATATAATGGATTTATGATAGTATATAGTGGCCCCTGTTGTTGGGTGGTTAACGCTCTACCGGTATGTTAAAATGCACCAAGAATTTATCACGACGTGTTTACATACAAATCCGAGCTCCGCCTAAGTAGGGAAATGTTAGTACAATTACAGTATAATATAATATAGGCACCCGAATAATCTTATAGCTGTACCACACGACGACGTAGAGATAATAATAATATATCACCAGACGTAAATTGTATTGTTATAATAGTATACCTACTCTGGTATATAGCGCTGAACACGGTAATAGAGGAGACGATATACGTATCGTATATGATAATATAAAACAGTTCTATAACATTTGCTTTTGAAAGGATTTGGTCGCGTCGTGTTAGGAGAGGGTTGGTGTCGGTCGGGGGTGGAAAAAAAAATATAAGGAGATCGCGTGTGAGCTGCTGACGGCGGCGCCGCCGGTGACAACTCGATAGCCGTCAAATCGAATTGAACGCATTCGAACTTGGGGCAGACGACCGGGATGGCAGCGGTAGGGAGGCGCGGGTGTAGCAGGGTGGATAACCAATTTGGTTGCATTGAACACCGTCAGCGTGTGAGAAAATCCAATTGATCTTCGAGGGCGCTGAGCGCGAAACACGCGCACTTTCGGCGACCTCCGTGTAAGGACGCATTTATATACGATGCACAATCACATTATGACCTGGCAAACGTGCCCCCGTGTGTCGAGGACGTCCGCAGCGAATATATTGCTCGACAGACGTTCATTAAACGGTTATAGTTTGAACGTTACATAAACAGTGAGCATGCATCACGAACAAAAAAAAATATCTTAAACGCCTACCTATATAATATTAATATGATCATTATGACGCATCGTTATAATAAAGATAGCAATAATATTTTATATTTTTTTCCATACCTACGGTTATTATTAAATATTATTATTATGGAAGTCGGCGGGCTTAACGATACGACGAAAATAAAGAAAAGTAAGAGAACGCTTTTATTTATACCCACTATATTCGGCGCGTGTTACTTATTAGTTTAATATACTGTATGATATTTTTTCCACGTCTCGGTGAGCTGATATTATTATCTATAACATTCGAACGCTGTCTCTCATTTTGCGTCACGTAATCGTAAGTGGGAAATTGATAGATTCCCTCGATGTAACTGAGAAGGAGAGTGTCAATGTGTAGTCACTATAGTGATACGCATGACGTCCAATCGGTCAATTTCGATTGCTATAAAACGGGAATTTAAGCTGCGTGTATGAATTGTTCATGTATACGGTTATTTGATTTGTTTATGTTATTTATTTTTCAAGTTCGTAAAATTACCATTGTACTAAATATCGCATTTTATACAAATATATATTACAAAATGTTTAAATAAAACAAAACCGTGTTGGCAATATGTACCTATCATATCAATACAGGCAATGTAGAAAAGGCCTTTGTTCCTCAATAATTTGTTTTTTGTTATTAATTTTAACCACTGTTACCTTTTTATAGACTATTTCGAGAAATTATAATATGCCCATTGCGATTTATCACTATTTAGTATTTTGTCCGATTATAGAACTTAGTTACTTACATTATTGTACCTACTAACATGTCAAAAGCTAAGGTCTTATTTGTATGTTCTTAGATTTGTTGTAGGCTCATCGCACTTTATGCAGCTAGCGGAAGAAGTTTTATTAGTACTATTGTAATATAAAAAAAATATATTGTTATCGTACCTACTCAATATAGCCATATAGGTATAATAAGTACATAGGTACAACATAATATTATATTATGTACAATTATTTTAAGTTCTGTATTCATGTTGATTTCGTAGCATATTAGTCACCATAATAATAATAATAATAATATGACAAATACATCTTGCACGATTATCTACTCCTATGAAATGAGAAATTACCCGTTATATTAGGTAGCCGTCTGGCGCTAGGGAACTTTGAAAAATCGTCAATCGATAAGACTCAAGTTTTTTCTCTTCATCATCATCATCATCGTCCCATCGGAGACCATTGCGACTAAATTGCGTCACGCACGTGTTTGTTACGAATACGATACGTCGACACAATGTAAGAAGAAGATGTTTATTGTATATGCCAAATAGGTATAATATATTAAGTAATATGGTAGACAATCGCTTATTCCGTATTCGTCACGCGTGTATACAACGACAAATAAGTGTAAATAGCTTAATATTATATTATTCTATTAGAGTCGTACTACTCTATTTATATTTGTGGTGTTTATTCCAGTAGTGTTATCTATCCAAGTGATGATAAAGATAATGCATTAATAACCGTGCAGGTTTCATTCTCGCTGACTCTCTGTCTCTCTCTGGCTATATCTCTGTCTCCCTGTCTCTGCCTCTCTCTATATCTCTAGATTTTTCTATTTCTATAGATAACAACGTAACTGGTTAATTTAAGGAGTAAAAATGTATTGTACTATAATTGTATTTTAATGAACTGTTCATCTTATGCGTTTATAATACCATAACAAATTATATAACAAAATTATATATATTATAATTATTATAACAAAATATTATGTTGTAAGATAGAGAATACCAGAGTTTTCAGTACCTAACTCAATATTCACTTTATCATACAAACTAATCTAGTATTAATTACAACTACAACATTTTTGGCTGCTGCTTCAAACCAAATCCGTAAATATATATTTGTAAACTTTAAGTTGATTAAACGACCGATCTAATAAAATAAATTGAAATTATAATGTCTGCGCTTTATATGGTAGCGGTCAATTTATGTGAATTGCATCCGAAGGTACGATAACACAATGAAATTGACAAAAACAAAAAATTGACCCAATGATCACTGTAAAAATGTAACTATAACTACTAGTTAATATCGTTGAGACAATTCATAAACTGTAATGATCATCACTCATAAATATATAAAGGATTTTAAGAATTTTACGCGTGCAAAAATGTCAATAACAGAAAATAAAAAAATAATAAAAATGGAATTTCATAGGAGTGCCGAGGAAATTCCGTACATTGCACGTGTGAACTAATCTTAACTTAGTATTTTGGTCGCACGGAAGCATATTTTAACTTTATTAGTATCTGATAATTGATATGCATTTTTTCACCACTCGATCGCACCTGTAAATAAATATTGCGTATGTATTATTACTTTTACGTACCTAGGTATATTCAATCAAACAAATGTAGTTTGTTACCTATAGTTCAATGTATGTTTTAACCATTCAAGTATTTAACTTGTTATAAGTCATAAATTTAATATTGTGTATGCATAATAATAACTTATATATATAATTGTATTGATATTAATCTATACAGAAACAGTTCAGTCACGGAAAAGTTAAATTAAAAAAAATTAAAATTGTTTAAAGATATATATGAGCCTAATCATGGCTGAGCTGGGGGTGAAATGAATAACTCCTCCTTTTCCATTATAATATACCCCCAGTATGAAGTGTAGTGAAAGTAACGAAGAAAATGAATAAAATAGATAGGGACCTAGTTAACCAATATAAATAATAACGATAATAGTGATTGATGAGTTTACGGCGAACGCGGACATGTTGTGGTGCCAACTATGAAGTCAACCGATAGCAGTATATCCCAGAGGACCATGGTGATTTTGGACGTTGCATGATAATAATCTATACGTGACGTATAGAAAGGCAATTTTTCGTCTAAGTAATGTGACTTTCAATGCGATAATGACATAATAATAATAATAACAATTTGCATTGCTATTTAAAAAATTACAAACTATAACTGTTAAAATGAAAATGTATTACAATAGTACCTATACTTGTTCTTGTTATCTCACCTGATCACAGTGGTTTTGTTAAATGAATGGTGAAAGGGTAGGTATGCATTTATGTTGTATGGGTGAGTTAAAAAAGATGTTTAACAACAAATCGTGTTGGGCTCTACGTAGTTTAAAAACAACTAACAGCTATATGTTATCGTGTCGTGAACATAATCTCTTTATGTACAAATGAATCCCTATTTTTTTGTCACGGCATCACGCGTGAACGGCTGGACCTATTTCACTAATTCTTTTTTTGTAGTGTTCGTAATTTTCAGGACAAGGTTGTTTTGAACAAACGTTTTAGAAAAATCAACCGGAAAAGTAGGAAAAGTCTGGATGTCAAAAATACAATAGTGGCGCTATCTGTCTAGTAATATAATTAGCTAAATAATTATATATTTTTGTTTATTGCAAACGTTTTTAATTTTTTATGAATGTTTGTGTGTGTGTATGTGTTTATAATATCCTTTATGCATTCCTAAACGGCTGGACCAATTGCGATAAAATTTGGTACAGATATACATTAGCCATGTGGGAAGAAGATACGCTAATTTAAAAATGATAAATTCTAAACTGGTGTGTGCTTAAACGAGGATTATGAGATTTACGATGGAAATTTTTGTTTGTAAATGATTGCTATTGGTTTTAATAATAATTATTATATTATTAAAGCGGAAAGTCTGTTAGCGCAGTGGCACCTCTCTGTATTTTAGTACTTAATGACTGAAGTTCGAACCACGGTATCGGCGAACCAAACTTTTTGCATTGTTTTTATATATTGTTTTTTTTCATTATTTTTCCTTTTCTTATTTTTCTGCTTTATCTGTAAAATATATACGATTTTTTTTAATTCATTGGATTTTGGTACGGTTAGGTTAGGTTGGAATTTTTTATTAATTGATTTTATTCATCCACCGTAGGTTGAATTAAGTAAAATCGACAAACTTGGTATAACTTTCATACTTTATAGTCCGAGATCTACCTTAGGTAGTATTGCCTACCTGATAATATACTGCTGTGAATCTCACTGGCAAAGCCGGTCGAGATAGCTATACATTAAAATATAATATCATTTACACTTAAAAATACATTGCTTCAGTGTGTTACACCCAAAAGGAATTGAACAATCAGAATTTTTTCCAAGCAACGCCGGGTAATTCAGCTAGTATTATTATCGATATTGCGAGAAACTAAAATATCGAATCATTAAAAGACAATTATAATATTATTATGAGCATTATTTATTCAAAACAGAGCTCGTCGAAAAAAAAGGTTATCAAAAAAGGTTATCAGCCGCAGTTGACGTGAATACCATAATAAAATAAACTGTTCATTGCGGACTTGGTCACTATAATATAGTATGTGAATACGATTATCCGAAAAGTTTAATATATTATGCACTTCTACCCAAACTATTATTTTGTTTTCGTCAGTTTATTATGCTCGCTTTTCAATAGTCAAATTACATACCTTGTTATCACGAGACCATTTAGTGGCAGTCATTCGGTTTTGCGGTTTTCGACAAAGGCGTTTTTGGTTTTTTTCTTCGGAACACGTGGTTCATTTGTTAGAAAAAGTACAATTATTGTATACAATCATTGTGTACAGGAAAATGTCAAACCAATTTACAGTTATTTCATATTTTGTGTTTTGAATTCTAATAAACCATTATAAATGGAACTACTGGTCCCTGGGTAACTTTAAAAATATGTGAAGTCTGGAAAAAGAGGAATTAGAAAAAAAAGTCAAGCACAGTTATACAAATCCAAAAATATATTCGAGATAATAAAAAGGCATAATAGTCACTATATTATTATATACGATGCATTTAAATAATAATATGATTAAGCAATTTTAAGACTTTTTTTAGGTTATTGCAATTTGAAATTTGATGATCAGAGTCATTTGTTAGCAGTCATAATATTATATTATGATGAAGGTACCAAAAGTGTACATTTCTCATTTCAACCAATACTCATTTCCACCAAATGAAAAAAACAAATAGGTACTAGACAATATTGAAAAACAATTTTATTTTTTTAGCAGTGCAGTATCAACAACTAAGGTTACAATAATAATAATATTAGATACATATCGATGGATACATTGAATTACTTAGATTGAGTTACACATGTTAATATTATATATTTTGGGGAACAAAATAATTTTTTTTCCTGATATCTTTAATTGGGCTCAGAGTTTCAAAAAGGTTATCTTTAATTTTTAGACTATTTTTGATAGAAATAGAAACGTTGTTTCGACAGAGAAGGGTTTTGATTGTGACTGCAAGTGCGTCATTTGGGGGAGGGGGTGTGGGATGTACATTTGCACCAATTTTTTTTAAAACGCTTTTTTGGCCTGCCAACAATAAATAGAAGCACCGATATACTTAGGTATCTTAATTTTAATTTTTATACTTTATTAGTAATCAAAAAAAAAAAATAATTATGCTAATGTGTATTATTTCAAAAAATATCCCAACAATATCATACATTATAATACAAATATTCTATAGTTTTAGTCACTGCATGACCCCCTCACCACAAAAAGAGGTGCCTATGACGTGGCTTGGTTATGATTTTAAATGGTCTGCAAAAATGTTGGCACCAACAAAAAAAAAGTTGATATTACGCCATTGATTGTGAGGTTGTGATGTTTGGCACAGTGTAATTTCTTCTAAAATCATAAGATGTCCATGGGAAATATTTGAGTGACCAAAAAAATGAATGTGTATATTATATGAGGTTATATTTTAATAAAGCAAAAATAATAACAATAATAGCAATAACAATATAACACTGTAGTGGTACAAAATTCATGAGTTTGACAAAGACCAAACCATATATTTTTATTTATATGTATCTGCAGTAAAAGGTTGACGTCGTATAATTATTATTATTGTGTTAAAAAAAAATTATACTTACTAATTACCAATATATTTTACAGTAAAATAAAAAGATAAACTTATTTATTATAAAACACATATTCATGCATAGTTTGTTTTTTTTTTACCAAGAAAATTTGACTTCAAAATCATTAAATAATGTTACATTTAATTAAAAACAATTATTTATTATTTAAAAATGTTTTTTTTTCTATATTATTATTTTTAATATATTCGACCAACTCACAATCTCAGTACCAGCAATACAGAGTTCTTAATATTTTTAATCTATTTCAATAGGTAATTTAATTACATAACTACACATAAATTATTTTATTCAAATGTATAATTCAATGTTTTTCAATATTATGTGTGTAGGCTTTTAAATAAACTTAGGTACCGCATAACAGCCTTTAAAAGTGGCTGTCGATATTTACTCCTAAGCTAATCCTATCCAGTTAAGGAGTAGTCGGTTAGCTATTTCCATTACACAAATCGGTCTTGAGAACCGGGTTGTCAAATCGATATAAATAAAGTTTTCTTAGTTATATATTGCAAGTCCTAGAAACTTATGACCTGCGTTCATAAACTAATACGATTGAACACGATATAGCAACGTATAGGTAAAGTTTATTAAATGATTGAATAGTGATGAAATTAAACATTACACTATCACCTGAGTAACCCTGTTCTTAAAGGTGTATATTGAAGATGACAGTATTAGCGGAGTACTAGTTGAAACAAATTAAATTATTATATGATTCATCTATGAAGTATGTAATATATGTAATATATGTAGTATAGTAAATAAAATTATTTATACTTAAAAATGTAGAGATGACTGTGGTCTGATATAGTTTCTACTTTGTGATTCAGTACTCGACTACTGGCTATGCCAATAATTTATATGCTGGTCATCTACGTTTCTATGTTCTGTTAACCTAAGAAAATTCACCGAGTACGACATAAAATATTACGAGTCAGGAATCTGTAAATTGTTAAAAAATTATAGAAATTGTTTCGATGGGAACGACATAAACATCTTAATTGGTGGCAAAAAGTATTGTTAAAAAAAGGAAAGATACAGATTTGGAGAAATAAAAAGATGAGTTCACTTTTAACAGGAAACCCGGAAGAAGAAACGGGTACCTTCTAGTCATACATTATTTTTGAATGTCCCACCATTTTAATTAATTTTTTTTTTAAATGACCCATTTAGTTTTAATATTTAATATTTAAATGACTTGAGATATCACCCATAACAATCTCTTTGATACGATTTGTCCTCAAGCTATGAGCGATCATCATGAACCATTTAGTCGAACTTCTCCATGTAAATGAAATAAAACGAAGAAAACGTAAATTACGGTGCACATAGTTACACTTTCTACATATTTTGTTCATTGATACAAACCGACTGAAGATTGAAGATGGAAATAATGATCGTAATTTGTTTTGGTTTATGACGCTTAATGATAAAAACGATTTGTATACAATACTATAACTTTACTATCAGTACAGTTATCGCCATTGTAGTATATAATACACATATAGGTAGGCACACGATACAGTATACATTCTGTAGTAGAATAAAATAAAGGGGGAGCAGTTGTAGCACGGTAATCTTTTTACAATATGGAAAAAATAAGTGAGTACAGAGGAAGGTGAATGATACACCATAAACGAACGAAGGGTGATAAAGGTATATTTTTTCCAGATATAATATGAAAATGGAATTCAAAAATTGTTTGATTTGAGAGTTCAACGAACTGGGTACGTCTGTGACCAATCAAACATATTATTTACTATCTATGAATACAAAGTTACAAACCAGTTAAATATTTTAATAAATATAATATACATACGATATAACATACTTAATATATATATATATATATAATACCCTTTAATACGCTTATACATTCGTAGTAATATTTATTTTTGCTGTCTACAATAAACAATTATGGAGATTGTGGACGTTTCGACGGGATTTAGTTCTATGATCTACATCACTATGATATAAAATGTAACGTAAATCAATTTGCATTCGTTTAATAAATATTTATCAAAGTGAACAATAGTACCCCCTTGTGGGCATTGGCAGCCTCTAAGCGAGTGGTATAAGACTGTAAAAAATTTTAGGGGTGTTGAAGAGAACTAGAGGGGCTATAGGTGATTAAAAAAATATGTTCTTCTTATACTTTTAATTAAAACTAAATACCTAGCTACCTACTACATGCCCACATAATTCCACTTCCGCCTGTTTTCAAACTTGAAATCAACAAACTTGCATCATGCACATGGTACATCCTTCCCATTAGATACGTTTTAATTTAATATATATGAAAACACTTTTAAATATGATTCACATTAATGATTAATGTTTGAACTTTAATAAATTTAATTTCAAAAATTATCAAGCATGTGTTTTAGTTATATTTGTATTGTTCTCATTAAACGTGGAAGTTTTAGTACAAATTATTTATTAATTTTAATTTTTACTTATAGTTAACCAACAATTAAATTAACTTTCAACTTTTGAGATTTTTTTTTTTTTGTAACGCATATTAACGATTGAAATTCAAGACCTCATAGCATTGAGAATATGATTTAGGTATCATGTTATACTTTCATCAGTATCACAAAACCAAGGACTAACTAAGGCAATTTGAAAGTAGCCAGACATTCATATTATACTTAATATAGTAGATACTAAGTTAATTCTGGTTGATATACCATCATATTCTTTGATAATTATTGTTCTAAACTAATGCCATATCATTTAAGTAGTAAAAATCAACTTATTGTGCATGTATTATAATAATTATTTTGTTTAAATAATTTTTATTAAACTAGTTAATTATAATCTGAATAATAGTACTATACAACGCAATACTATAAGATAAATATAAAAAATGTAATTTAAATTTTACCATGCTAATGGATAATTAAACTGTAAGGCTTGATAATGTGTGATAGTGGAATAAGGAAACAACAGCGTTTTGTGAGTTATACAAAATAGTTTTAAATTTAATACTCGTTGAAATAGAAAAAGAGATGTTTGCGCTGACTAGCGTGGAAGATATGTGCCGAAGTTAAGATACTAAAAAACTGACCGACGACTATTGTTTTCTTCTACTCTTATAATAAAACATGGTTTTATAAATAATATACTCTCTTCTTTTTATGTGTATCGCTCGCATAGAACGTTTAGTACATACGATACGTCCGTATATAATATTTGTGTGTATTTTAAAACCAAGTTTGGGAGTTTAGGCTATTTGTAGAGATACGTAAAACGATGGTGCGTCATACTGGAACGTTGAATAGTAAATGCGAGTAGAATGTGAGTGGAATGTGTATGATGCGTATCCCGTATATTGGTCATATTGGATTTAACTAAATCGAATTAAACTTATTGAAGATTTTCGACACTCCATCAAATCTGAATCATGACTTAGAATTTTTTTTTACTTTAGGTTTTGTGAAATATATAGTACCTTATGAAAATTGAAATTAAAATAAATTCTGAAATGTGTGTTAAGAAACAATATGGTACTATTAAACCGTCAATGTTTAACGATGAGCTCCAAAAACATAATGTTTTCCAAAACTTATTAAAATATACTAATATAGGTGTAGTTTAATCCACTATGTTCAAAATAATATCGGCTTAATACAACTAACAGGGCTTAATAACTATTGCACGGTTGTTTTTCGTTTGTCTCAGGTGGTCGTCGGGGACGTCTACAGTTGTGGTGACGGCCGACACGAGTGGTGGAGGAGGCGGACGCAGCAAGGCGCCAATGAACTTCTTGCGCTTGCGGTCTGTCCAGCGGACAGACGCTGGAAATTACACGTGCACGGCCAGGAACACGGTTGGATCCAAGAGTCTACAGCATCAGGTGATCGTAACGCCAGACATGAGTGCCCACGTGGTACCGGCATTAGCAGATATCGAGTCCGGCCGGTCCGTGTCGTTCACGTGCATCACATCTGCAGCCGACGATAACGTGAGTTTCTTTTTTTTAAATCCTTTGATCGGTTCGCGACAGTTTTTCATAATGTCTTTTTGCCTCTTCGTCGTATGTTTATTATTTTGGGTCCTTGTATTTTCTTCTGGGCATACCCTTTATGCATTTTGTCGTGTATTCCACCCATATATATACCACTGTGTGGTAATCGTAAATGAGGATTAGGTGACCGTATGAAAAAATAATGTGTAAATTCGTTAATTGATTTTATATAAACAATAAGGTATTATAACATAACTTGGTGTGAGGAAAACGGCATTTGAACGATGTAAACTCCATGATGGACGATTCTGACCGTGTACGATGCCTCCACTCACGATCCAGCACGGTCCATATCTGTTGGAGTTACCGGCTTTACTGTAGGCTGAGTGAAAACCAAGTTGAGGCGATACCCACGTATGATGGGTATCGTCATGACGTAAGACATGTTATTCCTCTTCCAATGTATTATTCAACAAATCCTTCAATATTTAAGTTTTTAGTAAGCAGCTGTTATTTCTTAAATATGTTTCCTATTATCTTATCTCTTCTAGATCTAGATCAATGTTGTCCTACCAAAGAACTCTTCGTTAGCACAATATGAGACCGTATACTAGATTAGTGGCAGTCGAATTCTACTAATAATGCATATTGCCAAGAGAATTTGTTTAATGGGCTGAAATCACTTATAACAAAAATATCATGAAATATGAGTATCTACGTACTACGCGAGCACGTGACAAATGATTTAAAAAATGATTTAACAATACAATCTATATATTATATATTTGCGTACATTATATAACAAAAATAACTCTGAGTTATTCCATGTTGTTTGTAGTTAAAACTCATCAAAAAACAAAATTAATAAATAATAATAGAACATGTAGGGTATAGTAGGTACAATAAGGTTAGTTTATTAAGGTAGATACATACACAATGATGACGTTTAGTTAAATAATGACTTGTTGATCTTACATTTATCTATGTAATACTATTATTTTATAGGAACATATTTTTTGATTATATGACTTGCACATAATATTATATCTGATCGACACGGAACGCACATAATAAGCAACAGGTTTTAATATTATTTTTTTCAGCGGTGCGTGTGAGTAGCCGACAATTGCATATATAATCGAAATAAATTTAATGTGAACGAACAAATTTCATCTTTTCATAACATCCTTAGGCCATATTGATATCAGACAATTGTATTTTTACTTTAACTCCAAGCTATACCTACATTAAATTAGTCGAATCAGAATCACAACTGAATTTGTAATAACGAATAGGAATAGACTTCTATCTAATCTGTAGTTTTTATTATGCACTAAAATTAGTATACCATTTGTATGCATTTTCATAAGCAAAATTACTAGGTATATAAATGATAATTAGTAAACTCAATGAGTTATACACAAATTAAAGTGAGTCGGCTAATAAGGTATCACCTCACCACCCGCATAACGTTGTTGATATCACACTCCTAAATATTTGTAGAACATTAAATTAAATTTTGTGTTTTCAGTTTCAAACTCTTAATTAAAAAACTACCTATATTTGCCATTTAGATGCCATGCACCAATGCAACAATATATCCTCTCGTCATCAATATTTTAATTGGCACACCATGTATGTAAAGGTTTGCTTATTTCATAAGCCATGATAATATGATGTGTAGTACATGTTTACATTCCACAACTAATTTTAAATTATTTGTAACATTTATCAAACAATTGCATCTTAGTTTTCACGGTAATTGAATTTGAAACTTAATTGCTTGTATTGGCTCTAAAGTAACATCAGTATGAATTTTTATATCCTTCGTAGACATTTTAAAATTCATTTCGAAAAGTTTATTTTAAAATGCATTGGAGCTGATTAATATTTTTGTATACAGCACAGGATGGTCATCGCTCTCAATGGTTTTTGAATTTTTTTTTTTTTGCAAACTCTTTATTTATTTTATATACAAGTACAAAGAATCATAAACTACCATAAATACCTACTTTTTATAAGACGTCACTTATCTAGCCTACATCTTATTGAAATAAAAATGTTGAATTTATACCTATGTAATTTGTATGAGCATAATATTTGTGTAGTACGTTAACAACGAAAGTAAAAAAAAAGTTGGACAAGTGGGTAACGGTTTGCTGTACAGTATTCATTTTGGTAATACAACAAAATATAAAAAATCAATTGATGGGAATTTGATAATTTACCACAGAATACAAAATGTCATAAAATGTACAAGTATAACTCTGATAAAAAATTAATGTTCCATTTAAGTAAGCTTTTTTTTTTGTAATAGTACGAAAAACTTATGTGAAATCTTCCAATAACATTTTTAATCTTAGTTAGGTATGTAAATAAAATTGTTGAATTTCAAACTGCAAAATAATTTACAACATTTCCCATGGCTATACATGGCTTCAAAAAAAATCGTTTAAAATTTTACAATTTATGGAAAATGGCAATTTTAACATTTGGTGTAAATTTAAAGAGTATAGAGTTATTAGTTTATAAATTACAACTCAATATCGAAAATTGATAGATCAAAATTCAATGTTGTAGAATTTTTAAATTCAAACTCTTATAAAAAACTTAAGTTTCTTTCCAGTAAACCTTTTTTTGTTTTGTTAAGGTAAGAAAATATGTGAAAAATCTTCTACCAAAATTTCTAATGTTAGCTATGCAAGGAAAAACTTTTATATATTTCTTACTAAAAAATATTTTGTCAAAGTTTCAACTTTAAATGCATATAAAAAATTATCGTGGCTATGTATCTTTAATATTTTGAACTTACATTAATGAAACTTAGAAAAAACATTGCATTACATTTTCAAGCTTTTTTACGAATTTGTATCGGAACAATTAAAAACAAATTTACAAACATTTTTAATTGTTTATAATTTTTCAAAGTTTTAACTAGCTCAATAAGAGTCAAAATATTGAAATTCATAGAAAATTCGAATGTAAGTATTTGGTGGAACATTTAAAAGGTCTACGATTATTGGTATTGAGTTAGACTAAATGAATAAAATTGATTTTTCAAAAATCGGTTTTACGTAAAAATTACCACTTTTTTCTTGAGGCTTTCTAAAACTACCCAAAAAAACCTACTAGATTCACTTTTCTATAAGAAAATGTGCTGATCTTGAAAATCAGTGAATTTTTACTAGCTAAAAATTTAATTTCTGACAGACAAAAAAAATCCCACATTATTGTAAAATCTATAAATTCTTTCTCTCTGCTCAGAACCTAAAAATTCAAACATTGCCGATATTCTGCTTTAACAAAAAAACTTAAAAACTTAGTTGTTTTAGAAATACCTTTTTATATTGTACTTACTATATAAAAAAAATTCACCATTTAGGTGTTTATACAAAATTAAATTTTTTATTTTTTTTACAATTTTTATTATTGTTTTTTTTTTAATGTTTTACTTTTTAAATGAGAACTTACATTTTTAATTAATTACTTTGAAGCTGAATATTATCTTTTGGTACTCCAATACAAAATTGAATTTTTAATGAGATGCTAATTAGTTATAGTTTGTAAGAATTCAATTATTGGGGTCTATTCCGCTCGATAGAGTGTCACAACTAGGTTAACCCCAAAAAATGTTAGTCCACTACTCCTCCGTGTATGAGAAATTTTAATACTTATGAATGATCACATAAATATGATGGATTTACAACAGTAAATTGTTCTAAACATTACGATGATCCTCGGAGCAAGGTTACGTGAACAATTGTTTCAGTTTTACACTTCTACTCCCATGTACCCATCATGCCTTGAGAAGTTTTAACTCCATCAAACTACAGATTATATTTTTATTAATGTAACTGTCAGGTTTTTAAATAAAAGAATTATTCACTTGTACACCGCTGTATAGTATAAATTCTGACAAGTGTATATTTCAATCACGTAAATAAATTAATAATTTATCCAGCAATATTATTAAGTAGTATATTGATTGCAGTTTAACTTAGTGTTTGGAGTGAAACAATTAATACATATTCCCACCTTCAATACTATAATATTTTTATCAAATGTTTTGTACGTGATCAAAATAGTCCATTTAATAATTATTGTGTGATTTAAGGGTTAAAGGGGTAAATATTTCTCATGTGAAATACATGTGAAACAAAAGCATGTTGCTGAACTGTCGTAATTCAACTGAAATATCTATACAGAAGCTAAACAAAAAAAATAAAAACTAAACCTATATGTGCAATGTGTTTTTTACTTTAACAATATGAAATACAGCCCTTAACGATATAAATGATTAAATGTTACAACAATTACAATTTTAAAAATATACTAAAAACACAAGTGGCAATTAATGGGCTATTCAACAATTACATCAGAAAAGCAAAATATTTTTTTAAAGTTTTAGAAAGGAAAAAAACACAAGATAATAATGTCTGTGGTAACAAATGTAATAATGATTTAGGTAAAACATTTCCAAGCACGACAGAAGTTGATAATAGTTATGTCTTAGTGGTATAAAATATAACATGGACGGTTAAAAATGTTTTAGTTATGATGAAGCAACAATTTTATACATATTAATGCTATAGTTGTAAGGGAAAAAAAATATTAATTTACTGTTTGTACTGATTCATTAAAAAGAGATTTTCATTAACCATAAAATTCTGAGGTTCAAAAGTTATGCATCAGAAAACTACCTTCCGATTATTCAAATAAACTTTACTTTTGTGGAGAAGCGTTCGAGAAGAAAACAATTTATTTTTACGTAAAACTTTTACGTTTTACTTTTACAGTGAACTTTATGATCTCTGGTCCAAAATACTTTCTGAAAACCAAAAAAAATAATAAAAAAGTTAAAACCATCAACCCTCTATAAAAGATACATTTTTTAGTTTCAAGTGACGTAAGCAATATCAAGCCTATGCGATATTATTTTCAATTTATACACATTGTCTAAATAGTTTCCTTTATTTAAATTAAACTTGAACGTTATAATCCGAGAAAAAATGATTCTGTACCTACACAAAGGTTTTATCAATATTTTCCCAACAGTTTCCTGTACAAGGTACAAATATAAAATTAATGTATTTATCATAATATAATATGTGTATAAAAAGTTTTATAAAATAAAAGTAACCCCAGAATAATATTATATTACATTTAAGTGCACAAGATAATTTTAATACTAATAGTTATAAAATATTTTTTATAACTTAGATATAGCTATTATATATATATAGGTAGTTAATATTCGATCATTCTTATAATGTAATGCTGTCATTAGTTTTATAGGTGTACATTTCACGTATTAATACATACTGCGAAGTTGACTTGATAATAATATACTGTAATTTGTATGTATCTGTATATTGATTGGACAGTTTTTAGGCACTATAATCAATTTGAGCCTATTGTTAAAAAAAAAAATTAATTTGAGTAACAATTTAGATAAATACAATTATGTGACATGAATTATTATAATATGCATTATACCATTGAGGACATAATGCATATAATATATAGGTACCTACTCACCTACTCAATGATTATACTTAACAAATATTAATTATTCACAAAATACAGTGTTATAAAAATCATAAGTCACATTAGGAAATGTAGAATTTTATTTTGTACGTCACTGATTTTATATTGATTTACTAATTATCTTCTGAAACTTTAAATGATTTTTTCATACGATTTTTTTTTTTTTTTAATGAAGAACGTGATGGGTTTTTTAAATTAAAATTAAAACGTTTTATAATATTATTTTACCATGCAATATGATATTATACTTCAGAAGATAAATAAATTGATGGTGTTAACTTTTCCCGGGAAAATAATATCAAAAATCAGGACGTCGGAACATAGTAAATACAGTATACCTAGCAAATAGTATAGTACATTAGTACCAAGTAAATGTATAGAATAGTGATTTGGTCTGTTGCCTAAATTATTGTACGACTGCAATTAAAGGTTATATTGTATGCCGTCTAACGTTTCTAATATCTTCTAATTACCTATACGGTTTCCATTTCAATTTTAACTAAAATAATAATAACTGAATTTCTAACATATATTATAGTATATGTATATGATGCAAGATATTTAGAAGTACGTTGCAAACACACAAAAGGTTAAGAGGACGCTACCCATGCATTTGTTGTTTCCGTCTTACACACGCACGACATACCAAAATGTTGTTCACTAGTTTCAATAGTATGCTGTTAGTTTTGATACTAGAGGCAATTGACCTATTATCAAACTTTTAGGTAAGAACATTATCTGTGCTTAAGCGTTGGCTTTTATTCGATATTTTAATTTTCAAGCAAGATATGGGTATGTGAAATGTCAAAAAATAAAAATTCTCATATCTCGCTTGAAAATTAAAATATCGAATAAAAGCCAACGCTTAAGCACAGATAATGTTCTTACCTAAAAGTTTGATAATAGGTCAATTGCCTCTAGTATCAAAACTAACAGCATACTATTGAAACTAGTGAACAACATTTTGCTATGTCATGCGTGTGTAAGACAGAAACAACAAATGCATGGGTAGCGTCCTCTTAATAATTATCATTGAGCTGGGATTAGTTTTTACAAGTTACTATTTTGGAGAGAAATGTAATGGTATATTACACCCATTATACTACAGTCATCCTGTTTTATGTTTATTTTTTTTACGAAAAAGGAAAGAAATAGTGGTCTGCCCTGTATATACAGAGTGATTCTCCAAGGATGCTCACCTCCATTGTTCCATTAATTAATAATGGATTTTTTCAAATTCTGACCTGATTTTGGTTTCATTTTCAGTCAATTTAACGAAACAAAAGATTTTTGATTACATTTCTACTGTTAGAAATTGTGTAGACAAGGTAACGCTCGCTCGTGAACATTAACTGCAATTCAAGTTCTTATAACTGCTATATTCGATTGTTAATTAAACGTATTTTGATCTTTTCCATATGATATCCAGTGTGAGATGATTGTGGTTTTGGGTGTTAAATGACAGTTTTATTATTCACCATGCACGCATTCACGTACGGTAAGGATGCAGTTTTATACTCAACCTGGTAATATTCCGCGTATGTCTGATGTCAGTTCAAATCGGTCTGTGAAAGGTACCCACGCAAATTAAATTGAAATTCCGTTTGATTCAACCCACGTTGGCAGCGATGATCTAAATTTCAGTACAATAACTATTTAGTGTATGGTAGGCATAGTTAAATCACTCGACGGGCTGTTTACACAATAATAATAATTATAATATTAATAATAATATAATATAACTGAAATACATGTGGTTAACAAATAATGTAATGATAATATAATATTATTACAACAGCAATAATACGAGACAATATCGATCGTACAATATGCGTCTTATCCGTGATGAGGTTTCTCCCCTGAACGTCTAAAAGGCGCTTGTAACAATAACAATAACAACAACAACAACAACAACAACAAAAATAACGACAATATATCCACACGTGCTCGTGAAATGTCTCTGCTGGTGACACCTCGAAACGTTTCGGTATCCTCGAAAATGAGTTTCGTGTGTATAATTGAACGTCCGATAACATCGTCGCACCCCGCCGCGTGAATCAGACAGCCGACGACGACGGTGGCGTTGCCGTCATCATATTGCTGTCGCCTGCGACTTCAGAAGATTCGTTCACATTATACCACCACTGCGACTATTATTTACTCGATGATATAATAATATCGACATTAATAGCATAACACGATTGGTATAACGTCATACGATGGCTGCTGTGTATACGGCGTAATGCACAAGAGGGTTGAACCCACACCAGTTGGTCGAAGCACGGAACCCGTCGTCGTCGGTGTCGCTAAATTACGTATAATATGACAATCGTACGCAGGGTTACGTCAATTCGTGGTTATTTATATTTAGTGTTTAAAGTAGGAAATATTTTATGTGAAACATTGTAATTTTTTTTAATACAAATATTAATTATGGTTATTTCATTATTTACCTATCAATTATTATAATTATACAGTCCAAGAGTACTAGGTATAATCATTGGTATTAGTGGAATGTGAGAGTGCTGTGTGGTCGACATATTACTATAATATGTATGTATAATATTGTACATTTGTATGATTTAAACATTGTAGTATGGTTTTTGCCAATATAATGATTTTGAATACCATTTTAAATGTATATAACTAATAGGTACTAAAGGTTAGATAGGTATATTTTGTTTTTATTTATTTTTTTTATTTAACTTCCAATACTTATATTATTATAGTTCAACAGTTAGGTATAAGAGAGAAAACATAAATAAACAAAAGGTTTGGTATAAGCTATCATCGCATTTTGAAGATAATTTATGAAAAATATTATATGTAAATATAAAACTTATTTAAAAAAACCAACATTAAATTTATTAAAATACTGAAATATATCACGCATTTCAAAAGTTTAATGAAATATTTCACAATTTTAAATTTCATGAAAATTTCAAACACCAAACATTATTTATATTACCCCCTGCACTTTTTAAATAGCCTGTAGGCTTTATAAAGCCTGAACAAAGTTTTCAATCGGCGATGAGATGAAAAACATAAAATATAATAATTTCTGTGGGTTTATATTTTAGAGCAATCTTTGTATACTAGAAAATGTGACAGAAACTGGACAACATTTTCTAAAATAATAAAATAAACATAACGTTATTAATTTATATCATTATTATTGTTTGCGTAATATTTAATTTATACAAGATGTACAGTAAAGTATATATACAGGTAAATATAAAAATATGTAATACGAGGTGATATTTTTAATTACAAACACTCATTTTCTCAAAAAGTTTTACTGATTATAGAACTTATTAAATTAGTTTTTTTGAGTGGCACGTGGGTAATCTGAAAGTATCAGCCCGCTTTACAACTATTTTTCGTGTATACAGACAAATATAAAATTGTAAAAAAAAATCACACTCCATTTTAAAATCAATAAATAAATTCATAGAATCTATTCAGGATTTAAATCGTATAAAGTAATAAAACAATTCTAATCTGTATATATAGTAAGTTATAATATTTAGTAACTTACAGCTGTCTAAAGAAGATTTTTTTAGTATCATAATATCCTATTCTTTGAGACGTTCAATAATTACCACATACAAAAATCACTGTGTTTATTTTATAAAAATGCATAATTCTTCTGTCAGTGGTTTGAAAAAAAATGGTGATTATAGTATAATATTTATTAATTGGTTTCAATTCACGATTTTGTTTTATTTATTGAAATAAACATTTATCATTTTCGTTTTGTCAATGAATATTAAACCTATATTAAAAGCAAATTTTGGATAAATATTATTTAATTTTATAATTTATTAATTATAAACGGTTAATAATAAAATACTCATGAATTGTTGTTTTAGAGTGGGTTTATTCGTATACACAATACTTTGTGACAATTTTTTAATTCTATTTTTTAAAAGTATGGTTTAAGTTAGTATATATACTAAATTCAGAACGCTACAAATACTGGTATTTTGTAACTTGTATTTTTAAATTCAAAACTTTAATGCAATTTTACAATAGTTTAATAATAATAAAGAAGGTATTAGATGAAAATATATTCTGTGGACTATTATTATATGAGAGAACATACTGAGAAACAAAACCATAGGTATTTATTATATTATAATATTTAGGTATTAAAAATAACATCTTTGGCGGCAATTTCCGTACTAAATTCTTACACTTGAAGTTTATAATGCAAATATGTACACCTATACATTGTACTGTAAAAAGAAAAAAATACTTCAAACTGATATGATGCGTATATACTAACATACTTTTTTTAATATAATAGACGTTCAGTATATAACTTACCGTAATTAAGTTTAACACACCAACTCCAGGCAACGAATTTCTGACCCATCACTAGACGTGCATGCCGGGAGATTTCGGTTTTGTTTTAAAACTTTAGTGGAAAAAGAAAACTCTAACTCTATAGAATGGGTCAATTATTGTCCCGACTCCTAAGTTACAGATCTAGATTCCATATTCGATGCTACATCGGCTAACGTGAAAAAGAAAACTATTATCTTCGAATAAAATACTTAAGTAACCAAGAAACTGTACGTTGAAACAAAGTAATAAGTATAAGTACTGAAGTCGCTTCAAATTTTAACAACAATAATTATGAAGTTTAATAAAAAAAAAATACATATACTAGGTATGTAGAGGATTTGAATGTCAATTTATTTGACGTAAGTCCGTCGCACAGTTGAATGCCTTTTAAAATATGTTGATGCCTGTTTTGATTTAAAGCATTAATTTAATACAATTTTTGACGTTGATTATCTGCATTAATTAAAACATATACACGAATCATTATATTATACTATATATTTCGTTGGTAATTAAATTATTTCAAAGTCTAATATGTAAATCTTACAGAAATTAATTTATTATAGTTTTGTACCTTTAGTATGTTTGTATACATGATATAATGATTTAAATAAACCAAAATGTTTCAGAACATAAACAAATATTTTCTAACATTTAGACCTTTCATATTTCTATAATATTCATTGATGTTAAATATGACTGATAGAATATGAAGTTTCGTAAGGAGGAATGAAAACGTTCGTGAAATAATATTTCCTTTGATGACTATTGGTTTACGTAAAAAATTCTTGTTAGGGTATATGACACAAGAGAAAATATGAGTAATGTTTCTGGAAATAAAATCGCTTATATTTATAATACATTTTCCTTTTCAAAACTTATAGGAAATACAATATTTTAAAGATGAATTCTCGTTTTAATCAAAAGAAGAGTTGTAGGTACCTATACCTATCTCCTGGTCCACGATACAATATCGTATATAACTACGATATATAGACAGATGTTCTAAATTATTAATATAATATAATATATACATAATATATCCGTACATAAATGATATCACTAGATTCCGATGAAATTTTCTCGAATTTTGGATCAGCACAATATAATATGATAATCATAAAATAAAATATGCTAGGCATTATTATATAGGTAGGTAATATTATATAAATGTATTATATACATCGTATATATGTATAATGTATATAAAATGAAGCATATGTTGAAGGTGTATTACGATATGTAATAGCATTACTCATAAAGTCATAAAGCATGTAGGTCAGTCGTATAATATTAAACAAACACAATATCCAGAGAATATAGCCCGAAACAAGTTTAAGTTGTTGAATAAATTGATAAGGCAGTGTTTACAACGACGCCTATCGTTCGCGCAGGTACCTATATAGTATTATTATTATTTGTGTATATTATTATGTAGGCAACTGTAAACAAATTTCTTTTCGTTTCACGCCAATAGGTTTCTTGTTCGTATTGAATATCTCTGAGACTCAGACATTTTAATATTGCATTTTAGGACGAGAACTCGCAGGTGGTACGTTAGACAAGTCGTCCCCTAATCGGTATAGGTACGTGACGGGATGACCGTTTTGTCAAAAATATAAATAATATTATAGAAAAAAAACACCACGAATGCGGATCAGAAATACAAAAAGTCCTAGTGAAATGAACCGTTTGACCGGTGGACTTGTATTAAATATTGAAAATATTATGTTTATATAATATATAAGTAAATAAGACAGATCAACTCGGTATTGCTGTACGTCGGACCGAGTTTTGTGAAATAATATGTGAACCGTATTATGTTTATTATATTATCAAAATAACATTTCAAATATATTGAGAGATACTGATTAAACGTTCACTATAATTTATTGATTTTAAAGTTAAATATAACTATACAATCAAAACAAATAACTCAAACACATAATCTAATTCTTTAAAAACCCTATTTTTTATTTTTTTCCTATTTGTATAATATAATATGAAATGTTATCTCTGTTATATGTATGTAGTATGTACCATTGGTTTTTTCTTAAAACTATAACTTATTTGTTTTGTATTATTTTTTATTAGTATTTTATTTGTATTTGATTTAGCTTTATTTTTCATGATTAAATATCTATTCTTCAACAAATTAATATTTACATTGTACTGAATAGTAAACTGTGTCAAATTGGTAACTAACATAGTGAGCAGTCTGTTTATAATATTTTATTTCATAAATTTGTATATAATAATAAAAAAGGAAGCGTATCACTTATTAGTATAAATCCCAAATTAAAAATACTACTAATGAAGTAACAAATTCAATTTTTACAATTTCTTCAAACCATGATCGGAAATTCTTCACAAATTGGCCATTTTTTAAGTAACACCAAAAACTCTAATTTATTTGGCCACTATGAAAAACATTAATTTTTACCTATTAAAAAATGTTTGGGAATATTGTTCGGTTATATTATAAAGATTTTCCTTTTCACATATCTAATTTTTATGCTGAGTTACCACTTGACAAACGAAAACTTTTTTGATAAATAAGCTGACACCAGCTTACATCGTGACTTCAACTTTACGGTGCATATATTTATTCAAAACATCTTCGTATCCACGTTTGATGGAATAAAGTAAATCCAATGATTTTTTTATTATCGACAGTATAAACACTAACCCAGTTCAGCACTCCTCATATTTTTACACGTAACTGTTAATTTTTTCGATTAACAAAAAAAAATAATATATTTTAATTGTCTACCTATACAATGAATATTTACAGCAATGTGTTATTAAAATAGTTGTAATAGGTACATGTACTAAAATATTCGACGGTTTATTCGTTTACTAAGGCCGAAAATTGAACTATTTTTAAAACGTACCCACTTGCTCAATCTACGATGATAATTCCTGAAAGAGACAATTCTAAATGATTTTAATATCACTACATGTGTATTCTTCTGATATACTAATATGGTTCAATGTCCGAGATACACAAAATATTTCTTTAATAATTTTGCTTATTTACATTCACGCATAGCCAGCAATCGACTTGTAATAATATTCCATCTCCAATTCTGTCAGTTAGGATTAAGTTCGTTATTTAATTACTGGAAAAAGGAATAAAACTCACATTTTCCCTTCTTCCGTTCTGAAGGCTTAAATTAAATTGATTTAGTGAAGTTTCATTATTTTAAAAATTTAAGTTGTTTTGCAAATATAATTCATTGTGTTATTTTTTATTCAAAATCTATTATCTTTATTCTTTAAGTTAAAAATATGTTTACCCTTTGCTGAAAATAAATAATACAATTTAAATAATTATTATTTCTTGTAAAAATGATAAAAGTAATTATTTTCATTTACAATTCTAACATTTCAGCCTTAATCGAATTTTGACGTATAATGATATTCTGAAAAACAACTAGAATTCGTCTGATACATAAAAAATGATTCCACTTTGCCATTATATTGTTGTACCTATGTAGGTACATTATTGTTTTTTTCAGAATTTTTCCACAACTAGCACGTCTTACCTATTCAATTTACATATTATATAATTGTGTGTGTGTGTACGCGTTGTCTCGTATCGATTCACTGTAGTTTTCTTATTATTTTATTTTGTTCAAAACACCATGCTGCACGGTAAACTACTGTTTATACATATATATTATATGCACCTGCACATTTCGAACAATTATGTGGAAATATATTGATATAATATTATAATATGCCTTCTATTCTTGAACGTGTTCAACTTGCAACAATTTACAAAAATATGATATGTAGTTACAAAAATATTGTTTTGTGTTGATATCCAGTATACATAAAGGTATTGGCGGGTGTATCACAAGAATATACTGTCCATTAAAACATTTTTATTACGATTCTTTTACAACGCTTTTCACGTCAATATATATTTCAAGTTCATTTTTCGACGTGCAGTAATTTGATTCTGAACGGGATTTCAAAGATGCTATCGATTTCAAAATAATATAATATGGTTTTGAGTTATCGGAAAATAGTTTTCGGTACAATATTATATGAGCATGTAAACGTCTACGTCGTGTATCATTCGTTTGGAAATTGATTGTACAACGTCCCATAATACAATTGTAAACTTTTAATATTGAGCTGTAGGAAAAACGATGAATATATCTAGTGCACAACTATATCGTGAAATAATTTATTGCATTTTTTTTCAGTTTTTTTCACATTCTGTTAATTTTACCTGACAAACATTCTTAAAATGACAAAATTAGGTTCTATCCAAATATTTAATAAATAATATAATTATGGTGCGCTAACTTGTTTTTTTTTTATTGATGTGAAACTTTAGAAGCTTAGGTCATTAGTTTTACAAATTGTTATTCAAAGTTTATTATAATATATAACGTAAGATGACTTATTTTAATATATAACATAGAAAAAATATTATTTTTAAATTTTATTGTCCATCCGAGTTTCTTTGTGGAAGTGTATGAGGTTACTTGGTATGTCTGGTGTTATAGATTCATACATGTTTGGGTTGATTTTGTGTTAATATGTTGCATCTTCTCTGCATGCCGTAAAAATGTGTTTTACTCTCGTTATTGTCACACTAACTTGTTTTTTGTAAAATCCAATAGTTACTTTGTTTTTTTTTAATTGCATTATTAAATGTTTTATTTAATTAAATAACTGATAATATTAACGTGTTGATTGTAATCGTAGGTCCATATGATAATTAGACAATGTATATCAATAGGCTTACCTACCTTAAATTTGTTTTTAATTAATATAGTATATATAATATACTCACTATAATATGTGACAAACATAGAATAATAATTAATTTTTTTGGTGTACGTGTATAGTGAAAAATATTGATATTTTGTTTACAAAGAATAACAATATTCAGGACGTGAAAACGAATATGTTAAAGACCGCATAATATTGCGTTTGGCACGGACTACTGCAAAGCGTATAATAATTAGCTATTCCCTGACGTTTGTGGGGCACTTTCATCCGTAGAATTTAGTCCGAAGGTACATAATTTAAGGTCCACCAAGTCACAAATATGTTGTCTGCATGCGTAAACAGTCAATATATTTTCTCAATTGAAGAAAAGAGGTTAAGCGTACCATGGAGATTATAACGATGGTTGTAAATCAAATGACAAGACGTGGTTATTATTATCGTACACAAAAATCTTTGAACACTCACGGACGTTTATACATGATACCTAGTGAATCGAGTACAATATTGAGATAATTTTTTTTTTTAAATGAAATGAAATATAAATGTAAAAAATATGTTTGATATAAACTAACCAAGTGTACTGCCATTACTATGATAACTTATCTATTTTTCTGTCCATACTCTAATGACGTATTACTAAAAATAAGAATTATGTTTGTACCATTTATTAACTTGCTTTATTATCTGATAATTTTGATTTAAATTTAATATGACATGATATAATTGAAAATAAGCATGAAAAACACTTTCAAAGTTTCAAAATTGTTTAATCTGGTTAGTACAAAACTGTGTTTCTGTATTTTTTTAATTAAACAAAATTTAATGATTAAAAAAAAAAAACTTATGGTATTTAAATTTTAAGGAATCAAAATTACATTCTCCTTATAAAACATCGATTTATCTTCATAATATGATAAATAATACTTAAAAATTAATTGAAAAAACGATTTATGTGTTATTAATTTTAATTTTTTCTAATAACTTTCCTTAAATTTGTATAATATAACATTTTACTTCCCAAAAGAGTTTGAATAATACTATGCGATGATTTCGATCTTATTGGACAAATTATTAGTCGTAATACAATATTTGTAATCTACAATTATTTTTATTTTTTCTGTACAGTATTAGCTATTTTAGTACACCTATAATTAATAATGTCAAAGATGTCAAAGTAATAATATACCTAGTCTATTATTATATTTTTTTATCTAATTAATTAATAAAAATGGCCCATTATCCAATCCATATAGAAAAAAACCTGGTACAACTAGGTTTTTATGTAATATCGTTTAAAGCTTTGTTATGATATAAAAGTTGTTAAAAATATATTTATTGAATGTGAATAACATTTGAAACAAGAGGTAGAATAATCTCACTTAATTTATCGTGACTTAAATCATTTAACAAAATATATTTAGTTTAAATTTATAAAATAATTATCATCTTGCTCAAGAAAATGAATTATTATCAATAATATGATGTATTTTAAATTCAGTCCAAAAGTTTTAATTTCATAAGAGAAATTCTAAACCCTAAATTACAGATACCTTCTTAACATAACTATATAAGTCAATACTAAAAAATGTAATTTATTTGTTTTGCATCTTACTTATAATAAATTCTTAAGAATTTTTATTAGTTATTGCTATAATTTACTTTAAAGAAATTTAATACATATTTTTGTTTGGTTATATTATAAAATTATACCATAGTTTTTTTAAAACTAATCATAATATTTTAATAATAAAAATTAAATGTATAATATGAGAGTTTCAAACTATTATGTTTCTAAATATAATGTATCGATCAACAAAAAAAATTATTAACTATTAAAAAAATATTTTATATAAGAGTATCCAGATTTTTATTTCTTAAAGAAAAAATGAATTGTAAGTTTTCTAGCGATTAGACAATGAACAGTATAGTATATGAATAAAATTCGTTTATACTATAATAATGCAATAATGGATTTTTGGTAACTTCACATTTTCTATAGCCTAGCTCATAGGACCTCACATAAAAGGTTTCAATAACAATTATTTAAAAATGACTTAGATGGCTATATTTTAAAATTATGTTTTTAATTATTCAGATCTAAATGAGGATAGGACTCGTTAGTTTTACGAAATGCATTCCTCAAAAAGTTCATCTAAGAAAAAAAACATATATTTCATAAAAGTGAATAAAAGTACAACTATTGTGAGACTTCATGTTTGGCTAGACGTTAAAAAATGTTAAATTGACTAATGTATTTCTATATTATTATTAAAATATGAAATGTAGAGAGAAACAATCATTTTACATTAAATCTGCATTGTTCAAGTACCTATTAAATAAAACATAAATTTAGTTACACGCTTTCAGTTTTAATGAGTTTATATTTCGCAAAAATAAATAGTTGTTCTACATTGTTTTTAATTAATCACCTTTAAACGATATAATTGTATTACATGTATTTTTGAATCACTATTTTATTAAATAGTATTTTTTTATTTGTCTGGTTGTCGTGCTACTGACATTATAATATTTGGTAAAATATTATTGAAAACTATAAAACATCTTATTTTTTGTTAGATCAATTCTGATCATTTTATCATCATAAAACTTTTTCTTATGTATTTTTAATTTTAAATACAAATTATTGACTGGGTATATTTTCTGCATAATCTAGTATACCTACAATATCTATTGATATCCACTGAGTGATAGAATACGGCCATCAACAATGATCAAGAAATAATATATAATAGGTATGTTAGGTAATAAAACAGTTAAAGTATTTATGTTGTCAGTATTTTAGGGAATATGTGGCATACTATTAACTATTTACAATGCACATTTAAGTATAGGTTAGCGACGTAAAAAAAAAAGTGGCTTAACAGCGATTGTATATTATAATTATACATTTATACAGCGACTGTTACCTACCTATCAATGAATATGTATTGGTTTTTATTTTTATATTCTTTATACATTTTTTCAAATTTCTTAACGGTAAAACTAGTTTCGAATAAAATATCCGGTAACAATAAGACTTCAAAACAATCTTGTCTAGACGTCGGTGCTACGGAATCTTAAGCACGCGACATTTTTGAAGCTGCACACGCACGTTAGACCTAAATACCATTGATCGAGAAACAACAATATACAGCCATGGGAAACGAAACGAAAGTTGGTAAATAAATCTTATGTCTTTGTTTCAGTGGAAACAAAAATAGAGAGAAAAACGTGTAGTGTGGATATATGTACTATACGGGTAGAGGGCCACTCGCGGTCTTTAAAAAAAAAAAAAAAAACAGAGTGCGCTTTCGATGTTTAACGCACAGTACGGAAAACGAATTTATAGCAAAGGGTTCTATTATTTATATACATTTTTTTCAACCCCAATCATAGAATATATAATATTGTATATAGTCCTATTCGCACTTGCGCACAGTTTTTTTTTATTTTCTGAGGGACAAAAGAATCAATTTCTATTTTATTATTATTATTATTTTTTTTTTTTTTTATATTGGAAAACCAACGATGGAAACTCGTATATTTCACGCAAGTGCATCCCAAGTGCTATGCCGGAAACATTATGCTCGTGGTATATCATTAAATCCTAAACGTAAAATAATATATAACAAGACACATAATGTTATGAAGTAGGAGAAAAGTATGTGAATTTGTATGATTACACACGTACAATTTAATAATCTAACAATAGTTAAAAAATATAAAATAAAATTAATAAAAAATACAATTATTATTGGTTTTTTTTCAATTATCTCAATTACCTAATAAAAAAAAAAAGTACATTTTGGTAAGTTGATTTTTCAACGTCAATGAAATGTTGTGCAAAATTATAAAATAAAAAATGCAATACTATCATTGAATTAAAAAAAAAAATGTATAGCTTATGAAAAATCATATCCCTTCGTAATTTACGGTGTATGCACTTCACTTCGTAACAATAGTCAGAAACTGTTTTGTGTAAAATAATGCATAATGTTGTAGTGCATTATGAAGCCCGTCCAGATTTACACCTGCACCGTTCGTAGGGTAGGCCATTATAGACGTACCGAAACTTTTAAAATTGTAATATACTTAAAATTAAATTTTGGAGTAATTTTGGTATATCGATCATAATATTATAGTTAGTAATAATATTATCATACTACACAATATTATGGGTATACATTTAGCATTGTATATGTATCACAGGGTTTGCAATTAATTTGAAATCCTACAGATATTTAGCACGTAATTCTTGGGATACGCAAAGGGTATCTGAATACGCTCGACGTATTAGAATATTATGTCAACTCTAAAATCACCGTATATGACATTGTATGTAGTGATTATACGGAGAAATATTCATTGTAGCCGTGCCGGTGTCTTGAATTGCATTATATTGTTAGGTACATTCATGGACGTATCTTCTACACGTGTACAATAAGCCTGAAGATCAGTAAAAGAGAAACGGTTAAAAGCACCAAAGGTTTTGGGAAAACATATAAACATTTGGCAAAACCCAATGGTAATATATTATATATTATACGTTTCCACGATTGACTTATGAAATACAATATTGTAGAGTAGTTGTTACACTATGGACGGGATAATTTCGTGTTTTCGTGCATGTAGGTAGGTAGTTACTCAGCTATTATTGTGCGCCGCGATACATGTCTCCAAAATCATAATGTTATTTGATTTAGTCATAACAATAACTAACGAAATTGCTATGCACTAATCGAGTAAGTCGTCTTTATTGTTCTCCGTAATATGTCTATAAAATAATTTTGTACTCGCACACTATAAATGAATCTTTGAGATAAACATGTACCTTATTAGGGTAGATTATATTGGGTATTAACAAATATTCTAACGTTTCGACGGTTAATAATTACATTTTTTGAAATTCGCTGTATATATTCGCATTAATAATCCTATTGTAATTCTAAGAATGTGACAAATTAGAAATTTAGTTTGATAATTTCATTTCATTGTAATCTTTTTTAATCATCACTATTACGTTCACATGATCATTAAAAAGTTCTTTTGTAAAATATTTAATTTAGCTACTCTGAAACTACTGTAGAATGGCACGAGAGGGAAATTGACCTACGGAAAGCAGTAGTATTTTAATGTTTGAAAAATGTCCAAATAATGTATTCTGTTTTAAACTTAAGATCGAAATAGTAATCAAAGTTCATCCATATGAACTACTAGGTGCATCTAATTATATGGGTAAACTTAAATCGATTAATAATTTATTCCCATTTTGTAAGACACTATAATTGTTCACTTGTATATTAAAGTTCTTACTTTAAAATATACTACATAGTCAATATAAATGAGTTCAAATAAATGCGAAAACAAAATTACTGTAAATAAAACAATTATGACAGGAAATATTAAAAAAAAAAAAATTTTGATAAGGAAAAATACGTTTGATTACTTAGCTCACACATCCATATAATCATGTATTTAAAATATGAATTAGTAATTAGTATAAAAAGAAAGTAACATTTTGAAAATTAATTAGATTCTTTTAATACCATTTATTGTGGTGTTAAATATTTCATTTAATTTACACTTTTATGGTACAAAGTACAAAATTATGCTATAAATTAATGCAATTTGGTGATTATGTTATAGTGCATTGTAAAAAATACAGAGTAAAATACTTTCAGCTCACATTGGAATAAACAATATTTTGCCTCCTCTCAAATCAAATTTGAATTGTATATTTTATGTATCATTCATAATACAACTGCAGATACTTTAGCAATGGCCACACATCAACATAATAGTATAATACTAAACCGATTACAAAGTTCATTAAAATTTGACCATAGACTAAAATATAAAAGCATAAAAACAATACAACACTTTTAGGACTTTGATTAAATCAAATCAAATGAAGTAATTTAGAGTTTATTTACAGTTAATTAAAAAAAAAAAATATATATTAATTTAAAACCATAGTTTTTGAATATAAATTTAGTACCGTTCTAATTAAAATATTGTAATCAAGGATCAAGTGTTGATAATAATATTCGGTAAACTATTAGTTGAAAAATAATTTTGAGGAACCATTACACAAATTGATTTAAAAAAAAAAAAAATTCGAAAAAAATCAAAAACAATTAAATCGACTTATTAAGTGTCAAACTTTCTATTTACAAACATGTTTTCTTATGTTAAATAAATTGTTGCATTAAATAACAAATTTATAAATTTAAAAAAAAAGTTTATTCACGTATTTATAATAACGATGAATAATGTTTCGTTATTACGTTGTTTTTATTTCAACCAACACAGCAATAGAATTTTAAAAGTCAAAAAATTGTCTACAATATATGGTAAAAAAAATAATTCTATTAGTAGTGCGTGAATAGTGGATTAAAATGTTTCAAAAAGGTCACAAAAAAGAGGTAATATACGTTTTTCTTAGTATATTACAAATGTTCAGGTTATAAATTCTTGTTATTAAAAAGGTTTAATTTTATTTAACGGACAAAAAGCTATAAAAATGAACTAAACCGTTAAATATTCTTGTAAGTATACAATTTTCTGAGATTGCAGAAAAAGCAATATTTTCTGATATTTTTGTTTTATTTGTTTGCGTTTTAACAAGTTTATAAAACAGATTATATTTTAATCAATCCTTGTAAAAAAAATTCAATTAACTTCATAATTAAAAGTATGATATTAAAAATATTTTGTCATTAAAACATGTTAAACAGGTTAATTTTGCGTATTACGATTATTTCACAAAAACATAATAAATTACAAAAATAAATAAATAATGATGAAAAATATTCTCAAAGGATAATATAATAATGATAAACATCTTGGTAATGTTCACATACTTGCTATTGTGGGCATGCCGAGAAAATAAATCGTTATATTTAGTCTATAAAATGATAAGTAGGTACCAGGTACCTACGTACCTACTACATGGTCGTTTATTAGTTTTTCTTTGGAAATTATTTTTACCTAACCTAACCAGGAATATAAAATGTTCGATCAAGTAAATATTGTCACAGAATGATCATTGTTTTTATCCCTGGTTTATTAGAAATTTTAAGTTAATACAATATTTTATAAAGGTTAATATTCAAAAGCCCATCTAATGTAAACAGAAAATTTTATTAGTTTCGCTCCAACCAATCACGATACATTTTTATGGGATTAAAAAATAATTTAACAACACCTGTATGATGAGGATTAATACATAATAATATATATCTACCTTTCGAGATATGCGACACGTGTTCTAGGTATATTGTGAATGTATAGAAATAATTCATTGTAAGATACAATTTATTTTAAAATTGATTTATTATGATTAAAACTGTTCAATTTCAGAATCCGGAAGTTTGTGAGTATTATATTTAAAAAATATTTTTTTTTTGAATGTGTGATATCTATATGATATTGATTTTGTGTTATGCGTTTTATGTCATTTATCATAAATTATTTTCGATCTAATGAAATTAATACAAATTCGCAACTCTTTTTTTTTAATTATCTATGATAGTATTTATATTTGTGATCAAACGTTTTGAGACTTTGGTATATAATAATAGCTACGTATGGTCCGAGTAGTAAATCATCTTGAAATTATTACGATCGATCATAATAATGTACAGTAGTATTTTTCACACTATTATATAGCTTTATTTGCAAAACCAAACTAACAACACTTTACAAAATATGACATGTTTGGTACATTTGGACAAATGTATTTATTATACGAGTCTTGATGGATTCTTTTTATTATTTATGCTGTCTCGAGTCTGTTGAAAATAATAAATAATTTATACGGTTTTCCTAAAGTCCAAAGTTACGGATTCGGTATCATTCATTAATTTTCTTTAAAGTCTTCCGTTTATTTGCATGCATGTCAGTTCAATAATATCTTTATACCGTTATCGGCAACTTTTTTTATCAAGGGTACGAGTTTTTGAAACACGTATTTTAAAAATCTTGGATTTGATTCATAAAGACTTTAGTGCCGTGCTAACTACCGTGATTAGTGATCCCAGAGGCAATCATAATATGTGGAGTACCTATAGTTAAATGCAATTTATGTAAATTATATTTTATAGGTAAGATGAGATTTTACATACATAAATCTGTAGTGAAACTGCTCACTTTACTATCGAATGACTAATTTACTCGGGCAATTCGAACTATCACTTCATTCACTATTAGTATTATTCAAAATTAATCAGATAACACAACGTATCAAAATTGAAATAAACATATTAATATTTTGTTCTTACACAAATATACTATTTTAAACAAAATAAACAATTTAGTTGAATAAATTATAAAAATTGAACTAAAAATAATTTGTTTAAACAATATTTAAATCCTCTACAAATATTTTTTTTTGGAGTTATAAGTTTTGAAAGCTAGACTTGTACATTTTTTTTCTTAACAGCTTCATATTCATACTTAATTTCCATAAATCTTATAATGTTTTGTTGGCTAATAAGGACCTTACATTATTGTTGACTTTTTTTATACAGAAAACCATGTGCTGTTATTATTTTAGACATTCAAATAAATATTTTAAGGACAACTTACTGTGATCATTGGGATATATTGTGTTAGTTTTAAATTATTGGAGTATATTGAAATTTATTGTATTGTTTAAAAATTATATTGCTTAACTTGAATATAGGTACTTTCACTCATTTATACCAAATCTTCCATATATTATATTGAAGATTCAATTTCATAAATATTCTGTAGGTACCTATGTAGGAAATAAAGCTTAACTTGTCACATATTTTAGTATATTATATCACATTTGTTTTATTTAGTAAGTCTCCAAAATTATTAAAATAAATGTTCTATTATTAATTTGGTCCTTATTATAAAATATGATTGTATCATCATGTTTTTATCAGAAAAAGACTTCTAAGTTTGGTTTCCTCCCAAGACATTTTCTTTATGTCACTCATTAATAATATTTATATGTTTCTGCCGATTATGGCGTAATAAACACACTGAAGAACACTTAATATGATATACCAATATTAATAAATACAATTCAAGATATTTTTAAGATGGAACACTTAATACCTATTATCACATAGTGATTATATTTACCATATTGTTGATAAAAATATACGAAAACGTTTTAAATTCTTTGTCACATCAAATGTATACAAAAAATGTATGGTATCTCTTAATTGACCATTTAGTCAAATTTATTTTTCCATGTGTGTATTTGTTTTGTAAATAACACGTCAATAAATATATGTAATTCATTCCCAATAAACAGTGCTGTCGAAGGTAGTGTTAATAAAATGGAATGGAATTCAGTAGAACTTGATAATATATCTATGCAATTCAATTCAAATCTAGTATGGATAAAATTTAGTTATGTTGAGGCCTACAGAAAGAGTTATTTCGAAAAATTCATCAGCAGGTGTCTTAAAACTTTATAGGGCTTTCAGATTTTTCGTGTAACACATTTAGCAACCATGTACATTATTTAATTCAATTATTTATACGTATCACACTGCCAGCTACCAGGTGAATAACGTTTTAAATATAGAAAACCTTTTAATAATATAATATAATATCAAAATACATAATTGTAATTTTATATATTTTTTTTCAAAAATAATTACTAAATAATGTTAATCTCATTGATGTTTTTAAATACTGAAAAATATTACACACTTTAATATACAATAGATAATTATTTTTACATGACAATAATAATTATAACGGGGCAACTACATTTGAATTTAAATTTAGATAAAATTGAATTCTTAAAACAATTGCCAAATATTTCACTCTAAAATTTATAAATTTCAAAATCATGCTTGTTTAGATTAGGTTAAAAATATATTAAATTGTACAGCAAAATCACTAATAAGTCTAAATTTTTGTTATCAATAATAATGATAATATAATATGTATAGAACGTTACAATATTTAAAATATTCTCTATGTTTTAGGTTTAATGATACGTTTTAACTGCTTAATTTAAAATAAATATAGTAACTTTCTTTTAATTTATTACATTTATAGTTTCGGAAAATAAGTTTGATTATTTTTAAGTAGTTACCTATTGTTTGATGTTCAACTATAGTAGTTACTTATTTTTAACATTTTTATTTCACGATATATATGTAGAATTTTAAAATGAGTTTAATAAGATGTATATTATGTGAAACGTAAGGCGTGAATATTGGGGTTATTATTGTCTTACAATTATAATTGAAATTCTATTTTAAAAAATTATAATTTGACATTTGTTGTAATGGAATATATTTTAAGTAGAATTATACTGTAACAATATTGTTAAATTCCATGTGGAATGGTAATTTAAACTTATACCTACGATTTTCTCCATTTTCAATTTTGATTTAATATCATACATTTCTGTATATATAATATATGAGAATCATTAATCCACGTATAAATATTGAACTTATTTAATTATTTGTATAGGTACGTAACGGTATTAGTTATTAATATTCACTTGCCACTGTATAGTAAAAGTTTTAAATTAATGTATAATGTTACTATATAGTGTTCAAATTTAATATAGAACAAAATGTTTTTCCCAAAAAAATCACTATCAAAAAGTCAAAACTACACGATCAATATTTTAATTTATTTGATGTTAATAACTAAAATGTTATTAAACTCTGTCATTTTTACCGGTTCATAACAAACAACATGTGTGTAGATGGGGTGATGTTTGATAAGAAATTATCAGTATCACTAAATAAGTTATACCTATATGTTACTCTAAGCTATTTAAAATTTGTTTAAGTTAATATAACTAGATACGCAGACTAAAACATGTTTATTCGCACTAATAATCGTCTTATTAATATTCTGAACCGTACCCGAACGCTGTCCATTTAGGATACAAGTAATGATATTAATTACTTCACTTTATTATATTATTATTTGGTTAACTTCGTAGGTACTTATCTAGATAAGATACTAACCTTTCAGCACTGCAATTGTATCGACGAGTGACTGCAGATGATTACAGTTTTATGTTTATTAAAGTACAATATTACAATCATTTATCTGGGCTTATTTTATTGTAAAGTTCTGAACAGAATTGTTTTGGTGATTTATAATATTACATCGACTTTTCTTTATTTTTAGTTAACATAATAATATATGTGGTGCTATAAGAAAAACGGTTTTCAACACAGCTAAAATATAATCATTACAATCATACAATTTCATTACATTTCATGGTTGTGAAATATTATTTTTATTTTTATTTATTGCGCGGTGAAGCTTTATTGAAAAATATTTCAGTATTGCAAAATACACAATTGTCTTGTACACATTATATTGTATCAAACACAATTACACATGATACATGAATACTATATTCTATCGGAATGAATTTTATTATATTATAGGTAAATAAGATTTTTCTGAAAACATTTAATATTATACAATATTTTTCAATGGAGAAATAAAATCTTTAATGCAAAAACAAATTGTTATTATTGTTTTTTATTCAATTGTATGAAACTAAAAGTAGGTATATAACGACGATGATTATTTAATAGGCAGTGATCTGTATTGACGTAACTGAAAAAGGTGAAATAATCGGCTTACACACTTATTCCCATTTATATAAAGCCGACTTTACACATGTACTTACGTATTCCGGCGCATAAATTTTCTATTATTTCTGGCGATAAGCCTACAAGGTAAGGCACGCTTTCTTTATAAAACATATAATAATGTATGGTAAAACCCATTGAAACATCGATTTCGTTTACTCTGAATCAGAAAAAGAACGATTTTACACGTGTGCAAGCCTAGGTACATAATACAATATAATGTTTATTATTATTATTGTTTATCACAAATAAAAGTGAATTGAGAAGCTTCAAAGTTGACGTTGTATACTAATTGTCTTAGAACGGTTGCCTATGCAAGTCATAGCCAATGATATAATTTGACCTATGATCAATGTTTCAGTAAGTAATATATCGGTCAATTTTCGACCTAACCAAAACAAAAATAATATGGTGTTTAAGCACAAATTTTCTTCGAACATTATTTGGACGTTTAATTCCAAACGAACCGAGTGCAAATGATGTAGCGGTCGCGGTTACCGCACACTAGTATAAACGATCTTGATAATATAATTATATTGTAGCATTAGGTAAGTATTGTAAGCTCATATTAAATTACAGACTTTATTAAATCTGCTAATATTGCTACAAGCTCACATCATTATTTGTATTCAACACCAAAATGTGCATACTTCATTACTCCAATACGCATTATATTGTCTTAGAAGTAATCTATCTTTAATGGAGAAAAACACTAATGATGGTCACTCAAAAAGTATAGTCGTATAATAGACTGTAAGTACCGTAAATACATAATACATCAAACAGAAAGATGAGATTAATAAAAAATATATAGTTATCAGGTACCATAAAATATTTAATGTTAATTTTAAATCACCACTTTAAATAATTAAAATTAAAGTACTATTTTTTCCAATGTTAATTAGGTTCAAAGGCAGCAAGTGAACTTTATCTATACATTTTCAAAAGTTGTGCATTCTAAGCTGCATGTTAACTAGGGTAAAACGTTAAATTTAAAATACTAAAATAACGTAAAGTCTACACTAAAATATATGTTGATTCGAATATTTTGCAAATAATTATTATTTTCTTTTTTTGAAGGAATTTATTTCGTTTATGAAATATTCGACTTGCATTCTTGATTACTTTTTTAGAATTCCTCGTTCTTTATATTTTTTTTTTTCATCAAAGTATTCTAATAATAATATCTTTAAATAATACCATATTGTTATTATTATTCATAATACAAGTTTGTCGGAGCACACTATTCAACCCATTTATATATTCTGTTTATAAAATGTAATGAATGCAACCACGATGATATTATGATGGGACGGTCAAACGGTAATACACATTTAAATATTACCTTTTATTACAATATAATATGTTGTACCTATCTATCATTCTAAAGTACGTTTTTGTTACTATTTTGTCTTTGGTTAATAATTGAACGATAGACAACCGATCCAACGCTATAATAATTACATTCAAAGTTTGCGCGCATGTGACGTGTTTCTCCTAAACGGAATGCTGTACGCTTCTACGTGGTTCAATTTATTTATATAAATAATAAAAAAACAAATAAAATCAATTATAACAACACTGTTTCTTTATTCAGTTCTGACTTTTCTTTTATGTTAATAATGAAAGTATACAGTTATTTTATAACATGTAGCCGACTGACTTAAAGTAGTATAATATATTATATAGCATGTTGGCACAAAATAAATATAATGTGTGTTGCCTGTTGACAAAAAATAAGTACAGTAAAACTTCCGTTAACGGTCACCTCTATGTAACGGTCAATTTTTTGGTACCGTCGTGTGTTATCCTAGTGTTATCCTACCTCTGTAGCCTGTAGGACGGGCACCTCTAAAAAGCGGTCATTATTTACAGTCCCTTCGGTGACCGTTATATGGAAGTTCTACTGTATAATAATGTGTTGCCTGTTTGCACAAAATATGTATAATAATAATATGCATCTTGTCAGCCGATTACCTGGTAGCTGGCGTCTGTTAGTTGCTTCAAACCAGAACGCTACCGTCTCGGGGTACACGCATCTGCACAATAAAAAATACAATGTAATACTAAAACGTGTGACGAACCAGAGAACGTGCGACTAACGGGCCACAAGCTCTGACGAATAATTCAATGACAATATGACAAATAATTCTAAACAACAATACATCACGTGCTTCTGTAAGTATGTCTCTGTCCACCATGAATGGGGAAAGTATATTAGAACTGCACAATATAGTGACTATAAATGATACTCACAGAAGCAAATCACAGCACAAGATACATTAACGGTAGTCAATGTCGAATTAATAATTAACAATGAATAACTAATAAGTATAATAATATGCTACCAACAAATCATGCGGTTTTGTTGTATAGTTATGGACTTTGAACTTATTAAACAGTAATGAAATGTCCTGGAATTTTCTGGAACACCATGCAGCTCAAATATCGGCAAAAGAAGAAAGACGAAATACGAAAAACATTATGAACACGACCAGAAAATACACTTATGAAATACGAAACAATAATGAATTCATGATAAGATGTTTTGAACTGTACAAAAACGGTTAATCACAAGACAGAAAACAATGATACGAATAATATGTGATAACTGCTGGCTGGTCGCAAACAACGGTTAGGCATCACTGCCGACCGGTGCTAGTGGAGCGCAACGATATCACATTAATACAATATAACTTTTTGACAGTACACTTTGCTTGTGCGCAAACACAAAGTTCTATTAAATCAATTCAACCTGAGTGACTTATTACTTATAATTATTTAAATCCCGAATTTAAAATATTTCAAAATTGTAATTTGCACTCTTCGGGAAATTATGAACAACATATTGTATTAATGTTTTTACATGTATCTTCAATCTTGGTATACATAGTTAGTATTAATATTAGTGATTATACATAGTAAGCATTAAGTAAGTAAGAATAAAACTAATATAAGCATCAGATATGTATGGAACAAGATAATGACATTGACATTAAAATGTAGATTTTATAAAGCAGTTGTCTGGACAGTCATGAATGTATACATCGTGATGTATGGATCGGAACGTTGAACAGTGGACAATAAAGTGGAATAGAGGGTGAATGTAGTGGATATGAGACTTCTAAGGTGGATGTATGGAGTGAATAAGCAGGGTTTATTGGGTTCATGTTTTTAATTTTTATAAATTCATAACCTAGGTACAATATTGAGTTTTTCAAAACAATATTAAGTGAACTTAAGGTATCTCCGCAGGGAAGTTTCTTCTCTCCGTTTTCAATGTCATAATTTTACTGTATTTATTAACATCAAGTAAGCTTATTGTTTAAACTTGCAACCGATAGCTTTGTACAAAATTTTAAAGAAATAAAAACAATACATAATAAATGTCATATAAGACATTAAATCAGTGAACTTTTTTTATTTTAGATTTAAAAAGTGATATAACGTTGCATAAAATATAATAGATAGGTAATTATTTTTTAATTTGAAATGTATTTGTATTTTTAACATAAATGAAACATCTCAAGAAAATAAATGTATTTATAATATTATAACCCAATTAACAATTGTAATAATACGCATTTTTATATAAATGTATAAGTATTGTATCAGTTTTACACGACACAATTCTAATTTAATCATACCATCGATAAATTGTTATTGTAATTTTATTCCAATGTTTTTTGTTTTCTTATAGCAAATTGTGACCTGGTTGAAAGACGGAGTGCCTCGTAAGTCCAGTTCGTCAACACCGCCTACTTACACACTGAACGTAGATTCAGTGCAAAAAGACGATCAGGGAATGTACCAGTGTGTAGTCACCAACAAGCTGAACAACGAAATGGCACATTCGTTCGCCGAACTTAGGCTGAGTGGTGAGTAAAAACCTATGTGTGACAAATTTATACAAAATATCAATATCTGGTAGTAATTATAATGTTATAATAAGCATAGGTACATAATTATTGAAAGTTCAAGATTGATCTTTATTGTCATTTAAAATATAAATATTAGAAAACGGTATTACGATTTATCATATATTAAGATGATAAAGTATAAAACCTGAGAGAATATTTTAATTTGTCTTTAAAAACCATTACCTACGGTGAAAATTTCAAATTTGCTTGCACACTAAATTAAATACACTCTGATTTCACGCCACTGTTTACCAAAGTATTCCTGTAATATTATAATATCAACACTATATACGTTTCATTTGATTTGTTTTCGATCGTCGTAATATTATTGTGTCTACTCGAATATTATTTGGTACATAACAACCAACAATAATTCTTATAAATAATTGTGAATTTAAACACAAAAACAGCTTTCAAAAATTCACTAGCCCTCGCTTCATCTATAACTCCAAATCCACTATTTATACTTTTGTCCACTTGCACCACCCCCAACATTTATCAGATAGCTTAAAACATTGACTTACAACTCTATTCTGTAGAATGGCACTACTGGAAGCTTACCCATATCCTATTCCGGTGTTTTTATTATTATTTTTCAACACAATTTCTTTTTGTTCACACACTTCACACATGTATGTTTATTTTAATTTAATCAAATAATGTAATACTATATATTTAACGTGCAACGGTCCGATAGTACAATATAGAAGTGCGATACTGTTGTAAAACTACAAAAAATCCTTTGTAGGCTTTGTGGACTGAAAACCACGATCTGTTGTAGTACTTCTTCTTTGTCGTTGTCGACAAAATGTGCTCATTGCCACAGCCATAATCAAATGAAAATTCTGCCAGCGCTCGTCCATTGAAGATCGTTTGAAATGAAATATACCCCACAGGCCCAGCAAAGGATGTGGCGCAGTCAATGAAAATAGTAATATATTATATTACCCTAACCCTCCGACAAATGATTCAGTGATTCAGTGTCCATTACATAATATCGAATATAATGTACATCGATTATAACCGTTCGTACAAAATAATATAACGTGTGCTTTCAAAACCAACACAGTTTACCTGGTGCGTCACAACTTAATAATAATTATTTACAGTTATTCCGTTAGTCCGTTAACTGGACAAATACGACATCGATATGACAGATCCATTTTGAGTAACAACACGTTTACATTTCGTAGACATTTAGCACTTAAAAATCCGTTTCGATCTAACGTTGACTATAATAATTGTTAATCTGACGTATCCCGATACGGTTCGCGCGTTTTCATAAAGTATGCCACTATCAACTGGATTTCTAGAGTGACCAACTCTTCCAAAAAGAAAAATCCAAAAATCCATTGATTTATAACGCACCTAAGGTTATTGCATTGATTCCATAGTATTTACAAAGCTTCGATAGCCAAACTATAAAGACGAAGTAATGATTGATGATTGACCTAAGCAGGTTTTCATTTTAATTACGTCGTTAAGTATTATCTATAAATATATTTTATATTCTGTGTAAGTGGTTACCGGTTATAAAGGTACCACGGTCCGTATACTACACTTTTCATTCGATTGAAGTACAAGTTTCATAGTATTACGTTTGAAATCTCGTGAACCCGTCTCTGAAAATAAAATTCATCCAGCAGGCGGTTTTTTTTTACCGTTTACAACTCAAAGCCGTCAGTTATAACCTTTATATTATAAATTTATAATATCAGGGTTAGGTTACTATTAATAGTATACCAGAAAACGTAATATATTACTGTTACCCGATGCTTTCACCAAGGGTGAACTCTTTATAGCTAATTTATCCAATACGGTCATATACTGAGAAATAACCCGTAGGTACCTATACCATATATTATACACCATCCTATTTGTATACATATACATACATATTACCCATGCAGTATAATAATATTATTTACGCCATGATAAATCCCTGTGATTTCGGTAAAAAAATATTTGAACTTCTTTTGGTCCGACGATAAGTAGTCCTGACAAGAAGTTGGGACGGGTGCTGTGTGTCGCGTAGTTCCGTTTCCACATTGTCACGACGTTATATGCATGGCGAATATTATTTATACGATATAAATGGAATACCTACTCGATTCCCTTGATAGGGGTAAGTTCGTATGTTATGATGAGGTATGATGTAGACCGTTTACTCACTAAGCGACCGTATAATATAATACTATAATACTCCGTGCTCCATTTGGTATCCATTCGTGGATCAATCAATGAGTAGATACATATAATATTATTTTATTTTCAAACAGACAAAAAACTTTTTTATACGTAAAAGACTTGTTCTTGATAATTGGAAAACTCTATGTTGGGTCGATTTGTTTTAATTGGAATTGATTTGTCCATCGTGATCCTAAAGCCACGTTCATACTCGTAGGTAGGTATACTTTTTATAATTTGATGTATTTAGATTTCACATAAATGTCATGTGCAGTAAAACTACTTTTGCATTAGCAATTTTTTTTTTAATTTAAACCAATTCTCAGTTGGCCATAATAGTTTACTTTAATTACTAGTATAATTTACATTATAGATATTATTTGTAACGTGTGCAAATTATTAATTATTTTTATTTTAAAATAGTCAAATCTCATACATTTTTTTTTCCTAATTTTTTTGATAAGTACTTGAAATCGTTTTTAAATGGTTTGAAATGTTTTTTAGTGGAGCGATAAATGTATCAATTTTACATCGATGTGTGATGTTTAAAAAAAAAAATTGTGTCCATCATTTTCTAGTGGCTACTTGTTTAACGATTATATTGAATTATGTTTTTAATGAAAGAGTACAATACAAGCGCACAACTAAAATAAGATAAAATAAAATAACACGTGCAAAATATAATTATTGTGTTAAAAATTAAATCAAAATTAAAGTTAAACTTAATTTTTTTTCTTTTTTTTAAAAAATTTTGAACAATATATTTACACCGAGTACTAAATAATGAATTGAACAACGTTTGAATTATATAAAAGGTGACATTTATTACATTCAACAAAGTGCACGGGAACAGCTAGTATTACTCTATATATTTTAAGTATAGGTACGCAATGACAGTTTCAAAATAATTATATTAATTGAAATCTATTTCGTATTTATACTATATATAACTAGATAATAGTACAATATATTTCTACTAATAACATAAATATATAATACAAGATACATTACAACATAGGTCTTTCAACCATCTCAACCCAGAATCATTTTTGGTATCATTAAATTGAATTTAACAAATCCCTACCTCAATAATGAGGTTCACTCGACCCCAACTGCACAAAATAGCGTACCTGCTTGCCACATTATTGTTTTTGACCCCTCACTCCCAAGTGTCTAATTAAGATCCAACTTGATACCAGACACCACACTTAGAGTTGAAGATTACTGTTCAAAAAAGTGATGTCAGACACTCAAAAAAAACATTAAAAAAAATACATATAATTGTAAAACCAATACATTCATTCCATCACTCAGAATATAAAAGTAGGCTTTTACAGTATAATATGTTGCAGTGACAGATACAAGAACACGGCACTTATGATATCGTGCCAACGCATATATTAAACAGGACGGGCTTCGTATGTATTATGTATCAACACGGATTTACTGTAAATTATTATCACATGACAAGTGCCTGCGGTCGCTGGCTACAATATAGCAACTGTATGAGCGTTAGGGATTTCAAAAATTGTTCAAAACCACCAAAATTATGCATATTAATAATTATGTGTTTATAATCATCAAATATTTGTTGTTTGTCCTATATCGTTATTTTACACCATCGTCTGCTGGCTTCTATTATGTTGTGTTGTTCAATTTTCAACGTAAACGTTTATTATGGTTTGTCTATTACCAATTCGTATTATGGAGGTACCTAGTTATTTACAAAAATAACCAATATTATAATATCTGTGTGGGTGACGGCTTGTAGGTGTTCATTATTGTTTATATTTTTGCGTACCTGATCGAACAATAATTATAGAAATAATATGAAGTCAATAATAATAATAATAATAATAATATCATGAGTCACTTAGTCTGGCTAACCACTACTGCGAGCGTCGGTCTCGAAGGTCTCAGTGAAGCACCCCTTTTGTAATATGTCAGAAAGCAGACGTGTATTTCGTCGTCTTCTACTCGCTGTGGTTCTAATCGGCTTCTGTATCCATCTCGTGGGTGTACAAGACGACAAAAAACAAAAGCATGCACGATACTTCCCTGCAGATAGGCATGAAGAAGTTTGACTGTTGGTGTAGTGATTGACGCGTCTATGGATCCCGGGAAGCCCCGATGACTGAGAGTTAAGAGAATCGTTTCGTACAAGGCCCCTTTGTAATTATTGCCAATGTATTTTCCATCTAAGATTTAGCAAAATTGTACCGTGAATAACATCGTCTTGTTTCGCTGAATATTCTACACCACATGCAATGATTCGTGTGAGCACCTGTCTCACACCAAAAACGTTCTTTTTCAACATTTAAATTGTTTTTCAGTCAAGACCATGTTTAAACAAAGTCATATATTAAAAATTTCGAATTAATTACAAGTAAATAACGACAGTATAAATTATATAATTAACCATCAAATTTAGAATTAAATGAAATTTCAATATATTCTTGAGACATTTATTTAACTATTAATAATTTATAAATAATTATTTAGTTTGGTGGACATTTTATTCCATTCCATTTGACACAGTAGTGTGTCATTTTCAATGATTATCTTTATTTCGTTAAAGGAAAATATAGTGAGGTGAGGGCATCTGGGGATGAGTGGGCGAGTTTGGTGGCTGTATCTGCTTGTTCGTGGCCGACTATGTTGCAGTGGCTAGGAATCCAAGAGTATGCAATATTTTCCCCATATTGTAATGATTATTATGTGGGTGTTCTGAATTTTTCTAACAAAAAACATATTATTATGTGTAACGATATGAATGTAATTGCCAATCAAAAACACACGAAAAACATCAGTGCAGCAACGCTGGGATGGCAATGTTACCAACCAACATATAGAAATTAAATTTGTAAATTGTGTCCGTCATAATGCTACCGTAAACCCTTCCCAAGTTGGGAGACGTAGACTTCCGAAACCACTAATAGTTCTTGACGAGAGAGTGTTCAGTTTATACAACTTAAAACTAAAACTAATTGAGATGGAAAGTTCTCAAAGTATAACTACGTTATGGAGGAACGTTATGGAAAGACAAGGATCTTATTAATATATCAGCAATCTGACCAGTTAGTAACTGGTCTCTTGAAGATTTCATCTTGGGTACGCATAGGAACGACGCGAACAGTTTTATCCACACCAGGATGAACATCCGTCATATGCCTTTAACGCCATTCAGAAGAGGTGTGATTAGGGGCTTCAACAATGATCATGTCACCAACAGCTAGATCTAATCTTTTATGGAACTACTTCTGGTAGTAAGGTAGTCAGATAGATATTCCTTTTCCCATCTTTTCCAATAGGATTGGTAACACTGACGGATCAGTTGCCGATAACTCAAAATCAAGCATTTGATTCGGCGCCAAAATTGTTTCGAACGAATAACGAGCGGTTGAATCTAGTGTCTTCGAAGTGAGATAAGATAGAATGAAACCGATGAGGTCATTGACTCCAAAATCCTTTATGGTGGCAATATTTTCCTGGAAAACGAGGTCAAGGCTATAATGACTATTGCGCTATTGGTTATAACGTAAACAATTTATCAACGTAGATGGTAGCTAATAATCATTGATTATTGAAACGGTTTAATAACGCTCCCCGTGCTAATTTATAAATTGACGCCGATAACGGAAAAGTTTTAACGATGGTGAGTGCCGATCCTGTTACGCACATTAAGAGATACTGAAAACGTCGTACATTTCTTATCTACTGGTTATCATGAACCTCAGACAAAAATGTGTCTCGGAAAACAGACCAAGACAAAATATCACCATTTAATTTTGGCAGCTCAATTTTTGGTAACACGCTTAGCGTTGGTGTAGATATCGTACTCGAATGAGAGTCTTATTTTGATAACTGAAGTACGATGTGCTTTTTTTAAAATACATTTTTTCCACGGATTTGGAGGCAGACTCATCGACTTCGTAAAATTCTTCTATAATGTCATTAATAATAAGTGCATCGACAACAGCCTCCTGTTCTAAACGAAATTTCAAAAATATTGTCTCAAACAAATCATTACGTATGTCGAGGTCACAATTTTCAACAACGCTTGACTTTACTTGGACCACGAGTGAATATATCTCAATAATTGGCCTGAGATGACGTTCTCGCATTAAACGGGGCCGCGTAATAGCACGCTGAGGTTTAGTTACATTAGAAGTAGCCGGTTTGTCAACTGACAATAAATAAAACTAAAATCCGGCTCAAAGGACCAAATATGTGCGGCATCGCCCTTTCCGGTTGTTTAGTTAACAACGGGGGATAGTTCTAACAACCTATAACGCCGGATAGATGATTAAAAATTAAGAAATTTGAAGAAAAGGAAAGTGAGCTAAATCCTTTGATAAAAAAAAACTGGTAGTGGACTGTATTGAAACTAAAATTACTTAGTTTACTGATTGACAAATAATGGACTGGAGGATTCTTAATTAGCTTAATAATTCACAATATTATAAAATAATATAAGTTTAATCATTTATATTTATCACTGGATTCGGTCCATGATGTGGTGACGATGTTTGATTGATGTTGTGGAATTCCGGGACAGTTGACGGCAGGAACGAACACCACTGACGAAAACGTGCAAATATCGGAGGCGATGGGGGGCGCAAAACACTCATTGTTTTTTGGGACGAAAGCAACGAACCGAACGCAACAGTTTTTAACTGACCATAAACATGTGTGTATCGATATGATATGAGTATGTATTCGCTAATCAAAAACACACACACACGATATAATCACGATCAACGTCAGCGCGTTGTGATGGAAATCCCACGCTGGAATGGCAATGTTGCCAACTGACATGTATCAATTACATTCGTAAACTGTGTCCGTCGTAACGCTACCGAACAGTATGATATACATACATTTTGAATTGAAAATATGATATTAAGTGCAAGCTTATCTTCGAATATTTTTGGCGAATTTCGTTTAACTTCACAAAATAGGTAAATTCAATATTTCGATCGACTTTTCAAGAGTAAGTCTATGTAAGTCTTTATTTTTATAATATACCTTTAATTTGTCATTTTCACCTTTTTTCCACTTTATGAAAGCTCCACATTTAAATGCATTAAATACAAGTCAACATTTTTGATTATCTTAATTTCATGTTCCAAAAACTGTTAGTGAAATGAGTAAAAAACATAAATAATTTAACTAACAGCAATTACTTTGGTTTTTAATTCGTAATCAATGAACATTTATATATATATATATATACATGACTATAAATTATCATAAAATATTATTTTGTATAATAACCTATCTATTTGAGTTTTTCCAACGCACCGGTCAAACCAAGAATGCGGTGATATTTCTAAAAACGTAACTTAATTTTTATGAAAACTAAAATTTACTTACAGACATTTTCAGTTTTTAAAATAAATTTTTTAATCTTCACTCAACTGTATTTTAGGATTTGGAATCGGTATTTAGTTTTTAATCTTTTAAAAACGTACCATTCCCGTTTTCAACCCATAAGACAATTTGTTAAACATTTCAAAAATATATGTTTATCGTCGATAACAACATTTCTTATATAACTAGTTGATTTAATATTTTGTCAGATATTCTTGCTAGACACTTTATATCATGAGTAAATTTATATATAATACTTTTGATGTACAAGGGCTTTGCATTATAATACCTATGTTGTGCACAAGATACTAGGCATATGCGAAGACAACTGGTGTGAATATTAGATAAAGAACTCTGCCAGTTCAGAACTCTAGAGTGCATAATATTTCAAATCGTACTCGTCGATCCGCTTACTTATATATTATTCCAATTATATTGTTTAGTGTTCATTAGATCGTTATTACCGTAGAATGCTGCTGCAGGTGGGTGTGAAAATACTTTCATACATCGCTTCTATAGCTGTCGAGGGTTAGGTATTGCCTATTAATAATGATATATAGATAACAGTACACATATATTACACTAAATATATACTATTATACAATTGTATTTAAAATAAATCACAGTTAAAAAATATAAAATGCAATGCTAAAAAAATTAATAACTAGAATTTTAATATTTTAATTTTTTCCTCACCTTATCATATTATTGAAATACAATAGTGGCAGATTTCTCATATTATGTTATAAATATATTATTATATTATGTTATGGTCAATTCAGATTCATAGAAAACTTATCAAACAGTTTTTTTTATTATTTTATCTATTGTGAACCAAATATAGTAGTGTTCCGTACTTGAAACTGTTGAAATATAAATAAACTGATATACATAGTAAAAAACTACGTTTAGCTACATAAGAGTATTGTTTTAAATAATAATTATTCTTTCAAATTACCCAAATTTAACTTTCTCTTAATACTTCAAGATCAATCAACAGTTAACACTACCTACCTAATGAATCTTGCACATAAACTATATTATATTAGTTATATTTAATTAAGTTTTTTTACTAGAACTGCCTAGATATAGATATATTAATACTTATATTCGTACTATATCAATTTTCAGTCATGTCTGAGTACATTATATCTCTTGAAATTAGCAATATTGTCGAAACGTATTCTTTTAATGCCTATATAGTTAGATACAATGTAGTAATATATAATATATATATATAGATAATAACGTGATAAACTTAAACTAGCTACATTATTTAAATAATTTGATATTAAAATATAGGTAGTGAATAGTTTCTATTACATGGTGGTGGCCAGGACCACTAGTCGACCTTTGTTATAATATATATATAATAAACATGTGCGAGATCGTACCTTTATAATAATAACCGTCTCGCAACAGGAAACAGTCTCGTCGAGTTTTGTTCACCGGGACTATTATGAATATAATAATATATACATGTATTGTATCATTATAATATATAGCATAGTAGCTGCAGGGCTGAGGTATACCGGTGGTCTATCCGGACACGCTCGCGGGATTTAGGTGTATTCCTTAAAGCGGATATTTGAAAATAATATCAGAACCCCTTTTTGACCGCTGTTGAATGGCGATGCCGGGTTATTTATGAATATCATTATGTGCAAGTGTAATGCGTATTCGTACATACCTTACATGAATATACACATAAATATGGGAGCGCACACACACACAGACACGGCCACACATATTTATGTATAGATCGCTTTAGATCTGTTGTTCCTTTTACTACGTTTACACACACACACACATCCACATTTATTATAATATTATTATTAGGTACAGCTATACGCGCAGGCAATCCATTGCTACTGGCTCTCGCCATTTGCAGCGCATTTGTATAGACAGTACCTATATAATACTATAATTTACAATGAATCTGAGGTTAGGCTCATAGTATTATAATATGTTATGCAGTTTCGGACAATGATACGCCGTCGTCATGAATACGTCTGAAACCCAATGTAATTTGTTAAAATAACATTTATCACATATTATATTCTGTATGGTGAAATTAATATTTAAATTAATGTTGCCGGTTTGAGATGTGCAATGTATATCGTTGTAGGTTCCTGAGTATAATATGTGTGTGCTTGCGTTAGTATTATGTTACTATATCTACGCATTTCCTTATAGTGTAATATTATAGAGTAAGCCGTTTTGACCGGCTGAATAGTTACAACAATATTATTACCATTCGTTCACTGCAACACTTTACAAAAAAAGACTAATAATAATAATAACAACAACAACAAGTAGTAGAATAATATCGAATCGATGGTGGAGATATTACTATAGATATATACGATTCAATTTCACGAGTTATATTAAAAAGTTATACTCGATTTATATTATTGTGGCTTGTGGCTGTATAAAATATCGATGGATCACCCTCAAAGGAGTGCAGCGCAAGGTAAACAGGTTCGTTTTGACGGCCACCGTCACGAGCATAATACAGCGTATTATCATATAAATAATAAATATAATATTATTCCGAGTACGATGACTTAGAAGCGTCATCAAAATACACATTTACTACGTGTGTACAGTAATATGCAAATGATTCTGGGGCCACCTTATATCAATATTTTAGTAAATAATGTCACTTTATATTCGTACTATGTTCGCCGTCAAATTATAATACAATAGTATACTGGATAAAACTCAGATTTTCGATACATCACCACCTCCAAAACAATAAATACCATAAAAGTCCACTGAGTATCATGGTTAACATCATGTGACATATTATCATTTATATGGTATATTTTAATTTACAAATATTATTCGAAAAGTGTTTTAGGTTTTAGTTAGTTTGAAACGACAGGTAACAAATTGTTTAATATGCAAATTATAAATATAATGGACTTAAAAATAAGCTAATTTATTGCTTTTAAAAATAACTGCATAAAAGTATAAATATGTGCGGACGTCAAGCATTTTTTTTATGGAGTGTAAGCTTTAATAGTGATTTTTATTATTAAAAGTATATTAACTGCATGAAGTTACTGTACTTTAGGTTAAGTTACAGTATGTATGATTGCTGTGTACTTGGTGATTATTTTAACACTCATTACAATGAGAAAAATCTAAAAAAAAATTTAAGCTTTTGATAATAATTTTTTTTACATAATGTGAGTCACTATAAAACGACAAGTTTTTAAACAAAATTAGAATTGTCATGTTTTTACCATTATTAATGTATTACATTTTTCTTTAACAGCATTCTTTTTTAATTTATATTAAAATAATATTTTTAAAACTATTCAAATTTTTTGGTTTATGTATATTGTATTTATACTTTTATTTAAATCCATAATAGTCCCAATATTGTCTAATATATAATATAATGTAAGATATAACTCATAATTTTAAACATAACTCTTTGTACTCAAAGTTAAATAATTCAAATATGACATATTCTAAATTTAATTTAGAATTTTGATACATCATATTTTTTTCAACTGTAATTTTTTTCATAAATTACATTTGCTAAGCCGTCAAAATGGCGGTTTTAATTTAATATTAAAATAATTAATTATTGCCACAGGACACTTCTTAAATGGAGATAAATATTTAAGCATCTACGTAAACTATGTAATTCCAAAAATCAGAACTTGAATAACTACATTATTAAAGGATAAAATATAAATGAGTATAGTTAGCGAATCACCCCATTTAATGGAAGTGAGTATACCGTTTAGGTACACGTTTCATTTTAACATGAAATATTTAAGTGAGAATGTTAATTCACAAATGAAAACTGTGTACCTAGGTATATCATTTTACTCAGCTTTCTGTTGACAAAAATTATGTCAGTTGTACTAACTGCTTATACTGCTTAGTATTATACGTATATAGTATTTACAAAACACGGAATAAATATACTGTGAATTTGATATCGGCATATTATTGAAAAACTTATTAGCAAAACATAAAGTTTAATCGATGTTATAATATATAATAGAAAAAAGTTTAAATTAAAAACTTTTATTTTTAATTAATATTTAAAAAAGGTCTAATCACTTGAATGCCGTGATACTCGTTTCTGAAGAAATTACTTACGTTTTAGTATTAAATATGTGCACCTATTTTTTCTGTATTCACGTCCATAGTATAACTAGTGCTATAATATTATTATACTTAAATATTAACAATAACAATTATAATGTGCATTTGACGTATTTTATTTTCTGATTATTATTATTATTTTCAAATATACGAACTTAGTTTAAATGTTTATTATTTTCCGAAATAAAAGATAATTAAAAAAAAACCAATGTGCAAAGACTAATGCATACCAATTGTTTGGAAATTCATCGTCACGTAACGTACGACGTATTCGTGTCAGTAATTATTTTCTATTTGTGTAATAATTGTTTTCGTTACACATTACGTTATCACGTACTTGTCAACATTCTGTGGTGTGAAGATTATAACAGTCAATTAACGAACAAAATATGTTATCCAGTCACGTATACGGTCGTTCATATTAAAATGTCCGAAATAAGATATTATATTATTACCAACCACTAAAACACCCTTTTCTGGAAAGACAAGCATAGCGTTCGTTGAGAAGAATCAGAAGCGTAGTAAGGAATACTTAAAATATTACATTGTCTGCAAAGTATATTTATATATATATTATATATATATAATATATAATATATTATTGTCCTGTTGCTCGTACCAAGTACTTAGAAAGTCTTAGTAATTAAACTAAAGTAAATTATACTACATTATAAACAGTGAAACTGTGCTTTATTCTATACGGTTTTATTGTTATTCAATTAATAAATTCGTAGTCAAAATCAACTTTACTCGTATACAATTGCTAAGTTCGTGTTATAATCAAAACCAGTAATATGTCTTATCTAAAATATGTGTGTAACGTTTTTACATTAGATTCGTTCTAAGTCCTGTTATTCTTTCTAGTGACGTATCAGCGGGTTTTGGTAAATATTAATTATGAAGGGTTTTTTTTATTTTTTTTAGAGTTTAGATTACGAAAATTATCAGAAACCACGGTGACCGTATACACTTTACGGGAATTTGTTTTAATTGATTATTTTGCTTTTAATTGTATGATTATTATTTTATATAATGATATACAATATTAAAAAAGATTATAATTATTTAACAATTATCAAATATTATTATTATAAGTGTTTGTACCAAATCACACATTGATCGTTATATTGAAAAATAAAATATTTTGTGTGTACCTATATTTAATTATTAGTTTTCAAAAACGTAAAAAAGATCGTTGGATACTTACCATATAATATTACAAAAATAAAAATATAATAAATTATCCGTGAAACTTAGAGCTAACATTGAGTGTCACTGCCATAACATCTGCGTACACGTCACTGCTGATCGAGATAAGTGTGCCACAGCTGTACATGGAAAACTTTACATTAAAAACAGAAAGTGTTCTTAACATTTTGTTGGGAGGCATTTTAATTTGTTTAAAAACGGTTTAAAAAGAATACTTTTTCCAACGTAAAAATAAAGTTATTTAAAACATCTACTAAAAATGACTAAGAAACATTTGTCAAACATAATTTTAAGTATATTTTTCCCATAATACTTTATAGGTGTTTTAGTTAAATAGTATTTAAGTAAAATTGTTTTTTCCATGATTTCCATAAAACATAATAAGAAATGATTTGCTTGAAATACGCATATGAAAATATTATTTCCTAAGCTGGAGTCTGAAGAGCTGGGCATAAACGAGTTAAAAGTTAAAGGAAATGATAACTGTGGTACCTACAATATAACTACTTACCTTTTTTTCATAACATAGTTTCTAACATAATGAGTTCAATTGTTTTCCATGACTGCACAGTTACTTTTTAATAAATTAGTTATATATTATAATCACGTCAAGTTAATTTTTTTGTCTACCTAATAAAACCTCAACCAAATTTCAAAACAAAAATTTAAAATATTTTTTTAATAAAAATCGTTAAATTATCAGAATTAATATTATTACTTGTTGCTTGTGGAGATAAGGTGGAAAATGGCAATCACACAGTTACCCAGCTAGTAACAACATTATGTCAAAGAACAATATAGCTTAATGCGGTTATTTAAAACAGAACACAGTTATGGAATAAAACATCAGCGTAGGACAAATGTGAGCTTTTTATTATACATTGGAAAATAATAATAATAAAAGAAAAGCAATCGGACGTCGTGTATGTTGTATACTGATCGTGTCTTCATAGTACTTCGCGTATCTGAGGCGTTCCGGGCGTGGTAGATAGTGAAAGACTCAAAGAGTACTGTGTTGTTGACTAATAATATTTCATTTTTAACAATCAACAATATAATATAAAAAATATTATATTAAAATAGTGACTACCTAACGAATGTTTAATAAAATAATAAACCGATTTGAATATTACAGTATGAAATAATTATCTGTACAAGTTTGAAAACGAATAACCATAACTTTGGAGTAGGTGGTATCAAGATTCGTATGAATAAAAAATATAGTTACAAACACAGTTACATAATATAATAATTACCTACAGTAATCTATTTTAATACTTTAGACAAATAAAATCTGTAAAGTGTAATTTTTTTCGTTCACTTCCTAATCTGTCAATTTTGACTGAATTAAGTTGATTTTTTGATTTTTGACTTTTTCAAGTTACATTTTTTTTCTATTTGTATTGTCCTATCAAATATCAAAGTTTGCATCGGGTAAAAACATTTTAATAGATATTATTGTCAATAGTTTAATTACGATTTTTTTTTTCAAACTTTCAATAATTAAAGACTTTTATTTTTTTCAACTATTGATTGCCAAGTGCCATCAAAACAGCCAAATAAATTAAATAAATATAAATTTAAATATGTGTATTTCCAGAGTAAGCAAAAAAAAAAAATCCAGCCCCTCCAAAATAAAATTCATTTCCATACAATATGACACATAGCGACATAGCGAATTTATAATTCCGATTCTATCGAAAGCAACGATGTCGGATTTTATTGTCAAACAATAGTGAGTTGAGACAGTCACAATGCTGTTTTTTCAACTAATAGACTTTTGATTTTTCTCCCTGCAAATCCCTCACGATCATTGTTTTCTCTAGAAATGTCCACAGTAAACAATTATATTGTTGTTTTGAAAAAAAACATTCGTTGCCGTGTGCAGAACTAAAGAAAATAATGTGTGGTTGTTTGACACCGACAGTGAGTTGGGTCTGTTATCTTTTAATATTAAAACGATTAATAGAAATAATAAAGTGTTTTTTTTCATTACTTTTTGTTGGTCTACGACGTTTTTGAGCCGAAACGCCGAAGATGTACAAATTAAAGAGATTAAAACATACCATCATATACACTCAGACAAACTCGTCATCAATACGGACGCTTATAACGCAAACATACACACAAGACCATCGTGTTATGCCATATTATATTATTTAATTATTCATTTAAAACTTTTGACTTTTGGACACTATTTTGGAAAGTTCTGTATTACTTTTTGTGAATATCGAATGTTTAATAATATATTGAAGACAATTGCAATACAACAATTGATCCATCGGTTGGTATTATTTGGTTAGGCAAGGTTCCTGTTCCTAAAAAACCTCAATGAAAATGATTTTTTTTTATCACAAAAATAAATACAATTAAAAATACTGATGTTTCCGTGCAGTTTACCATTCTCAAATCAATTAAAAACCACACTACAAAATGATTAACACAAAAGTATTTCAAATGTGGGATTTAATTATAAAAAAAAATAACCATTATTTGTTTGTTGTGCACCATTCCAGTATATATTATTTAAAAAAAATAGTGGCATAGTTTAGTATGGTTGTTAGTTCCACTGTTTTAGTCACGCTACAACTTAAATAGAATTACATACCAATAACTATGTACCTGTATGGGGTACATAATTTACTTTATGATATTATAATAACATCCATGTTGTAATGAGTTATTGAAAAAAACAAATATTTCAGGAATAAATATCGTCATCACAGATAATATAATATAATATTAATAAACACTACAGCGTGGATACCTCAAAATAAATTGTGATGAATATGTCCTATTAAATCGTTTTAATTCGATAACGGTTTTGTAAGGCTTAAAATATTATACAATATTTACTTTTAATTTGAATAATATATACACAAAAAAAAAACGAAACAATAATTTTCCATACACACCATATGCAAAATAATTTATTTTTAGTCAGAGTTCAAACATAAATATTAATGCAAAGTAAATATCATATCCATGGCTAGTAAAAACAACATCACGCAAACGTTTCTATATGTTTTTTTTTATTATACTGATATAAATATGTACATTACGATAAAACAAAATATAATTTCCACTTATCAATTCGTTTTGTTAATAAAAGACAATATTCACAATATTTTTTAATGAACATACTTAGTTGAATTTCATAAAAATAAACGTGTTTGAAGTTTGTTAATATGCATGTCCATATAGATAGCAAAATTGTAAAATATATTGCAATATTATATATTTTTATTTTTATTTCCATCTCCTGCATATTATAAAGTTTTATTTTTGTTCTTTTTCTGTTTCGTTAAAATGTTTAAAGATTATGATTATAAATCCAAATTTATTAGACAAATAATAATAAAATTAAACGTGAACAATTAAAAAACAAATATAATTTAAAATGTCATAATTGTAAGTAAATAATAATAGGTTTAGTATAATTATTATTTTTTACACCTAAAATATGCCTATATAAAATAAGTAATAACACAAAAATAAACCAAATATTTTGGATTTTGTAAAATGATATAGTTTATAAATTATACTTATTTAAATATTTGGTCAAATGTCTCCACTTATTATTTTTTTATTAATACAAAATGTTGTAATCAACATGACAAGGTTTTTTTCGTGAAGAACAAGTAAAACGAATACATTAATCGTGCTATTAAGAAATTAAATTAATTTCAAAAACATTATTAAAATGTGAAAGACGACAAATTAGGATTAGTGAAAAAGTTATAAGGGATATTTTAAGCTATAATTATTAAGATCAGCAAAATTGCACTAAGTTTTCATATTTTTTTTTTTTTGGGGGGGGGGCAAATATTTAAAATTTCAGTAGGGACCTATATACAGCTACTTGTCGTTGATATTTAGTTTATTTTATCATCAATGTAATGTGAATGGATAAATATAATCTTGGTCGTACCTACAGCATTCAAACATTTTATTTTGGTTATCAGATTTAGATAACTCATCGTACGCTTATAAACTTTGCGTGGATAGTAAACGTTTGTAAATATTAAGCAAAGCAATAACATTTGCAATTTTTATTTTATTTTCAAAATTGCAATTATTGTCTTAATACTGTTATCAAACGCATCAACCTGTTGACGCTGTTAGTGTTGTGGTGATTAAATTCTGCTTCAATGGTTTAGCTATTTTGCAACGTAGACCAAACTATCTTAAAACTGCCTCATATGTCGTACATAAATATTTTACTTATAACATCGAAATCATCACAAGGCCAGCCAAGTTTATCACGACAGCAAACGATCTGTGTTCTAAAACATTTTTAAAGAGTCACATTGTTTGAATTTTCATATGTGATAATACAATATACGATACTCGAAAACCAAATATTAATATCTAGTTTGTAATTTACCCATGACAGCACATTCCATGGGAACGCAAAGGCGGCCACGCAATAATGAGTATCAACTGAAATGCGTATTATATTATTATTGGCATAGGTATACGCATTTCTGTGGCAATTAACAGTTTGTTGTTCAAAAAGAGCAGCAAACATGAAGTCGAACCAATATAGTATAAGCTGCATTTACTCTGAAAATGCTAATAACGGGAACAACCTTCATACTATTCAAAGGTATTAGTGTGTCTAAAGTTTGACATTAATACAAGAACAAACAATACCGAATGATAGATGAAGTTCGGGATTTCAAACGACAACGTGGATTATGGTATACTAATCTGCTTGCTGGGAAAAATCATAAACATCTAAGGATGTCCATCAAAACGTATACACCTATATAATTAGTACATTCAAATAGTTACCAACATCTAACGCGTATTTTCTCACAGAATAATGATTAGATAATCTTAAGACAGGAATGCGGTGCGTATATAGTGCACAATAGCAGACAGCATAGTACAAATACTACTGCACCTCGTACATTATTAATTATGATGTGTATTTCTACAAGATAAAATGTACGAGATACCTACTTAAATAATATTATACTATACTATATCGTGTATATTTGTACGAAAATAGGATTTCATTTTGTTCGTAGATACCTATATTATTCAAACCAGAAAATACGCAATTATTACAACTGATCCTCATTATATTCCAGGACGTTGAGATGATGATCGACTTGCGCACCAAATTGCATAGGTTTATAATTTATAAATTGAAAAGTGTCAGTACTTACTACTTATCTATCAGTAACTTTCAACATGTTTGCAAACATAAAAAAATGTTTGCCTCTTTGATATTTTGGTATGTTTTATTTACACTCACATTTAAAAAAAAAAATTTTATAATTTTATTACTGTTAACATTGTTACGTTATTACTTGTTGCTATATTCGAGTCTCGAAGATAAATATTCAAAATCGGTTGCCAATGAAACGGATTGGATAAAATATGACACACATAGTACCTATGTGATTGTTTATGATGTACCGTGGTTTAAGGACAACCATTCTTAAAGGGTTCGTTTTCCCGAACCACTATCCACGTATCACAGGTATTGTATACAGGTTTGCGTGCATTGCACACGTCACATAAATATTTCATGACCAAATAAATCATTATGATATGAAATTTTACATAATTATTATAGTAGAACGTTGTAGCAATATATTTTATTTATTAAAAATATAGGTTCATATCTAAAATATTATGTATATATTCTTATATATGTATCTATTAATATATTATGTGATACCTATGTAGCGCACACAATTTTGTATGTATATACTCGCGCATATAAGTTAATTATCCACCCTTAGTTCGTATTGTATTCGATTATCCTCTCGTTGTAACGTATACATATATCAAAAATAGAACAATTATAATATAAATTTCCTGGGCAAAGCTCGTAGTACCAAAAGCAATATTATTTATGTTGTGAAAAAATTCTATAAAATGAACGGTCAAAGATTTGTTGATTTTCATTTCACTCGCAGTGATAGAAAATAATACTATGCTTATAGTTTATTTATCGATTAAGTCCTCTACACTGGATGAACATTCGTCGATGAAATTATAATATTTTTAAAATACATAAATTTTTTTTTTTTTTTTTTTTTTTTTTTTAATTGATTGTTAGTTAAAAATTCATGGTGAATACTTATAAAACTATAAACACATATAAAACATTAAGAAATACTGCCAGTGATGCATTGTTTAAAAATATATTTATGAACTGTGGTATGTAAATCTTCTGTTACAGTATTGCATTAAATTTATCTAATGTTTCACACCAATGTCAAGTTGAAATTTCACATCATTTAAATAAAACGATTTTGTTTGTCAGCTTAAAATGAAGCTCCTACAGTTTTTAATGGAGAAACGATTATTCAGTCTTTATTGTACTGACTAATTAGAAACACAGTATAATACTATAAATCAAACTTGTCATTAAATAATAGACAATTATAGAGGCACATTAATATTACAGTCACCTATAAGGCTTTACCATTGATTAAAATAAAATATTTATATTGAACAATGACCACTCGTCGAGAAACAATGGCAGAATTTGAATGCACAAATGCAGCTAATCGTATATAGTACATATAATATATAAAATATAAAATTATATTATATTATATAGTTTGGTATACATCGACAGATGTGACATATATCACATGGTTCCATCCAAATGGCTATCAGGGTGTCTATATCTCTCGCCAATCTCAGTATTATATTTTAATCAATGACCAAAACCCATAGTATAGGGTGTCACAGGACTATTTAACAAATATAGCAACGTTTGTAATGAAAATTTGTTAAATAGTCCTGATACACCATAAATAATAATCTTAATATCGTTAGACTAATAATACTACTGTTGGTTAGTTCACTTATATACCACTTTACAAAATTAATTTAACTAACGATAATATTTTAACAAATATATAATGTGTTTTTTCTACCTAATCGTGAAAATTAAAAGTACTTCCTTACCTAAAGAATAATTACAAAATATATCCGAATCACTAAAAATATAAATACTGTAGTTAGTAAAGTAAACTGTAAAGTATTATTCTACAATAATATTAATGTAACTATTTGTCTTTAGAAATTAATAATTAATATAATGTCGTCAAAACTGCTGTAAATTTCCAATTTTATTGTAATATCTTATTGTAATTCTATAAATGAACAATTCCAATTTTTCGACAAAAAAATTTTAGTCATACAGTAAATTTACCTAAAAACCCGTTAAAACTATAGTCATACACTCATACGAATAAAATATTATTTGCGCAACATGTCATTTTTCATACCATGTGATAAATAATCTTGTGTTTCTTCTTTGAATTATAACCTTATTTAAATTTAGAAATTTTGAGAAGGTATGCATTAGAATATATATGTACCTATTGTAGGTACTTTTGTAATAATATAATATAATATATTTATAATAAGGCTTTAATAACAAAGAAACATAATGAACTTTTATAATAATTTTGTGTCATAAAAAACATAGAATCTATTTTATTTTTCCGATCATAAAAGTTGTTATTGTTTTAGCTATGCATTAAGGAGAAATCATATACAGTGATAGGCAGTGAAATATTTGGTTTATTATTAATAAAAAAATAAAAAAATGAAAATAATATTGTACAGTTAAAATAATTGTAGTATATTATAATAACCTTGAGCATTTAAGCTTCAACTTTTTGTGCTACTGATTTTTGAAATATATTAATATTGAATGTAATATTTTTTGACACACACGTAATAATAGTTTATTACGGATTAAATAAGGGAAATCTTAATATTTTATCGTGAATTCAATATAGTATTGGCATTAAATCCAACTATGCAAACGGTGGTTAACGGTCGGAAAAATGATAAACTTCGAATGACCGGTGCTCAGAAATATTTCCTCTAGTGAATGCAATAATTGTTTCTAACGTTAATGTGTGCGTCTATTGACAAAACTATTCCGGAATCTACGGGACTTTAAACAAAGATATTTATGGACAGATAAATCTACGTGTCATGTACGGTACAGAAGATCTAACTGGAATTAATTGTTTTCATTAAGTTTCACTATTGACTGAGTACAAACTTAAATGGACTTATGACTCAATCATCAGGTTTGGAATCAAAAACCAATGGACGAGGTCAGGCAATTTGTTCGTTTTATCGACTCGGAATTACTAATACGAAATGCATTTACAGTGCAATATAAATGGAATTTCCTCAGCATAAAGGAGATCATATACATGACGAATGATTACAACAGCTACTGATGAAAACACGGATTTAGAACATTCTGATATTTATTATGTAACGAATGGGATTTTAACAATAACCTAATCATAATTACTACATCATTAAAATCACTAAGGTACAACATAAATGTTGTTATAATTACATTATCGAATTTTTGTTTTTACCTAACCGTCTAAGAAACTATAACAGTACATGTGGTTAATTGTATATTCTTTAAACAAAAATACACGTTTTATTTTCAACGCTTATTCCAGATATGTGACACGATTCAAATTTGACTAAATTACGGACTAATGAGCCATATTAGAGTGGAAATGAAACACACGAAGGCAATAATGAACGAATTATCATTTATATTGTTTTTTATCGGAAAACTTATAGTTCGTTACAGTAATTGATCTATGATACGACGACATCATAATTATCACAACAACTCGAAACTTCGAAATATAAAAACAAATCTATTTAAAATATACGAAAATCATTGGAATATATTTTAAAAATTACTATAGAGGTTACGTTTTTAATATTTATAGTGATTGTGGGAATGTGCATGTACACGATCTGAAGGACTAACGCATTGCACGGATTTTCCTTGGAGAGGTGAGACCATCCGATCATGATAAATATTAGATGGCCACAATTATAACGCACTACACTATTGCTCCACGATATGTCACATCGAATACAGACGGAGTTGTTCTTTTTTTCATTCCGTATAAACAATAAACTCAAAATAACGCAACGTACGGCGGGAGAAAGGATAATGCGGTGTTTCTTTTTTCTATTTTTTTTTACATTCCCCTCTTCCACCACGGCTCGAGTACTTGAAATTGAAAAATGTCCGCATCGAATTCCTATGTACTTTGCGCTATCGTCTACTAAACTCGTATAGCTCGTAAAATTGGCCGAACTTTATCAACGCGGCGGCGTTTCCTGCAGCTCGTTAAAGTGCTCGGATGAAATTTTTTTTTCAAATGCGTAGGGTTTTTTTCCTGTCCTCCGCGCACGACGGTTAATAATTATAGGTAGTAGTACTATTCGTTTTGATCAGATGGCCCGGAGGATGGGTTTCGTGTCATATAATTAAGTACGATTTTTCAAAAACGGTAATGATTAGTACCTACCTAGTTACGTTTTTTTTTTTTTACGAAACAGTAAAATCACTTTGATGTCAAATTTACCGATGTTAGTAGAGAAAAAAAAATATATCATATATTTAATACGGTACTATATACAACTATATTGATTATATCATTTGTGAGTTCAGTTTATATGTACCTATATTTAATCATCAATCTATTTATACTTATAATTTATGTAGGTATAAATGGTAAAGATATGACTAGAGAACACAACTAAATGGGTGTATTACCAGATGCACAATAGAATACTATACGCCAAAGTTTAATCAAAAAGATTTTATAAACAATATTCTTTAAATATTTATTTCCTAGATTTGGTTTATTATTTAAATGTGGAAGGTTACTTATAGGTTCACGATGTTTTAAGGATATAAAATATATTAGATACATATAATAACAAGGATATTATAATATTGTCATGAGCAAGATAATATTTTTGGAAGAACAGGACTTTTAAAAAATGGTTAGGCATATACTATTCTTTTTTTTATAGAGTTTTTAATATTAAAAAAAATCAATTTTAAATTTTCATATTTTTTGCATTTTAATGGCGTGGTTTACAAATGAATGTCTCACTAAATAATTTGTTTATAAGCGGCAATATCATATATTATTATATGAATGCCTACCGTAAATCGATGGTAATAACTTTGTTGTCCAAATGGTAGGAAGACAAAATAATATTGGTACCTATTTATAATATGATAGAATTTGAATCGTGGAATCTACAAACAAATAGAAACCTTGAAACACCCAAGTCGTCATATAGTAATAAAACGAACAAACGTATATTGAGGTAGCACGTAGTTTAATTTTTAAATGTTTACGAAAAATAAAAAAATTAACGTTTTGATTGGAAATCCTTCACGGTCACGCTCTTCTGTTCAAGCAAAATGGATTATTAAATATTTTAAATGATTATATACAACTGTAATTGCGATTCGTGTACAATACTCGTACATTTCGTCAGAAACATAAGTGTATAATTTTTCAATTACGGACAAAATATAATATCATTATTTTTATACACGCCACAACATAGGAATATTTATATTTTAAATCGATATGCATACATCGTCACGTTTCCAACATTTGTACATTACTGCAGAAAATATGTGTGTTTCGAAAATTTAACATAATATTTTATAAACTATAATAATAGTACATTGTAGATCAAGAATCACCGTCAAAAATATGAATATAGGTTCTGCGTCACAATATCATAATTATATTATAAAAATTTGTATAATGTTTCGAGTCTTATATGAGTCTTAGAAGAGCATAGTAGGAATCAGTTATAAGTGGAGTAAGGTCTTCCGTTTAGAAAACAATATCTATAATATATCACAATGTATTGTACGTTATTTAGAAGTTATCATCAACCTTATTATGTTTTTTTTTTTAATAATTATCATTTAAACATAATATTATATTATTAAATTGTTGATCAGCATGTTAATCGATTTTGACGGCGCGTTGAGTAGGCAATTTCGGTACATGAGTGTGGATGTGGATTTTGGATGATTACCTGAACTCTATTGCCATAACCACGTATTACCGGTGAGCGAATAATTTATTAATTTAAAATTGGAATATTTCGATAATAAAATAAATGGAATATCATAATATTGTTATAAAGAGTTCTTCACTAAATATAAAAGAAAATATCTATTATTGGATTTAAAATAGCTTGACAACGGAATGATAGTTTCAGGTCTAACACTGTAAAAGTATATTAAGAATAATTAATCACTTATCCAGTTATAAGTTTTTTTGTTAATTTGTTACATTGAGAAAGGAATATTAATTCCTATTTTAATGATTTTATCAAGTGAGAAAACGAAAACATAATATTTTATTAATTATGAACGATTATTTGTATATTGTTTGTATGTTTTGAAAAGTGGAGGAGACGTGATAAATATAATTCAATGCCCCGAAACACACAAAAACATACTATCAGAACCACCACTAGTTTAAATAATAAACATTGTGTTGTAGGTGGATAAGCAAAAGATATTTTTTATTTTTATTTTTATTTTTTTGTCAACTCCACCAAAAAAATTACTTATTAGTCATTTTACCTTACATCACTATGTAAAAATAAAATATTAACATATAAACTAAAAAAAAAAAATAGAAAAAAAAACACGAAAAAATTCATTGAATAAAAAGTTTATTAAAGTATAATTATATAACAACAAATCAGGTTAATAATTAATTTTTATTAGGAATTTCATCTTGGTTTTGTTTCACATCAGCATTGTATAACAAATTATAAATAAATAATATATATTATTAATTTATTCACAGTCACATAAATATTTAATTTTATCAGCACGGTACTACAAAAGTGCGTTCTCAGAATTTTCGTTCCATTTACAAATTCAGATTCTTTTAAAAAAATTGCATCTAGTGCCTATACAAAAATGAGCAACCACCATCAGTTGGCATTAATTATTCATAATGGCAATGTTTTAATAGTATTTAATGTGTTAAAATAGAATATTGTTAATATTGAAAAATGATTGTACAAAATTAACAATCCGTTTAGGAACATTTTATTTTTCAACGTGGGTATACATTAGTTACATATTTTATAAGTAATTATTTATATTAACATCAAATGTATGCCTATGTATAATATTATAATTGTGTGATATCCTCAGTTTCGTTTGTACCTACACGTATATAAAAATTCGAAATTACAATTATAATTTTGAAAATTTGTTTTAGGTTGGCTATCAATTTGCATAAGTTTAATATTTCTCATTATAATATGACGTGATCTATTATTAAAATTTTCTTTTGTAGAATAATGTTTTCTAGAAACTTTTTACGGAGTAATAATTTTTTTTTTATAATAGTATTTTATTCTAAATCAGTATTCAATATTAATTATAATACATATCTATTCCACACATAATTATAACACACCTAATATTTGCATATAACCTGGTAAACACAGTGGTGGTCGGTACTCTAAAATAGTACATTCGATGTGGGTAAGATCTCTGTGTGTATCATTTTGATAAAGTTCATAATAATTGTGATAATTTTTTGATCCATTTCATATTAGGAATAACAATAATTCAACTATTATATGGATTTAAACAATTAAAAAAGTTCTTACCACATATATTGTCAGTTTGTATTTTATCGAATATGTTTATGGTTTACTATGTTTTGCTAGCCAAAACGTCTACAACTTAAAAAGTAAATCACATTATAATCTATTAAGACATAATTAAAACCCTAAATGACGTTATTTTGTTCTACAGCAATAATAGATAAAATTTATTTTTCTATCTTTGTTACCTAATTGTTTTGTATTTCAAAACCACGTGTTTTTGCAAGAAAAAAGGTACTTAAATACACTGAGCGGTGATAAAACTTAATAATTCCGCTTGCGCATATTAAATATGATGAACATTTTTGTAAATAAAAACAAAAATAATAATCTGATAAATCTAAGGTCAGGTTCTGTTACCTTATTATCATTGTTCATAGAATAAAAAACTGTAAAGGCTGTATTCAATATGAATACAAAACACAATATTGAGCAGCGAGGTATATAAGTATAACAAAGCATGTAAATATATATTTATAGAAGTATTTTAAAAAGAAAAAAATTATAGTAGTTATTTATTTTGTAATAGCTAGAGAGCTCCCAACCGGCTCTCTAAGCTTGCTAACCTCCTTAGGTTTTGCAATAGACAGTGAATTGTTGACACTTTGTATTTACTGTCAACATAACAACTTATGAGGAACCCTGTATTCAATTATTATGGCTTACAAATAACAAGTTTATAAAACTTTGTAGATTTCAAATAACTAGAAATGGCACAGAATATTATTTGAATGTATTATCATAAAATTATGTTTAGAGATTCCTGACATAAATATTTGGTGAACATTTCAAGTTTCTACGGTTATTCATTTTTAATTTTTTTTTTTTTATACATTTATAGGTAATGATAAGTTATATCATATTATTACTTATTAAATATAATAAATCTCAAGATTTAATTTTAAGATAAATCATAAGTCAATACATCATTGAACCAATATATTCACCGCTTCACTTAGAATCTAAAAGAAAAAAAATGTTTTCAAAACCTAAAAAGGGTCATATATATCGCGTATTCCTAATCAGAAATTCACAAATACCCTTAGCGTTTTTTGCATGTTTATGTTTGTTTTTACAAAAGTTTGCATTTCTTGTGATCTGGTGAAAATCGTTCAATTTTTTCTCCGTAAAATTATTACAGTTACCTGAGTTACTATAACCGAACGAACCGAATCTTTCTAGATCGTTTTTTGTCGATTACACAGACATTAAGAAAAGAAAACATTTATCGAACGTTTCAAATAAGGAACAATGAAAACTTACAAACGAGTAGATTGAAAACAGTTATTTGAATAAAGTAATAATTTATATTCGAATGATTGCTAATTAATGATATATTATTATTATACAACAATTTTTTTTATTTGTATAAAATTATAACACACCAATAATATTCAATATTAATTTTAACTCAAGTTAAATATTTCTGTAGCTTAATATTTGTTTGTAATTTATTATACTTCTAAAATATCCATTTCATACTTATAATAATATTATAACATATTATGTTAGTTCAAATATTATTATTATTATTTTTTTTTTTAATTGTATAAAGTGCATTGAAAATAAAACTACTTTTATTATTTTAACCTTTAATAGAAATCTGATATTTTTAATATTAACGTTATTGTTATTAATTTTAGTAATTATTTTATTTATACTTTTTTCTTAGAATTATTCGATCGAATTTCAAAAAAAAAAATAATATTTGAATTCATATTTGTCTATAATTATTTATAAATTATTTTACAAGTACATTTTGTTTATTATTTTTTAACTATTAGCCAACAAAGTTAACTGAAAACCATGTAAATTTATAGAAAAAAATGTTAAAAAAGTCGACTCTTTATGAATACTCCAAAAACATGCTACCTGTACTAATTTATACGGTGTTTTTAATATTACCAATGAAAAAGAAATAATATTATTTATATCTTAGTAATTACGTAGGTACTTATATAAATGTATAACTATATAAATATGTGCTAATATTGACTGCTGTTATTAATTTAAAAACCATTAGCACGTGCGTCATTTTATAAAAGGTTTTATTTTTTAAAGTTTTACCATGATTTGACGCGACGGCCTGGGTCACATCGAATGATTCGCTATCACAATTTAAATGTAATAAACTTTCTACTGTAATGAACTATAAACAAACGTCAAAAATGTTTTGCCCTGTCAACCGTCTTGGTATTTCAACAAAATTAAGATCATAAATTAATTTAAACTTATTCCTTGAATTTATGTTAAGTGTACAGAAATAATTTGAAGGCTTTAAGTTTTGTTTTTAGATATTATTTTGTATAAATAAATTTTTCATTTAGTTACAAATATTATCAAAACAAACCTAATTATTTAAGTCCACAAAATAATAGAAGGTCCTACCGTGGGGTTTTATTTGGTGTGAATAAAAGCTATAAGTAGTTTACACAGTGTTTGTTTTCTATTTTAATACTAATAATATTCTCAGATTTGTGTAAAAAATCATCACTTACCTCGTCTTGTTCCAAAACGATGTTTATAATTTAAACTCTTTGGTATAGGTCAATGCACGTTATTATTATAAGACTTTTAGTCTAAAATATCCTATTATAATTAAATGTACAATATATTGTGTGTTTTTGATTACCGTTTTGAGCACTACTTATGCAGGTATTTAATGATATATTGGTCATTAGATATTGTCTATTAATTTACCTTATACCTTATTTAGTTTGTTAAAAATTTGATAAAATGGTAAACCAAGGCTAAGTGTATAGGAGAAAAAAATAACATTATTATATTATATTATTAATAAATATTATAAAAGTATAAAAAATGCTCTTGTTATTAAATTTTTAGTCAATATCAACTTATCATATAACGGTTTGAATAGTTTCTTGCTATAAATAGGCATTAGCTTGAAATTAATCTAAATGTTTTGAAAATTCTACTGTGTAAACATGATAATATATATAAACTATCAAAAATTACATACATATTTTTAGTTTTTTAAATTATAATAGTAGGTATCATATGTTAAATAGATGCCCCGTATAATAATTGTTTACTATTTTATAATGCAATATTATTTTTAAGTTGTTCAGATTTTTAAACGAATGCGGTCACTTTTTATTTCATATTTTGAAGTAAATTAATTATCATTGAACTATCTTATACAACTGCATATTATCCTGTGTTAGTAGTTTACGTATTTACAATATATGCAAGACGTAATATCCCTAAACAACTCTATTGTATCCAGATCAATTCGGTTCGTTTCGGAACAAACCTCTGATTTACACAAAATAAGCTTATACGCCGTCGATTACAAGCAAGTATATATACGCACATTATACTGTACACGGATTGTGTATTCGTTTGATCCGCTAACGTGCCTTAGTTGTCGGGTGAATGTGTTTCCCATAAATTATGTATACGCATGCCAAAGTACACATTTTACAGATTCAATTAACTACGAATCATGTCCAAAATTATAATATCTGCCGTTTACAATAATGAGGTTATGTACCTAGGTCACCTACTACATACATTTAAATAGATTGTGGCATTCCAGACTTTTGTTTACAGATTGTTCTATATGTAACAATAATACATAACATGATCCAAACAAGCAGCGCGTAAGCTATGCGTCCAATTGATATTATTATCTTTACCTATTGAATGCGATACGTGTCTTAACAAAACAAATTAAAAAGGAATTCGCACAGTAGTTCATCTACTCAATATATAGACTCTCAAATAAATCAAAATATTAATATAATACCTATCTAGAACGTTAAAGTCTTGTTTTTCCCAATTTCTACAGACACTTTGTAACATAAATACAATTCACCAGTGCTATGAAAAAATCATGCTCTTTAAAACGAATAGGATAAATGCACCCTCATCCCATCCTCATTAATTCATTCAAAGTTCAACTTATGAGCACGATAAACATTTCACCTAATCTAACCTCCTTAGAAAACAGCAATCAGCTAAATACATCAAACTTCACTCTATAACACGGAAGGAAGTAAGTATGGTCAGCACCTAACTTGGGTCAGGGATAGATCATCACAAGGAATATCCTTGGTAACGAACTTTAAGCAATATCATTTACATTAAGCCTAATCTGATCTGCCGTGAAAGGTGCAATAATTTAATGTACAATTGAGGTATCATGTCAACAACAAACTACGACTGTCATCAAACATACCAATCAATGACCCACACCATCAGTGAATACCCAATATGTCGGAGGATTTTATCAGTGTACACACGTGCGCTAATTATTGTTGTCATAATCGATCCTATTCTCAAATCATGGATACTTTCCTCTTTATTTACTATTGTGTTAATAATGAAATAATTATTTTAACTTCAATTTATGTTATTAATATTATGAAAGCCAAGCGAATAAAAAAAATATTATTATCAAACCAAAGTTGAGTACCTAATAAATTATAACATCAATCAACTATCGTTACACTACAGTTATTTAAAATGTATCATGATAAAATATGTAGAATATGCTGAGTATAGGTACATTTTTTTAAATTTGTTTTTAATAAATAATCCCATAGCAACAATTCCCTTTGGGTGATGTTTATAAGGATGTAAAAATTATAATAAAAATAAATTTAAGTACTAGTTAGAAATACATTGAGTGAGTAAAGTATGGTATTGAGAACAATGGCGGCGGTGATGAAAATTTATCAACATTTAATAGATACAACTCAGTAGGTTTGATTGTTATCGCATATAATAATATGATACATACTCAAATATGTTTGAGTAACAGTACACATTTCAGAAAACAGAAGATTTGAAACAGAATGCTAGAACCTTATACCCGCAAGTAAATTGTCTCCGTTTTACTAACGGATAACATAAACAATACATTTAACGTTCAGGAACATCTAATTAAATTTTTAAATTTTAAAATGCTCATAACAAGCTCAAAATTAAAATATAAAAAAAAATAACTTCAAAGTCAACTAAATATTAATTAACATTCTCTCACTTTTAAATTTGACAATAGGTCAATTATTCACTATAATATTAAAAATAACAAGTAAAAAAAATTATTCTCATCATAATATTTGATATTCTATGCGTTTGTTAGACATACATACACGCCAGTTTAACGTGCACTTAATCGGGAATCTGTAAAACTTATAAAACAATTCAACATATTTCTCACTCTCCAACACTTATACATTAAGTTCATTACTACGAATAGTGAGCATGTTACAAATTTAATGACACCCAGGTTTTTTTTTTTTTTTTTAATTTGGTGCCACACAGTACACAGTCACGCACGTGGAATAACGCACTCGTTCAGAATAATATTATAATGTATAGCCAAGTCAACGAACAGTGGTATTGTGCGATACGCATCCGCCATGCTTCTAAAACTGAAAAGCATTACCATCCATGTGCCTATATAATAAATAATAATACTATTATTTACAATAATAAAAGTTATAATGGTGTTGTACGCAACAATATTAACGAGGCGATTGAACGTCGGATTCCATTGACTGTTACATAGGTGCAAGTGAATTTTCGCAATTATACTGCAGGTAATGCAACGAAATTATTTCGTTTTAAACGTTTCGAATACGTTCGTGAATGGTTTTCCCATTGTAGCGCTGAAATTCAATTTCATTGAAGCTAAAGTGCACTGCACCATAATAGTATGTATTAATAATATTATCACATTAATTTGTGTAACCTAACTGTGTTATATTATTATCATACATTTATTAGAACACCTTAACCTAACGCTCCAATGTGTATTGATGGTAATTACTAATTCATATTATTTTTGATGCGTTATAAGTATTACCTACACTGATGTGTATCATATCACTGTTACATTTTTATTTTAAACACTATCAAAGAAGAACATAACATATTGGAAATAAGAGGTATTTTCGAGAAAGGCATACACTTTACGCTCGGGGGTACATTTATTATACAATAAATAATTATGCCATAAAATTACAACTGTTCTAAGCATGGGAGGATTGGACTACTGAAACGTTTTAATAAGGGCCCATAAAAAAAGCTGCAAAATCTGGTGACATTTTCAAGTATCTACAGTAATTCGTTTTTGTAATAATAACAAAAATAAGAAATTGGACTTTTTCAAAACCTAATTTTTCTTTAAAATGTCCCGTTTTTCCATATTTTAAATATTATAAGACTGATGATTTTACGTTTTTTTTTATTTTCCTCTGGGTGAATATCCGCACCAAGTTGAAATTGATTTTTAACATTGATTGTACTCGTAGATACGGGGTTGAGTTCGAAACTCGAAATCACTGCGGTGTATAAACGTATATATTACGTGTTTTGGTTTGTAATTTAACAACTAGTAGATATTAAGTATGATGTTGATATGATTCGAACTCCAATTACATGAATTTGTTTGCTATGATTTGGGACGTATCATAAGCTTTTAATAAACCCTACATCCGTAGCAATCGTACATATAGCCAGTTAGCCAACCAAATGTAATTTAAGTTGATGACCACTTATTTTATTTATTTAACATTTTCCAATACAACGTACTTTAAGATTTAAGTTAATGAGCACTTGTTATTTTATACTTAAATTATAAAGAGATAATTATGATTATGATGTAATGATAATTATATAACAATGTAATAATACTATAACTACACTAAATTACGATATAGTAGTGAATGCACTTTATATTCTATGGTTAAGTAAATATAAGGAGTGAGGTGTATCATATTAGGTTTGATGGAGATAAATAATTAACATATTAATTTAGTTAATAATAATTATTATTCAAAATTATTAATTGTACAATCATACAGGATCCTCGAATGACTCAATATACATACACGTGTGAAAGTATTCGCTTGAATGGTAAAAATATTGTCCAGTATATACTGGCGTGGATTTTGTGTCTTGTGGCTTCTTTTGATGGAGTGCCGTAGACGTTCTGCATCGGATCCTCTTGGGCAAAACACTGTGTGTGAGTCAATTTCGGTATGGTCCTTATAAAAAAGATGATTTTTGTGTAATTCCTTATTTTTATACGACGTATCAATTGATATGTAATGTTAATGAATTGATGAATTGATGAATTGATTTTTTTTTAAGTGGTGTGACCGTTGGTAATTTGTTGTGTTGTTTTTACCGAATTTCTTGACAGGAGAGGTGTAGAATAATATTTATGTGTTTCATGTGTTGCGTGTGTGTAAAAGTAGTGTGTATACCAATATCTAATGCGTATGTATATTGAATCATATAACATCCAGTATGGTCCGTCTATATTAGTATCCCATGTTTTTATTTTAGTAAAAATTATATATTACGATTTATATACATAAATATACCTATACAAAATTGGTTTAGTTCATAAGAATTATAAAGATCAATATATTTTTTTTTTCATTAATTACCTATACTTATATTAACTTTTGCATTTAATTATTGATTAATGCTAGGCGTATCTAGAAGATTTTATAGTCCTAAATATCGTACGTCATTATTGATTCAATGTCTATGATTAACAAAAAAAAAGTACCTATTTTAATTTATGTAAACTACACAGTACACATACATTTTATTCAGCGTAAAAATTTGATAAATCCCTTTTTTAATTTCGTAAGGTTCCACAATATATATTTTTTTTAAATTTCACATGAAATTCATAAAATGTAAAGTGATTACTGTCTTTAATATACATTTATTCACCTCTGTTGATGAGTTGTGTTTTTTAACTGCTGCAATACCACCTTCATACATAACAATTTTTCAATTTTGGTTTAGTATTGAATAATGATCGAAGGAGGGGTGTTCATAAAAAATTCAAACTTTAATAAATGTATTATAATATTTAATTATGTTTATATTAATTAAATATTATTTTTAAACTAGTGTCATTCTTGTTATGGATTTTAAACTCATTGGCTAGCATATATTATAGTATGAAGTGTATAATATTATATCAGGTGACCCTCATTTCGGTAAGGACAATATTAGTTGATGGATTTTTCGAGTCCTAAGATTTAATTATGTTCTGACCACGTTATACCTTGCTTTTTAAGAACTTTATTTTAATGATGCTTTTAAATTAAATTAGCAAAACATTTTAGTATGAACAATCAACTTTATAAATGTTAATTTTATTACTTAATAACCGAAAATTGTAAACATACATATTTTCAATATCGAATAAAAAAAATGGTAAACTGTAGTTTATAATAATTATTATTTGAAAATGTTGTATTAAGATTTCAAAAATAATTTGCTTTTAGTTAAACTAGTTTGATAGGAGATTTGAAAAAAAAAACATAGAATTTTTGATATTATTGATAATATAGTGTGATTATACAATATCTCAGTGCTTAACCCCTCTCAATTCTGTGACTGAAAGCTTTTGTAAAATTTAATTTTGGAAATTTGTTTTCACGTTAGTTAATTGATTCTTGTGACAAAGAGATAACTATTTTATATCCAGCTTAATTTCCAGGTATTTGGGACGGGTGGTTGTGTTTGATTTCCCCTGTAAAACGTGATATTGAATTAGTGGTTGGTCTGTTTATTATTGAAGTGAAAACTAAAAGCCTCTGTTTTGTTAGGGTTTAGTCAATTTATCCATCGCGGAAGTATTCATTTAACATTTGTCTATTATAAATATTTGCATACATTGTTAACACGTCTTATCCGGCTCTATTTTCTAGAATTATATAATAACGTATACGTAAATAAACATATTATAAATAGTTTTTGGTAGTTTGCTGGTGTATGGATAAAATAGCATTAAGAAGTCCATTATTTAGGCATTATTTTGTGTTTATGGCGTTATTTATCTTTACTATAAGTCTGTAAAGTACCGTTTATTAAGTGCATTCTTTAGCTAGTGTTGGAGTGTCTTACATGAGGTGATACCTAGACATTTAAGTGAGAGCAGTGGCACTGATTTGTATTTCATTTGATGGGGCAAAGTATAAAAATTAGTTACCTACACCACGCACCACCCACATTAGGGAATTATATTGTAAATTCAACTATCATAAAGCCACCCTAATTAAATACGGAGGCGAACTGCCTCATAAAAATATGTGTTTGGCGCCACTGACTGAGAGTTATTCTCAGCATACTCCGTTGCATACGCTACTTTCAATTATATAACAAATATAACTGGTTTTTTTTACTAAATCCTGGTTTCTTTACCCAATCCTGCTACAATAAACCTGGTGCTTTATAAGACAAGATCATAATAAATACGACTCTGTTCGAACCTGACTTTTTCATCCCGTATAAGACCATTATCGTTGGCATTATGTGATTGTTTATCAACCATTCAATTTGTGTGCAGCACACGCTTAATTGAGCTAATATAGGTTTTAGAAGCTAGCGTCTTCCCCGTTAATCTATTCTGACTTAAATATGGCTGTTATTCTAGATTATTGTATGTGAGTGGTAAGTTTTCCTGAAGTGAGAACTTTGTTGAAAATACTGGATAGCCAAATTATTTACCTTTGTTCCAAGTATTTTATTTCCGAAATTCCAATAACATTTTATCAACAACTGTAGTTGATCGAAATAGATTAATTTTTACAATCAATGAACCTACAAATGACCTAAATTTAATTTATCCATCTTTGTGGATACCTATTTATTTTGTTGTTACACTTGATGGATGGATAACTTGGTTAAGTATTCTAAGAATTGTTCGACAGTATTATACTCCCTTGTTATTTTGCATGAAAAATATCATATTGTTAGTTTATTTTATCAATTTCTAGTGTTTACTCAACCTCCTTTATTCACCTCCTTCAAATCAAAACACCCATATTATCATTTTGACTTTTATATTTTATAGAGTTAGGTAAACAATACTGGTTATAACCTTTAGATGTTTATCTTTTACCCCATATTAATTGTTACTATATTTACTGGTATTAATATCCAGCGTTGAGGTATCACTTCGAGCTTCGAACTCAACCCCGTATCTACTAATACAACTACATAGTCAGGTGAAGAAATTATAATATTTCACAATAAATTTTTATATATTATACATTATAGATGCGAAATACAGTGGAAGCCGCTTATAAGTCTCACGGATATAAGTTCAGTCTCTTATTATACTCAAAATCGTCTGGAATGGTCCAGACGTATCCAAATTTATTATAAAAATGCTGTTATAAGACTCGCCTCTTCGTTTATAAGAATAAGATTTCGTAAAAAAAATTGGTAGGAAATAAACATTTTTGGTTGAAATTTATAAATAAATTGATTTTCAAAAATTAAATATTTTTTTTTAGTTATTACTGGTTTCAATTGGCTTTATATTAGTGTACGTACAACCAATTTGAACGCATTTAACGTCCATCACAATTACCGTTATAGAAGTGTGAGGTATAAATATACTCTCAATTACATGGCACAGCTATCGTAATCAATAATCGATACATAAATAATAACTTTTTATTAACATGTAATAACTTTTAAGATAATATAACTTTAATTTTTAAACATTATTGTTTCATTCATTCACTAATAAGTAATATGTTATATGTATTAAAGTAGATTTAAATAAAAGAAAAATATGAAGTAAAATAAAATTCATAAATATGTAATTAAGATGTTTGTTTTTTTTCCACTTCGCCCATAAGATTAATTCGGTTATAAGACTCGCTTTGCGCTGGTCCCAAAAATATGTATTTTACACTGGTCCGTTATACTACTTATTGATTCTAAAAAAAAAAAGATTTTTGACTAAATTGTAGTAAGCTTATAGTTATTATGTTTGCATTACAATACTGTTCAACAGCACCGGAAGAAAATTAAATCATTTATTTCACGAGTTTCGATTACATGACTAGGTAACTGATAATCCGGTATCAAACTATTGTTCACTTATCCGGCATTAACAATACTGGAGAGTTGTGCTGTTGCTGTTTGGATACAATCGGCTTACAAATTAATCGAATGTGAGTAGGTACTTATAGAATTATTTAATTTTTTAAATAAACTACAAAAAGGTTGTAATTTGTAACTGTGTAAAATCATTGTTTCTAGATTATATTTTTAATATAAATTATTTTCTTAGAATTCTGTTAAAAATTAATGTAAGCATAACAATATTAAATCCAATTTATTTATTGAAATGCCTTATATATTTAAAGTTTAAATTTGTTATGTGTTTTAAATCAATTTGGGTGACACAATATTGTACACTACGATGGCTGCGGTGTAAAACATCATAAATCATCAGTCAAAAAAAAAATGTATTTCTTTTATACTGGTTTGAATGCATATTAATAAATAACTAAAGCTATTAATAATTGTTAAGATGTAGATTTGAAAAATAAAATAAAAATGTAACTGTTTCACGAGTTGATTCCTTTTCGGGAATTTTTTTAAATTATTATCAATATACTTAGCTCTTCTAGTTCTAGCCCCTTATCGTCAACAACTTAAATGCAATTACATATTAAATAACCAATAATAACGATTTATGTTATTTTTTTTGTAATTTTACAATATTAATTCAACTTACCAGCTATCATATTAATAATAAGAAAAAAACAATATAAATATAATATAAAATATCCTCACTGACAAACCTTCTCCGCTCAGAATCGTTTTCCGTATACAATTATATTATATAATTGAATTCAAATTTAATGTCGTCCTATACAGTGACAAACTTGAAATCTACAGTATAGCAGGGCGGCATCCACTTACCCCCTTTTTATTAGTGAACACACATCTTGTTTTTGTATAGATGCCAAGAATTCTTATTGGTAAAAAATGCTTCAGTTTATATATTCATTTATATTTTTACTTAATAACTATACCTACTTATGCATTTATAACTCAGGATTCATAAATCTAAATGTATACGTTTTAAATTATTCAAGTATAAATAACAACGAGAGGAATGACCAACCAACTCAAACAATTGTATTTATATTATATGATTGCAATTGTATAGACTAGTCTATAGAGGACACATCAGATGACTGAAACGTATTCATAAAACTACTACTTTAGTTTTTTAATAACAATCTAATAAAAATCACATGATGACGTGCATTGAAAATCGTTTCGAAAAATCGAAGAATTTTTGTATATTATGTATGTGTTTTAGTCAGTATCAATAACATTTGGGTATTTGAGATAGAAGATAGGATAGTAAAGGTAAAAGATAGATTTTTATATTATCAAAGTTTAAAAATTACTTCAGGAAAACAAAACTTTTATATAGTTAACATTTTTTCGTCCCTCACATATGGATGCGAAATATTGCGAACGACAATCATAACAGATATGAGACTAAGAACATATTTGACAAAAAAATATAAAGACATTAATAATAAAATATGATATGTGTACCAGTTCTTTACATTACGACAGTTTAATGGATATTAAAGTTGAATAAATGACTACTTAAAGAAATAGGTTTAGCACAAGTTACTATGGCTACAAAAAGGGCAAAGTAATACCGTGGTTGGGATTTGTAGTTAACATGAAAAGGCATATATGAAACCCACAAATCAGGTTTTTATTAGAAACCATAAGGAATGAAGTGGCTACACATATAGTAGAAGAATATTTTAAAACATTAGTTGTACTAGAATGGAAAGAAATAGTTGAAAACTGGAATAAATGGAAGGATGTAGTGATAGTGCAAAGTTTTGAAGTTTTGGTGGAAATGTTATGTTTTAGTTAACAAATGTTATTTTCCAATATTTGTATTGCTTAAGTTAAGATTGTTTAATATTGAATTAAAAATGTGTGGTCGATTGTCATTTGTTACATATAATATAGGTATACATTTGTGTTTGAAATTGTGTGTAGGGAATACTAAATACTAATATTATATAAAAATATGAACTACCTTTAGGACTACTGCCTGGCATAATACAATTAAATTAAGTCTAACGGTCTTAGAAAATATTTTTTTATATATAATTAAATTTTTTTTAAGCATCTTATAGTAAGTATTCAGAGTTTTGAATACAAATTCCACTAGTCTTATATTAGATTATAAATTTATAAGATACAAAAAAAATACAATTACGTATACAAAATTATTTTCATTTTTTTTAATATTAAATATATAAACATATGACTTTAAATCTGCAAAAATGTTTCAAACTAATATAAGAAGAAATTATAAAATCTCTATAAAATAAAAAATTTAGAAATAATGCATCTAAATTAAGTGGTATACATTATAATATACTATAATTATATACTGCAATTTTATTTTCCTTGAAAAGTGATTTAAAGCATTTAAAACCGCTTTTTACACTTAATGATATAACAACGAAGAAATGTAATTACATTTCTTTACTATTCCATGTCATATACACAGGGTATGATTATTAATGCATGATTATATAATAATCGAATAGTGTTCCTAATATTTATAAACTATATTATTGTAATTAATTTTTATATACTAATATAAATTATAGAATAATTAAAATGGTTTTATAAATAAATAAGCAATACATAATATTATTAGGTATATTATGCGTGAATAAAATTACAATTCCATTCACATATTATGATTAATTTTATCGATTATATGAGAGAAAATGTATTTGATACGCTGTGAAGAAATGTTTTAATCATATCAATAAAATGCAATCACTTTGATTGATAACTTTTTATGCCGTTTAGAAAAAAGTATAATACAATTACTTGAAAAAAATAAATGTTATATATCTATATGATCCTCACTAAATCGTAAAAACCATAAGTAAGGGTACCAAAAACCTTTTCGTTTTATCACCTTACTCGATGTTATTTTACAAAAAACTCGATAACACGTCGGTATAATGTTGTGTTTGGTCAAATGGTACTAGGATAAAAAAATCTCTATGTCCGGTCGTTGAAGACTATACATACACTTTTCATAACACATTTTACAGCCCGTAAGAAGTGTTTTCTATAACGAATTTCACAAAAATGCATATAAAAAAAAAACGGTTTGACGTTTCAATAATATAAAATAGAATTTTGTATAGCCCTTTTCGCTGTTAAACGCAGGATGAGATTGGTTGGAACGCTTACTACTATCTATACCAATCTATTTATATATTATTATATAAAAATAATTGCAATGAGTTTGTTGGATAGGAAGTAGTTACCACTCGGTTATCTTGAAATACCACAAAATTTATCGATGCCATATTCACATATTATAATAAAGTTTGATAGGTGGTTGGTGTTTGCATTGGTTAGGTGCCAAAAACAAACATTTTAAATAAAAAAATAAATACTTTTGGGCAATACAATGTTTTTCGGCTCAATTAGTACAATAATGTATGTAATTATACATACATAATATGGGTACAACTTTTTATTTTTATTTATTTAAGATTTTACCACCTTTAACATATACGGTTTTTATTAGCCAACATTTTTTTACGTGTATTTTATATAAAAATGTGTTAATATTTACAGTAAATAATTAGTTTGTGTGTGGATTATAATATGTCAATCAAGCTAAAGTCGGTTTGTTAGATTATAATTTGAAATAATCTTGATAATTAATTAAGTTTGTTCTTTTATTGATGTTGCGCGGAAGACTAAGCGTGTTGGTTTGTAATTTGTATATTATGTAGCATTCCTTGAATATGTATTTTATTGTGATTCGTGTTATTAAGAAGGCATACGTAGCAAAAATGTGTCCGATTTTTATTTCGTTAATACCAATTTCTTGACGTCGACTGAAGTAATTGTGTCACTGAAATTTTGATGGGTTTAAATTTATTGTTAGGTGGTACGGATTACCAGTAGTGTCGTCATGATAAGATAGTTATATTTCTATCTGATGTGAATATGTCATTGGAAGATAGTACAATATACAAACTTATTGTTTTAATATCTAACGAACGTATTGAAGAACCGTCATTGGAATACAGTTGGGCAGTAATCTAATTCAGTAATTTAATCGGCAGTAAGTTACCGAACCTTTGTAGACCTTTGTTCCACTGTGAACATTCATAATGACGTGATCATCTCACGTTAGATGACCCCGTCAAATGTCTGGTCTTCTTCCAATTCGTTGCAGGAGGTTTAACGATTATTATTAGAGATGATTTAACTTATAATATGTAAACACACTCACCATTTACCTGACCCGAGGATCCGTAAGGAATGCAAACAAAAAACTGTTTAGGGTGATAAAATATTGTAAATTTTTATGTCATATTATTATACATCAATGAATAAATGACAAAATAGGCGTGCATTATAATCATCTCATGTACAGACAAATTAAAATTGAAAAAACACTATATTAATTATGTTGTAATGCTATTTTTAATTATCAAAAAATATATTAGATAATAACAGTTAGTCCATTTCCATATATTTTACTAAAATATAAAATGTGCAAAACAAGATTTACTCAAAAATAAAAATATTCATTTAAAATAAAATTGGAATAAAAAAAAAATACGTAGTGTCACTTAAATGTGAAAAATATTGATGCATCAAGCACGTACAAATAAACTGTTGAAAATCCGGTAAAAATCAACCATCTTTCGGACGAGCATACTCACCCATTATAAATCTACTATACTTATACAAATAAATTATGTTCCACTATTTCATAAACAAGTGAAAATTACGGTTAGCGCGTGGTAAAATTAGTCTGTTACTCTATTGTAATATTTTAACAAAATAATTTTATCAATATTATAAATATATAACTTTATATTATTCCGAGAAACAACTATTGTAATTATAAATTTACATAATTTTATGAATTAAATTCAAAACTCTCAAGACAAGATTTGTATGACATCTGTGAAAGCACACAGCCTCATTATTTACATAACTATTGAAATATTTATTCAAGAAAAAATAACGAGCTGCAAACATTAACAAAATAGTAAAAAAAAAGCAGATATGAACAATTATCTAGCTATTACGGTACTTTTGCATCGGTAAAAGCCCGCGGGCTTTTATAATATAATCTGAATGCAGCATTATAATGTGTACAGCCATTAAGAGACCAACACAACCCCAGCTTAGTCCTTCACATTTAAACACATACGGATTTGAACCACAAGTTCTCCCATTCACACAACAACTTTTTGGTCCACTAATTATAAATGATCAAATCATACCGAAACTCTTAATTAACCGTAACCCAAAATAAATAAGCATTTCAAATAAGGCAAATAATTGTAGAGGTACCCATGAAAAAATATGGTGACCGGTCTGCTGTATAGTAGCGAAGGTTATCTTTGAGAAATAATTTAATATATAATGATGTGTATCATTTACATCACTGTTATGCGTGTGTTAAATTTTAATTCGATGAAAAATGCATTTCATAGGTACGAAAAGTGATACTGAGTGAAGCAGTCTGTCTACTTAGTATATATTTTTTTATATTTTGTTCTATTAACAATAGTACTATATAATAGTACGATATTCTTTTTACTATTAATAATACGGTACATTTAATTATTCTATAATCTATATCATAATAATTTATTATTGTTATTAACTTTTGGGTAAACACCAACTTACGGTAGAACAAGGTTGAATAGCTTCGTGATATAAATAGATAACTACTATAATATACATAGTTTAAAATTAATCTAAATGTTTTGAGCATTAGTTATCTACATTTTATATGTAAAATATAATGATGATAAACAAATAAAAGTTTCAAGTCACACAAATAATATTTTTTAGTTATATCTATATAATTAAAATCAGTATCTATTACAAATATCGTACAAATATCTAATTTCTTCCAAATTTAAACTTAAATTATCTACAAAAAAAAAACGGTGCCATTATATTCATAATTATTTTTGTACTTCTATGTTAAATTTAAGCAGTATAAATAGATACCCATTATAATTATGAGAATACCTAATAAAAAAAAAATAAAGTGTGCAAGTGGGTGCCTCCCTGCTATACAGTAGGTTACAAGTGGGTCACTACAATGGATGGTGAATTTGAGTTCAATGATATAATAATATTATTATATACGAAAAACGATTCTGAGCGTTTACGGTCAGTCAGCCTAAGATATATTACTAAGTATATTTCATATTATTGGAAATAAAATTATTTATTAATTTTTTATGTGGAACCTTATTTTAAATTGTCAATCCTTAGCTATTAAAGTTGAACATTTTATAAATGTTTGAACAAAAAATAAGTAACACACATCATTGTAAAATCATTACATTCATCGCTCCACTCAGAATCTAAAAAATATGTGGGTTACGTATTTAAGCATATTGAAGTAAAATGTTTATGAACGAAATTGTATTGGGTTTTTTTTTTCAACTACCGCACTGTTGTCAAAATGAACATGGGTCGTGGATCCAACTATTTCTGGCTTGCCAAAAGCTAAATGTGTCATCATTGTTCTTTTGTATACAAAAGTAACCTCAGACGAGCTAATATGTTTCAAAATTACAACCTTGCAAGAGCATCTGTTAAACGTCTCTATGTCAAATCCTATACTTTGGTAAAGTTTGGTTATTGAAAGTTAGGCTAAAACGATATTTGATTTTATATTTCAAACCACAAAACGACAGTCAATTATACACGACAGCTAATGGTTGATATTAAAAATATAACCGAAGTTTCTATTAATATATTTATTTATGGTAACATTGATTGTCGAAATTTATTAAAGCGAAATACAACTTTTTAAACTTTCTACAATAAGTATAGTTATGCACTATGTATGTGTATGTTTTTTTTTTAATTTTAAGATGTACTTCATTACATTTTTTTTTTTAGTATTTGTATTCCTTTTATTTATTTATTTTCATATTTTTACTTTTTTATTTTTTTACAATATTTGACTGTTTACTCTGTATACACTCCAACAGTAAACACAAATATATTTTTCTTGAGTTGAATTTTATAAAACGCTGCAAGGTCCCCGGTTCATGCTGGACCCAGATATCGTGCTAAACAATATAACGGATATTTATAAATAGACTAACGTTCTTAGAATACTACAGCTATACTAAGTATAGTCAAGTCAAGTCTTGATTATATAGTATTATACAGTATAGAAACTTGAGTAAAATTGTTCTTGTAGGAAAAAAAACATCTGTTGATTTCTACATGTTTTCACGCCAGCTAAAACCGTTGAAATCGATCTGTGTCGATATGTGTAATTACTAGTACGGTCCCATCGTCAGAAATCAACTGTTGTACAAAATGAAGTTGTTGAGGTTTTTTTTTGTCTGTTTCAGCTTCCAAACCAACGTTAAAATACAAGTTCATCGGCCATTTGTTGAAACCCGGTCCTGACGTTTCTCTCAAGTGCATTGCGTTCGGCACACCAACGCCTCACATCACCTGGAAGTTCGACGGGAACGACGTCTCTCTCTCGCAGATGTAAGGAACATAATAATATTAATTATCTTACGTGAAAATGTCTTGAATACTGTTCACCAATAATCGCATGCACATGGCACATCACGTGATAAATTTACGTTATTGAACATTGAAGGTACAACAATAAACTTGTATGTGATATTTTAAATCCTAAAGTGATACGCTCTGTACGAATGAATACAATAAGTTATTAGGTGCTTATATTGTTTGTATTGTACCTATCGCAAGGAACTAGTGGCGGATCTAGGATTTTTTTTTTTTTTTTGGGGGGGGGCAAAATATTTTTTTACATTAGTACACATTTTTATAAAAAACTTTTATAACAACTATTATAGTTCGACAGTTAAAATATAAAATATAAATAAGATTTACAATAAATCTTATTTTATGATTTTAGAATTCATAAAAACACTTATATAATTAGTATTCTAATATATTCTTTCACATCGTATGGGTCATGAAAGGGCAGGCCTCTTTGGCCCCTCCTTAAATCCGCTACCGCAAGGAACCGTGGCTTTTAGTATATAACACTATATTATGAAGTACCTATGAATATCAGGAATCTGATAACGATGTTTTTTTGTGCAGGCGGATATCGGTTAGTCAGTATGTGACCGAAATTGGAGATGTAGTCAGTCATTTCAACATTACCAAAGTCCAAGTGGAAGACGGTGGTCTGTACGAATGCATTGTTTCCAATCGAGCAGGCCAAGTATCGCATTCAGCCAAAATACAAGTTTATGGTCCGTAGACTCAATTATTTAATATTTTTACTTACCTAGTAGTTGAAAATTAAAAAAAATTAAACTTGTATTGGAAAAATGCAAGATTATTCCAAAATCGACCTGTTTAAAGTTAATGTGTATACAATCGTAATACATCGTGTTAATTTTCCAATCGAATAATAAGATATACATATATTCATATGTCAATATATAATAATATAAACTTTGATAATATTATCTCAGTTCGAAATAAATGAAAACTAGTTAACGTCAATATTATAAAACTGATACATCATTCGTACCTTTCGGAAATCCAAATGTTAATATAATTTTAATTAAAAAATATATAGATATGCAAATAATCTTCATAAAGTTAGTATGGGAAGTGTTTGATAACTTTAACGAATCGATCCTGTAATAGAATATAGCAGTTTTCATTACCTTAGTGTAACAATGCAAATATAACAAAAGTGCACTGAGATGGAATATATTTCTCTGCGAATACATGTATCTATCTACTTATCACGTCTGTGTGAAGTTATTTGATTCGAAGTTTCAATGAAAATTAACAGATTGTAGTATAATATTATGATTTAAAATAAATCTAAGGAAATATTCCTCTATCATGTAAAGCTAGAGATAAGATATGTTAATCAATGAACGAAAAAATGTGTGGGATATGCACAACATATGCACCTATATAAGTCATAAAAGTAGAAACTAAATCTTGCAGCTTCAATAAGCAGTGTATTGGTCCAAAGTTGTGTAATAAAACATGCATACAAAATACTCCAATATAATATGACGTAGGTATAATCAAATAAAATAAATATTTTTTATCAATTTATAATTTTTATTAAAATAACTATTTATTTTTAGTATTATAATTATTATTCATTACCTGACATAAGTACACTTATAGAATTAAACATACATTTAAAAATAATAAAACTATGTATTTGTATGAGCTTATTTAGCTAAAATATATAAAAATAATATTATATTATGTAGTATCATTTTAAATTATATTTTATTATGAAATGTTTACAGTCAGATTAGAGTTATAGTGCAAATTAAATAGATAACAATAACACCCTTTAGATTTATTAATTATTATTTTTCCGTGCATATTTCACATTTAAACAAATATCATAGTCGAATGAAAGATAAATAATATACCATATTTAAAATATAGATTATTGACAAGTAGGTCTATTTATTTTATTATGGGTATAGCAATTTTATACTTTTATTGTATACGCACTTATTTATTTGAATGGTATGAATTAATCAAACAACTTACAACATAATATAAGAAACAAACCACACATTTTAAGTTCCTTCTTCAGCATTATTAACGCACTTCGACAACATAATAATAACTGGTAGTATTAAATATTAAGGACGTTTAAAACAACACATAAATATTATATGTTTCATGATATCTAAAAAATTGATAAATGTTTCTCAGCTATTTGGAATTATCCGGTTTAAATTCCGTAATATGTTTTGAGTCGATATACGTTGTATTATATTATGATTGTTGGTGTAGGAATTGAAAAATATTAAACAAATGTTAAGTGAGCGTACGTGGGTCGAAAACTGATAAGACATTTCTTATTAATAAATATTAAACAGTTTACGTTTAACTATTGTAAAAAAAAAAAAAAAAAACATGACAAAGATGCAGAAAAATTGTGTTATTTACTGGTAATATACTGATACTATTAATTAGTTCAGCTTTATTATTGTTTTTATAAAAAAATAAAATAAAAAAAAAAATTCTCAATCCTACGATTTCAAATATTTTTCTGTGCCTATTATCAATAAATAATCACAAATAAAAGAGATGAATTCCGTTTTTATTAAAATATAATATAGGTAATGTTATTTATTTGTGTTTTAAACGTTTGTTATTTTAATATTCTTGCATAATTAATTTATATGGAAAAATAAATATGAAAGTGACAGTTTTAAACCGGAGACAATGTTTATTTAAAAAAATACATTTTGATTTTTTTATGCGAGGGCTCCAAAAGTTATATTTACGTTCAAATTGTAACGTTATAAACTTTGAAAAAAAAAATGATTGCAATTTCAAATATAATTAAAACAGAAAACAAAAGTAATGTATTTGGAAAACCGTTATACGAAACTTTATATTCTTATATTCTAACTTCAATTAAAAAATATGAATATCATTAATCAACATTAATAATTAAGAATATAATTAAATACAACGTAGGTACTTATTTTTCATCAAATTATTATTGTATTATCTGTTACACGAAAAACGTAGAACCATTTGAATATGTTTTTTTTGCTCAGACGGCGGTATAAACATATAAATTCTGCTTCAATATCAAGAATATTTTCTCTTTTTTCTCTCCTAATTTCAATGATATTTCAAAACTTCTCTTCCTTCACTTGCGGTTTCTCAAACTGTCAACGCATAATCTTGTATGATATAACTCGTTACGTTAAATAATAACGTTAATTCCAAATAGATCTCCTGCACAATATCCATGTTAATACGAAACAGATAGTTAGTATATTTTCTGTAAGCTAGTATAATAATAATAAATAAGTAATATTCCAATGAAATTTTTGTTTTAAACGTATTTGTTGATGAAGATTAGAATTGATTATTGATTATCACACAGAAAATATCAATGTTTAATGACTTGTCAGCCAAGGTTTACAAATTACTAACATAGCGACATTAACATAATGGTTATAAATTAGGTGTATAAATGGTTTCAGTTAATATATCACTTTTAAATTATAATTATTTATTAGTAGGGATTCAATACATTTAACTTACTTTTAAAAATGTTCTCTCCCTGTATGTTTATGACTACTAACATTGGGATATAAAATTCTCTTTTTTTTTCAAATTTTTTTTCACATAAATAAAATATTTTAAGTCTAACTCTAGTATTATTAGTAAAAAGTTAAGTTGAACTCAAAAAGCCATTACCAATATCACAACACACAGCATCACTTTTTTCGCTTTACAATAAAAGTTTTTTAAACATTTTCCACTGACCCACAGTCTAAAAACATATTCATGTAATTTTTATTTTTGCATGTTGAAAATATAATTTTATTTTATGACATAATATAAAAAACAGTGATTCCAATAATGTTCATAACCAATAACACTTTGATTTTTTTAATTCCAAGTTGTGGAATCATATTTCGATCTACGAGTATTGGAAATCAAGCATTGGAAAATAATCTGTAACTGATTTTTGTGAGGATTAAATATTTTGCACTAATTCCTGGACCAAAGCCGAAATATAGCGGTCTGTCTCAAATTACCTTGTGTGTTCAACCCACAAAGTGTTTAGTTGGTAACACTAAGTATAAACAATTTTTTGTATTTTACAAACTACGTTTTAAAATACCTAATACATTTCATTACCTATTAAAACATCGAGTTTGGTTTTTACAATAATTGTCATTTGTCGGAAGGCAAGGACAACTGAACATTAGTTCTTCGTTATAGGTAGGTAGGTACCTACGTATTGGTTGAAATTCACAGATTTTATTACAATATCGCGTCCAGACCGTCTAATACCTAATATCGTTTCATCGTAGGAATCGAAACCGAAATTCTATCATATCATATATAGGTACCTACGCAACGTGCACCTAACTCCGATACCAAAATAGGAAATGTACCAACAAAACGAATTAATAATAATATGATATACGGATCGGCGTAAGAAGGTCGAGCAAAATAAAAAAAAAAATCGTTAGCTATTTCCTCGAAGCTCGGTTTCTCGTCGTCATCGTCGTCGTCGTGTATAAGTGGCGTAAGCGCATTGTTCGTGTTTAAAACGAGCCGTCCTCGAGCACCCGGTACAATAATGTTACAGTCTACCAGTGGCCGTGTGTCACTCCAGAACCCCCGCACGTCCCGAGGATTGTTGAACGGAATTCAACCCGAAAAGTACCGTCGTCCCTTGTGTATTACAATAATAATAATAATAATATATTGTGTAATATTATATTATAATAAGCGACGCAATTAAACTGCACACTCAAAGTCCGAGACGACCCCCCCTCCCATTAAAACGGATGATGATCTCGTACGCGTTTTTTAGTACCTACAGCGCGCACGTGACGTGTACGCGTGCTCGTTCGCACGAGCAATTAAACGTATAATAGTCTACGTATGAACGCGGCGCTGTTAGAAGTGACTACGGCGAGGGTGTTACGAAAGACTTGAATTATTCGTCCCGAAACGGAAAATATATATTTATTTTTGTTGTGTTTTATTTTCAAAGTCCGCTCAACTCGATTACCGGGTTTTCACTTGTTATAATATCGTATATTATAGGTAGTGCACACTTTATAAAATTACAATACGAAAATACAACGTAGGTAGGTATGTGTAGACATGCAGGTGAAACCTAACTACTGGAGTTGTAGGTTTTCACCTCACTATTCAAAGTATCGTCCTGGTGGTAAAATATTACAGTCCTCAATTATTTTAAACTTGCACAAACTTTACTTTATACGCTCAAATTTAATTGTTTACACATTTTTCGGTGGTAAATTCGTTAGTATCTTTAAGCATGACAATGGTTGTATTGTTTTCAGAAACTAAACTTGTGTAATTTATCAAGATAGTGAATTTTATAATTATTATGTTACCTAATAAGCTGCCGAATAGAGTAGAAAAATAATTTATCAATAATACAATCCTAAATAATATACCAGATTTTGGTTATTATAAATAATATACTTTCTAAACAAATAAGCTATTTTCCAAATATTTGAATAACACGAATTTTGTACTTCAGACTTAAGAAAATGCGAATAATTGTTTTTGGCTTTGTACTACAATTTTAAAATATTTTTAAATATAGGATACTTGACTGACATTATTCGGACGTTCCTGAATATTTTATGGAAAATCGAGAAACCCTTAATCAAGTGATTACTTGAAATAAATAAAACGATTTGAAAAGATTTCTAAAATACGCTTTTGAATAAAATGCTTAAAATACCTATATAGTATAATTTATATAGCTAGTATAGTATAAGTATTTTGAATATTTTGCAATAATTTCGATCACAGTTTTGTAACAAAAATAAGATAATTTTCGGTGATTGACATATTTTATGCCGACGAAAAAAAAACGCACCATAACATATTAGATAATATCTACAATACGCCGACACGTGACAGTCGGTGAGCGAATATGTTGGCAGTCACTTAGTGAGCTGGATACTTAAGACATATCTCTTTGTTCAATCGATTCGCCACGCAACGACTGCTGACGATTCTTGCTGTACGTCATCTATACACCCACCGGTGTGACTCTGACAGCATACGTTGACTTTCTGAAACATTCACTTATAGCGAGATATCTAACTACATCGTCCTCACGCATAACTCAAACGTAGCTCGTAGGTCGGATACAGCATAAGACATAATGAAAGTAATAACACATTATCGTGTGTTGCGTATTCATTTGATATTTGACAATATATACCAACAACGCGTTATTCTGGGACATATGGTTCGCACGTAAATTGAAATATTATTACTATTATTATTATTAGAAGTAGTAATATTATTGTTGTTGCTGGTAGTTCGTATTCCACCGGGCCCAGGCCACAACACCACAGAGATATATTTCAGCTAGAAATATGCGTTTTTTTTATCTTAATATGGACGTGTGTCTCGGGAACGTCCGCAATTCCAGAACTGAACAAACTGGCATCGTTAAAACAATACTGCCGAAACTGTACACCATACGATATTATGTGTACGAATCGACCGCCACAGAAAGTTATTGCAGTGTTCGAGTAATTTATTTTTTACTCATCCACCTCAGGTGGCGAGTAGTAATCAGTCAAAAACTTGAAAATCGATGAATGACTTTAACTCGGTCGAGTTCGATAAATTAGTAAGACCAATGCAAATTTGTAACTTGATTTTACGCTATAGGTTCTATATCCCACACTATACCGAATGTAAAAATCGAAATTAATAGATGATATAATATTTTGCTGCTTAAAATGAATAGAAAGTTACATAATAAACTTATCCGTGTTTGGTTGAAAATTAATTCATAATTTTTTTAATTATATCGTAATACATGGACAATTTATTCAAGTAGAAAATAAGTTGATAAGACCTCAAAGTTACAGGTTAAGGTTAAAAATAACCACTAACTCAACGTATACATTAACTCGTTGATGCCCGGTCTTGATTTTTTATCGCACCGCCACAGACGTGATAAATTATGCATATTCTTATTTATTATTTTTATTTTTGTAGTCCAACAACAATATGGTTATTTGCCATTTAAAATTATTTAAGTTATTAACTAAATACAAATCCTTTGTTTATATATTATGTATAGTAATGTTTATTGTATACAATTGTATATTTAAATAATTGTACGAATACATTTTTATGAGATTTATGGACATTTTAGGTGATCCGGTGGCCAAGAAAACTCCTAAAATTATTGCGCGGGCTGGTCAACAATTGCAAATGACCTGCCCAATATCTGGATACCCAATTTTCAATATCAATTGGGAAAAAGGTATGAGATTGTGTTTGCAATTATTTGTTGTTTTTATTTATTTTATGCTATCACGGTCCATAATATTTGTACAAAATATAAATTGTAGACATATTATATTACTATTGTTTTATTTTTGAGGTACCTATTTAAATGTAGATAAAAATCCACTAATTAATAGAACATCGATATAAACAATACAAATCTGATCCCATATTGGGCATGTTGAAGTAGAATAGATCTTTGAAATTAAAATTTTTTCTGATATTTAATTACTAACAAAAGATGAAAGTGCAAAGTTTCAAAGTTTAATTTTTTTAGATTATTGTTGCATTATTAACAAGAACTTTATATTAAAATAGACTGTTTTCGAATAAACTTTTATTCAAACTTCCTTTTATTTTTCAATAAACTTAAAAAGCGATGTAGATTCAAACATATATTTTTAAATGTGGGGTGTCAATCCAAAACGTACCATTAACATTTTACACTTATTTCAGTATCGCTGAGTTTTGAATGATTGAATTATATATAAATAAAATATTATGGTAGTCAAACCAAACAAATTATAATTTTTTAATAATCAGCTTTTTATTATGTTCAGTTAGTATTATAAAGTTTAACGACTTAAATTTGACATTTGTGTGTATTGATTATTTCAAAATGCACTAATTCCATCCATTAGTTTCTACGTTTTTACATTATTTTAAGAAATAAAACATTCGTATTATTATTAATTGTTGAACATATTTGGAAAATAAATATTTATATATTACAAAATGTACACATAAAAATCGCATTAAAATGTAAGATTACATTTATTGGTCTGTTATTGCTTATATGGAATAATTGATTAATGCACAAAACTAAAGTTTTTGCAAAATTTGCTTTCAATAATAATACAGTTAGAGACTTGATGATTTATTATCAGCTGTTTATATACAAACAAATGAAAATTATAAATCTTCAAAATATTTATTTATTATTTAATATTTTCTTGATTCTTCTCAATTTTAGTAACATTGTAAAAAGTAAGTTTTGTATTTAATTCAATTCTACTATCTAGTTCCCTACTATAGGATCTAGTGCACTATGGCCTATTTTTGAAATAGTCGATTTTTTAATAATTGATCGATCTAATGATTTCTCGAGGAATTCGAATGTTTCACTTCATTTTTTCTAATAAACCACAACTGTTTAATATGGGAATTTTAACGTTTCAAAATATTTTAGAAATAGTTACTTTTGTCTTTTTTTAAATTTAAAATTAAATTTATTTGTTTAAAAGAAACACGTTAGACTAAATATGATGGTAGCATTCGTCCCCACACATTTATCTGTATTGTGTTTTCTTCTTACTCATTTTTGTATTCATTTTCTACATTAATTGTATTCATCAAGTATTCAAACAGTTGTAATTTCATTGTACTCTAATTTGTAACTGTTAAATTGTAACATTTTTACATAATAATTAAACCCTTTTAAAATAACACAAAACATTTTTAAGTTTTGTCTGACCATGGTCTGCAAAACTTTTTATAATTTTTGAATGGGGCGCTTATTAAGTCCAAAAGGTTTCCAACCACTGCTTTATATAAATCAATAAATTACTCGATTTCGGAAATGTTGCAAATAGTACTTATGCTGTGAATTTTCACCACACAATTAATATTAAAACTTTATTTCCAATATTCCATTTTAATGTAATTATTTATTCTTCATACACGATGTACAAGTAATTAGTGACCAAATTTTTCAACTTTATTGAGAGAATTACTGCCAAACGGTAGTTATATGGGAATTATATTACATGTTCTACGTGAGTGAGTAATTTTGAATTTAAAAGTTTAAATATAGCAATGTATTAATAAATTAAATGTGTGGCTATGAAATTGTTTGACCATTTATTCTAGAAACTTCCTATTTTTATCTATTCACATAAATCCGGCATCAACTTTAACTTAATGTTATTAAACCTCTACAAAGTTTAAACGTTGCGATTTAAGCTCAATCATTACGTTAGCTAATGAGTTTTTTCAAAATTATCTAAATTGATTAACAATAGTATATACAACAAGTTAATGGCAGTAGTGATATGTTAAAAACAGTTTTTTTTTTGGTTATCAAACCTAATTTTAACAAGTCATTAGTACATTTTTTTCTAAATATTACCGAAAGTCATTAAACATCATTCTTGGATTAAGCACTAAACCTCTCACTGAAAACATCATAAGGGTTTCAACTTTTGAATTTACTCATAGTGTTTTTTTTTTCTCAATGTCATCAATCACAGTTTTAGAGGTCAATCAACCACAAATATTACTTTTTACTTGTACATTGTGTTTTTTTTAAACTTATAATTCATTACTTTGCGATCCATTAAACATTTCACTGTTTTGGTTACATTACACAAATGGAAAATGTTTTTTGTATATTACGAGAAATTAGGTTAATTTAATCAAATTGTGTCATATACAATTTATATAGTAAATGTATATATCATAGTTAAATCATAGTCAATATATAGCATCTATACAATATTATTAATATCTAATTTACAACAATGGGCAAAATCTATTTTTTTTTTTAATAGATTTTGTTATTAAAATGAATTGTTTAATAATCATGATAATAATTAATTTATAACCGACAGTGATAATATATATTACCTACTTACAGGAAACACTTCACTAACCAACATTTTCTTAAAGCTGGTACAAATATACATATTATGTTATAAATAACTTTATTAGTAAATTTTAGTTCATTCTTGTTTTAATAATGGTAATTTAATTCCACTAAATAATAATTAAGTATAAAATAAGTTATTTACTAATAATACATAATTACGACTCTGACCAAATAACAGGACACTACAATAATTCAAAACTATGCTTTGCGTGAATTTTTTGAAAATGTTTAATATTATATTATGATGTAAATCCAATTAATAGGTAGGTACCTAATCTGATTTTCAATTATTAGGTATTATTATAATATAAAAAGTAATAACTATTAACTTGAACGTTATGACGTGTCTGAATAAAATGAGAATCGAGAATATGTCACAGAAACAGATGAGGGTTAGTTAAAAATTAACGTGAGATTAATTCCTTATTGACAGCGGCTATATTATTTAAATTTAAATATTACAATATAAGAATTAAATTTTACGTAATTTACGTAGTTTACGGCTGTCGTTCAAACGAGCCAAAATGATCGTATTTAAAATAATAAGAAAAATCTTTTTTTCTTTTTTTTTATCAACGGCGCATTTGTTCTATGCAGTAATAAGTTCATACATAATGTACGATGTATACCTACGCGTTTTGAGTTATACTGAAATGCTTGAAGTATAATTAAGTGGCATACATATCACTGTGGGCATTATACGAAAATTGTCTTTATTGTTGTGCCCTTAGGGTGAGTTTTGCTATAACAACCAGCCAACAGCCTCCCCACTCGACGTCTACTTTATGTAAGTCTGGGTTTCTAATTATTGCCCGGAGGTTCATCAAAACACTCCGGCTATCACACTATACGAGCGAGCCACTCTTTTCCGCACACAAAGCTTCAGCCGTCTGTTGAAAAACCTGGTCATTTAAATATGTTATGAGCTTTTCCTACCTCGCGCCGAGTCCGAGTTTGTTTTGTTTCGTATTATACGTATATATAAAAAAAAAAATAGGAATGCACATGCTCACAATACGCGCCCATGGATGAGTTCGATAAATTGTTAAGAGAAGAGATTACAAATGGTTTTTTTTTCTGTTTTATCCTCTGCATTCCACCACGTGGGCCAAACTAAGTTATAAGGTAGGTACGTCGAGAGAGCCCATTGTGCGATATCCCTCGAAGTGCATAGATTGATATATTGGTATATATATTTATTTTTACCCTTCACATTGTTCAGTTTCTGTTCGAGCTTTTCTAATGGCATTGTTTTCCGGCGACAATATTCTACCGGTACATTACAAACAATAGGAGGTGCTTAGAAAAATAGCACACGGAAAAAGGGAGGCTCGATGCATATATATATATATAGGACATAGGTAGTACGACTTCCGTTCGTAACTACGGTACTGGTTATTTTTCACTTTTTCCACCTCTGCTATTGTTTTATTACTTTTTGTTTATCTATATACATATACCTGAATATATATATATATTTATATGAATATATGTTTCCATCAGATAATAAGAGGTTACCCGGAGGGAAGTTACTAAACAAGAGACACAAGGTGTTTGCCAACGGTTCGATAGTCATCGAAAACGTGCAGAAAAAGACCGACCAGGGTACGTACTACTGCGAGGCTAGCAACGACAAACATGTTGTCCGAGCTTCAGTCGAAGTCGTCGTAATAGGTAAGAATTTATGCGACGAGTCTAAAACGGTGACTCAATAATAATAATTATTTTGATTATAATAAGGTAACAACGATGTTCCGTTTATTTCGGACGGTTTAATTTTTGTTGACGAAGATTAAATCTGTCGTAACGGAAATCGGAAAAGAAATAAATTGATGGTTTTTTTATTATTATTTTTATTATTAACTACCCAAAGGGTAGATATTAATTAATCGCTGTGTAGATTTTAATTGATGTAACACGGGGCTAATACAAATTTGCGCGTTCATTCGGTTTGCAAATTTAACCAACCGATAACTAATCACCACCAACATAATTAAAGATGTCGTTAAAATAATATATTATTTTAAAATGTCTGATCCTTGTACATGGAGAGACAATTTATAATAATTTATCAATTGCGATGGTTTTATTGCAATAATTAAATGAAATTTAAATTTACACCACCACGTTTGGAAAATAAAGCGTATGCGACTTGTAAGAATAGAAAATAATATTATCAACGATCAGTTATTAATTCTTATTAGGCACAATATTATTAATATTTTACTTTAAAAATGTGGTAGGAAGATATAATAACCAAATTCTAAGGTTATCAAATACTATTATATCAAATGTAGGTACTATTATAACTTCAAAATATTATATCAATCAACACACTATAGTATTCGATGGGAAGTCACGAAATTATAGGTAATAATTTAAACATAATAAACAATAACAATGAACAAAACACGATATCATATCATAGGTAGGTACTTAATGAAGAATATATTATAATTTTCCGATGTGTTCATCAATATAATTTTTTTCTTTTTTTAATTCTTTCATAATCAAAACCATAATATTATTATATACATATAACATGCTTGACTTAATTTATTTTGAAATATACATATTATTACATTTCAAATTATATTATCTCAAGGTACCTGCTCTAAAACTTTTTTGTGAGAAGTATTATTATTTAAATTTATTTTTTTTAATTATTTATCTACAGGGTTGAAAAATATTTAGGGATGTGGTGATTTGTTGATGGGAAAATGTTAACATAACTATACTAAATTGTATTTTGATATTTTGCAAAATTAATATTAATTTCTCTCACATTTAAAGTGACCATTAAAAGGGATATTAAGACTTACAAATCCATATAATATAAATTATAGTAAAAATATTATGTACAAAGTATGAAAATTCTAATAATTTCAAATTCAGTGGCGTATTAAGGAATTTTTCATGTGAGTTGTAAATGTGAAGGGGTCAGATAATATTTCTAACACAATTTTCATAGGATGTTTCATAGGCACAACTAGTAGGAGGGGGGTGGGGGTTATATAAACCCAAAAGAAATATTCTTAGAGTCCCCAAATTCACTTTCGATAATAATTCATGAAAAATAGTTTCAATAAGATAAACAGTTGGCGAATAACGAGTGTGTTTCTCAAATTTGGCTACTATCATTCAAGGGCACTGTTAATTTATTAAAAAATTACGATCTATTGAAAATATATAACTCAAAAGAAAGACAATTGTATTTATTACTAACTGTACGGGCTAAGGGTTTGTTACCATCCTTAAGAGTTTTTGTTTTGTGTCACCTTACCAAAACAGAAATCAATTGGAACGCCAACCGAACATAGTTTCAAAAGCTTTTGTATTTCCGAGATTAGTGAGTACTAACAAATGCACAATCATTTATATATAATATTTAAATAAGCTACTTTGAAATAAACAAATAGCTCCCCTTACAATTAAAAACATTCCATTGTTTCAACTTAAAACAGAATACTTTAATAGAAAAACTAAATCGATGACAAAAAAAATCATTATAATTGAAATTTGAAAACTGATAAACTGATCAAAAGAAATAATTAATGTGTCAAAAATATCAAAATAATATTTATAACATTTATTGTATAATAAATATTGATAGTAATATTATCATAACTTCTATATCTACTTTATGATTTTACTCACTACGGTGGTAGTGGTATTGCATCGAGCCACAATTTACCTCAATCACTGTACCTTTTTAGTTTCCTTATTATCCATTTGCAATTCATAGAAATATCGGAATGGTAGATATTATTAACCATATTGTTACCATGATTTAAAATGGATAACTAAACATTTATACTATATTAATATGATACAAATATACATTTTTTTGTTTGTTTAATTTTTGTTATTACGTAAGAACACACATTTTAAAATTTGGTTGGATATTAACAATCGACAGGGGAAGGGTGTTCAGACCTCATAAACTTAAATACGCCACTGATTTCAATATTTTATTACAATAAGTTAATAAATCGTAATGATAATGGTCAAAAATAATTTTAAATAAAAATTAACAGTACCAACTCCACTTAATCGTTGCAAATTGTGCTAAATGCCCTCATGTGAAACCTAAAAGAAAATAATAATATTTATTAATATTTGAACACTTTCACTTATTTTAAAGTTCATAACTGACGATTAATCTTCCAAAACTTTCGGTACCACAAAGCAACGAAATAAGTAATAAATTGTCATAAACGTATGGGGGAGTGTGTGTGATGATTTACAACACATCGTATCATAATATTCGCACACACGTCATTCATCCGGCAGAGTTTATATTATACGCCATAGTTCTGTGTTGAAAACATGTGGTTCAATTCACAGAAATGGCAGCCGGTTGCCGTGACACGTGCATTTTTAGTATTAAAAATAGCTTTGAACTCGTCTGATCACCAACATGCGTTACTTTGTGGTTACCCTCGAACGCCGGAAACCATTAGATAAATAATCGATCGACGGCCCGATCTCTACATATAAAATAGTTGACACCTACCATAATATATTAAAATATTAAAATATCATAATACTGATCGTATATTTTGCTCATCAGTTGTTTTAGCTTCGATTAAAACTAAACGTTGTCAGCACAACAAATTATTGGTCCTGGCCATGCAAAAGTGATGCATCACATAAAATTCCAAGTCCAGTTTGTAGGTCTGCCTAAGAAGAATTAAATCATTTAATAATACAATTAATCGATGGTCACGTAACGCCATTGAAAAAATATCTTGGCCTAAGAAGACTTTCAGCACTACGAGTTTCTATTTTTTCTTCGTAGCCAATCATGTTTTGACAATCGGAAAAAATACTGTTACATTTTATTAAAGAAGAAAAGATTATAATCTGCAAAAATTAATATTGTAAATATAGCAGCAATCAACAACTGCCTTTTGATGGCTATTTAGAGTATACGCGAAGACATCTGTTGTTTGGATTCGACACTGTTGACGAAAACACGCCCACACCATAGAGTCTCAACTCCATTATTCTTAATATTGTACAATATATTAAATTGTTCAAATATAATTGAGTGTATGGAATTACTGGGATTCGTATAAATATGGCTGAAGAGATTAATATTAAAATATATCCATGAATAAATATCCATATTATAGTAAGTTACGTCAAAATATTTGTAGTTTCATGCAACTGACATACCAATAGAGTGATCGTTTTCATGCTTCAAATAATTTTAAAAAAAAAATCATCCATTATAACAAAAGTCAATTGCAGAAATAAAATCACTAAAGTTTTCATTTCCCATTAAATTACTTAAACGCGTACCTATTTTCATATCGTATTTCATTAGTGCTATTGATTTTGATGGCAATTTATAGTTAAATAAAAAATTATTACCGGTGTAGATCCAAAAAACGTAAAACGAAGACTATACACAAATTATGCACCTTTAATTTAGTCATATAAATAAAAATTAGGTAGGTAAAAACCTACACCTATGTACTAATAATTCCTTAATGTAATAAACCATACTTGCAAGCATAAATAAATAGAATATTTTAGGTTGTAGGTATGTACTAATTGTTAGAGATTAATAAATAACTAAATTATACATTTTAACACTTAGCTTTGCATCTATCCCTGGTTATATGTATATATTATTATTATTAATGTTATTGTTATTTTTATGTATAACTTACTGTTGTTTTTGTAATTTAAATAATAACATTTAATTTGAATGTTTTGAAATAATTACTTACTGTTTAATAGTTATTGGCCACATAAAGACACACACAGCTTGTGCATTGAAATTTTACTTAGGTATAGATATTATAGTGATAGCTACTCGAGTTACGTAAACCAATAACGCAGTACTCAATTCGAGTAGAAAATTGCCAATTGGCTGAACGTTACACGGAAAGCAATAATTTGTTTCCTATTCGAGTGACATTGTAATGTGCACGAACGAAATAAATATATTTTTTTACATTTCTGTCTCCGTTCTAAGAGCTAATAGTTGCAATACGTAAGACTTTAGACTGATTTGTACCAATTTAACAAATATCTCATTAGCCATCACGAAATGGCTATTTTTTGACAACAATATCTTACAGCTCATACAACGAATTACTTGTATCTAATGATGCACATTTTTCATCGACGATCAGTGACTCGATAATTGAAAGAGAATGGTAGTTGTATATTATATTCAAAGTTTTGTTTAATTGTTTCGATGTCGCGCCACTAAATCGAGTTGTCCGGTTAATAGCAAAAAAAAAAACAAAAACTCTGTAGGTACCAAAATACATTATTTATTTTTATAAACATTTTACATCACTTAACATGTGCATTTGGATTATAATAACAGCGTATGATCACTTATTATCATAAAATACAACGATACGAACACATATTTGATTAAATAGTAGTAAAAACATAGGTACCAATTCCAAAATTAATGAACAAATAAGTTTAATTTTAATTTCTTAGAAAGTAAAAATAATTTGAACTGTATTTTTTGTACACCGAATGAAAATAATATCTAAAGTATATATAATTAAAACTACTCTGATTATTTCATTAATTAATCAATCTCAAAATTCAATAATTTATTATGCCAAGAGAGTATGATTAGTGGTTTTATTATTCCATTCCACTGGTATTCACTCAGTCCAATTCCGTTTGATTCGAAATGAATTCAATATTCTTATAAATTATAACCCAGATAATTTAACATATTTTAAGTTATAAAAACTGTTGTGATTTTTGTGGATCCAACATAACAATATCTAAATGTGTAACTGTTTAAGTAGGTTACACGATTTTTAGCAACGACATAAAATTTGTAAAAGATACACATGTAAAAGTATGTCTGATAAAGTAAAAGTTATAATTTATTATATATTTTACTGTTGAAAACATTTTAGTGCATATTTTAAGAACACATTTTATAGCTAAAATAATTTCGTTATTTTTATCTCACGTAAGAGCAATCTGTTTTCCGTCTTTTACCGACATTTCACTGCCACTCTTCTTTTATTTTTTTGTATTGAATATTATTTTTCTCTTGTCAGTGAGCCTGTCCGTCAGGGACGCGGGACTTTTTAATTAAATTGATTTCGCACTTAAGAAAACATAAAATAAAAACTATCGGTTCCCGACAGCTGAGTTGTTTAGGTAAGAGTTCCAATTCAATCCTTCGTCGGACGTCCTAAACGGTCACTTAGCATAATGAATGATCGTCGCAATATTATCATATTTTAACCTGTCGGAATAAGGAGGCTTAACCAAACGCATCATTTAACCACACGGCGGTTGCTCGATGGTCGAGATGGACTCTCACTCCTTGAATCGTGAATCACACTGATATACAGACACACACATACACATACACACGCACGGTCACAACAACTCACACACACACACACACACACGACACCGTCACGTGTGGTTACCCATGTTACGCGTGTATTGCAGAACCGCCGCACATCCATCCGTTCACGATAGGAGACGGTTACCACGAAGGCGGTCGCGTCGGATGGCAGTGTTTCATAACCAAGGGCGACGGGCCGCTGACGATTGAGTGGCTGAAAAACAACCAATCGCTGGACCTGACGTCCACGCCGTCGCTGTCCGTGACCTTTCAGAACGAGTATAGCAGTTCGGTGCTCATCGAGAGCATACGGTTGGCGCACGAGGGCAATTACACTTGTCGGGCCACCAATCCCGTGGCCACGGTTGAGCACACGGTCACCCTGACCGTACTCGGTACTTACTTCGCACACACACACACACAAACACACACACACACCGACACTTTACACGAGCACATTTCATACACGTATATTGTTGTTTATGTTGTTATTGTTGTTGTTGTTGATGTTGTTGTCATCGTCGTTTACGTTGATGTTGTCATCGTTGTTGTGACCGTCGAACTGGCCTTTCGTTGGTATAATGCCTTTTAACTGATCACGTATTCACGTCGCAAACAATCGTTTTTGTATTTTATACATTTTTTTTTACAGTTTATTAAATGTATGTCATTTGAAACAAAAGCAGCACACTTAAGCTTCTGACACAGAAGTTTTTCTTCGATTTCTTAGAACTAATGCGTTTAGTTTATTGTACGATTAATTTATATGAATTTCGGTGGTAAATATTATGGGAAAATAAATTGTAATCTAGTGTTCAATAGTGGATGTTTTTAGACTGGTGAAACTGCTTAATGTTTTATCTTTCTTACGCATTTGGTTATTTAGTAAAGTAATACAATTTTATCAAGTACTTTTCAGTAATTGTTTTTGCGTTTTGATAAATAAAAAATTTCAAATTTCAAAATACTACTAGCTAAAATCCACTAAATAATAGTATTAAAAAAAAACCGAAATATCTGCCATTCGGTTCGCATACATATTTCAACGAATGGATGAAAACCATCAAATCGTAAAATTAAATATTACCATTATATTATAAGCACACGGTTTTTCACGCGTTATGTCAACACGGTTCTGTTTTTATGTACAACCAGAGTGCTTCATTATGTTATCAGTTATTGTTGAACGGTAATAATAAGAGCCAATTCCCCACGGTCACAACGACGATTATTTTTTCTTCGTTCCGTGACGGCATCACCACCACAGAACACTTTGTCGCATAGTCGCACACACGCGCTCGAGTTGTTCGAGATTTTATTTTTCAAGCACACGCTGCGATCGCACAATATCACTGCCACTTCCACCATAAAAAAATATTATGTATATAATATTTTTGACAAATGTAAATTGTTATTTTTTTTTTTTTTATCACTGTTGTTATAGTCCTTCCACGGAAAATTCACTACGCTCACAGCACCAGTCTTCTTAAATATGCACAAGCACCATTATATTATAATATTACAATTTATATATATATATATATTAATGTACCTACTATTTTTTAGCTTATATTGTATTATTATTATGATAATATCACGCGAGTACATTATGAAATCGGAGCACATTAATAACTACTATTGTATTGCATCATAACATAACAATAGTACTATGTTATTAGGTATTATTACATTATAGAAAACACGCATGTGACCGGTTCTGGAGTGTCGACCACTACATTTCCCCAAAATATTATCTCGTACAACCAAACAAACTTATCTCAATTATATATATATTTTTAACACGCCACTGATAAGTAGTTGTGCCTTTCTAAATGATGGTAACATCATCGTATACAAGTGTAAACGCCAAATCACAAATGACTAGAATAATAATATGTAGGTACATTAGTTATATGGAGAACTCACGGGTATGGCAATCGGCGATATTTATCAACAATGTCTCTGTAACCTATACCTGCATTAATAAAACCACAGTCGCTGACAATGACTACGCTGTGTATAATAGGTAACCACTAAACCGGTCACAGCGTTTGTATACTTTATTGGAGTGCACTTAATTTCACAATAATTATTATCGCACCAGTAGTGTTTTTACACTAAAATAAACCGTACACGTACACACAACGCACGATGCGATTGCACGTTCATTTTTATAAAACAAATATGAACGGAAAATCCAGATTTTTTGTTGTTGATCAATAATTATTAATTAAAAATAACAACGGGATGATGACTAAGGAAAGATAAACTATTATATCTACGAACCATAGTTTTTCATTTTTTTCTTTTATGAAAATTAATTAATTTAAAAAAAAAAACAAAATTTTAAAATTACAAAATAGTATTTTCTCATTTTTGAGGATACGATTGTTAAACTATTTATTATTCATGTATTATATTGGGATGGGTCTCGGTTATCCTATTCCATTACCCTATGCCATCGACAAGTGCATATCTACGTTGTACGTGAGTGTGTATGGGTACTTAGGTGTGCACCACGAATTAAGATACATACAAGAGACGCAACGAGTCCATTATAGAATAAAATAATATATATTATTCAATTCCGGTATAGACAAATAATATAGTAAGCGCTAATAGTACAAACATTGGGGAAAAAACGTATACATTTAAACTAATACTGTAGTGATTAAATTAGTGCAAAAGTTGGATTTCGTTTTGTGCTTATATGCCTGCCCGCTATTTTCTTTTAACAATGCGAGTAATTATTTTGGACCAGAGACCGAACGAAAAAATATTAGTTATATTATGCCACTGGTTATTTTAATATTTAATAATTTATAACTGACACTTGTTGAGCGTGCCTTGCACTTAATTCACGGTCAGTAGACTCAAGCAGCTACAACTACAGTATAGCTGGAACTCGGAATACCAGTCCTGCACCCTCGCCGGAGATTGGTATACGGCTTTATTTAGCTATGGCCTCATGGCCATTTGAATAACGCAGTACATCCATTCGATTGACACAGTGTGGTCTAGTCCAATATTGTCTCCCTAAGTGGGTGTTTTTATAATCATCGCCAAATATTTTTAATTGCCACGGCTCTATAGGTCCCCACAGAATCCAAAAATGTTTAAAATCTTTGTAAATTGTTAAATACCGTGCACATGGGAGGGATGGGTGGTTTTATTATGTTGCAGTACCACAATAGTTGTGCTCATGTTTCGTATAAATATGATGTTGAACTGCAGTAAAGCGTCTTCGTTACAATATGATATCTCAATTCGTGTGGCGTGCACTTAAAATATTGGTATATTACAATAAACACAATATGAGCACAGTTTTTTTTATTATTTATTTATTAATATTTTATACTCTGCACGGATCGTAATAACGTAACTGTTACTTATAATATACATGCACACATATTGTAATACTATATTATATAAGAATAATTTTGCCGGAGCAGCTTAACTATGAAAAATCGAATAATACTTTGAATCAACCAAATTGGTCAACCCGTCCAAAAAGTTCTTCGCTTGGCCGTTATATTACATTAATAATATACCTATATTTAATAATATAGGTATTGTCCGTTTTAGCAGCAATGGAATTAAATTCAAATGAAATCAAACAAAAGTGTAACTTAAACTTAACCTGGTTTAAGCTGCTATGGCGCTGTGCGCCTCCTCATATAATATATTATATAAATATATACTGTGTCTGCGTATGACACTTTGTATTATTATAGTGTGTAATACAGTAATGACGATATGTGTGCGGGTGTATTAATGCGTATTTGCGTCTGTTGCCTTTCTTCCCGCCGCCGTCGTTTCTGTTTTCTGTTTCCAGCGCCACCAGAAATCACTCCGTTTTATTTCTCCGAGCTGACCGAGGGCTCTAGGGTACAGGTGGCGTGCACGGTGCACCAGGGCGACCTGCCGCTGAACCTGACCTGGCTGAAGGACGGCGGCCCGGTGTACCGTGGTCCCGGTGCGGCCGCCGTCACGCCGTTCAACGCGTACTCGACCATACTGACCATGAACAACGTGTCCCGATCCGACACGGGCGACTATACGTGCGTCGCCGCCAACCCTGTGCACAGCGCCACGTACACGGCACACCTGAACGTCAACGGTACCCCCTAAAGTCAACACCTCCCCCCCACACATGTCCAAAAAAAAATTAATCATAATTTGGGGAAACCCAGACGACCGCCGCGGTCCCAGTTACGGCCGAGCTCATGGCAGTGGCCCGGAGATGCGTGGTTTTAGTAGAGTAGTATTGCATTACACTAATTGGGGTCATTAATCGAGTACTTATTATCTATTACTATTTTAATTATTTAATATTACAACTATATAGGAATAATTAATAACATAATATATAGGTAGGTATATAAAAATATTCAACAGTAACATTCTTTTGTAACATAAAACGGCTAAAGTAAAAAGTAAAAAGAATGAAAGTTTTATGTTTTTAATAAATATAAAAACGTTTGGTTTTTATAAAAATATTATAATTATAACAAATGTTCGTAGTTTTTCCTATTTATTTTGAAAATTACTGAAACTTTTTAATTTTGACCTCCCAAAAGTATCAATCAGATCTAATTTACTACAAGAGATCTAAATTGAATCTGATGACCAGAACATTTTTACCGTAGAAGAAGTGACACAATTATATATAAAAAAAAGAATGAAAAAACGTCACTATAAAACCAATACATTAATGTCTAAATTCAAAATCTAATTATTTTTATATTTTATTATTTTATTATTAATAATATATCCATATATAATATCACTGACCGCATCATAGATACCTACCTACTTGTAATGACTGATATTTCATTGATAAAATAATAAACAGGGTTTTGATAATACATAGTTAAAAACTTTTTCGGACGATTAACGTGGGAAGTGATTCACATTCTATACCGTTGAGTATGTTTTATAATGAAAACTTCATAATATAATATTATTTTGTTATTACATTCATTATTAATTCGAAATTGTTTGGTCATTTAATAAATTACGGTTTAAGCGTATTTATGGTTTATTTTGTTTAGGGGGATAGAAGTACTTAGATTCTATTGACTAGGTTGACGTAAAAAGTAGACAGGCTGTTACTTATCTACGAGTATACATATTTTGTGAAAATATTCAACAGTAGGTACACATAAACACATCGCATAAATTTTAGCCCACATGGAATCATAAACTATTGCAATATTCTGTTGAAGGTTTTCAATGACTTTAATAATATGATCTCCAATTTAACAAAATTTTCTGATTTCTGCAACATAAATACATAATATTTTTTTTAATAGTTGATATTACTTTTATAACGATAATTCAAATCAAAATAATATAGAACAATATTTTGATATAAATTCATTAGCAACGTAAAAAACACAAAAAAAACCTAAATGTTAACAATTATACTTATAGAACTAATTGAAGAAAGTGACAATTTTACGTCAGTAAAATCAGTTATAAATATATTTAACACACCAATTGTTTTATCAGTGTATAGGAACTACTATATTAAAGTAGGTAACTGTAATTTATGTTTAAATTTAAAATAACCGCATCTTTGGTCCACTGCGAGTTAGCTGGAGAGGTCAATTCATTGATTCGTCTATTTTTAACAGACATATACGTGCCAATTCCAATACCTAATAATATATTTATTATTTTACTATATTTTTAGGCGAATCTTAAATTCGCATCACTTATTTTTTATATTGTTGCATGCTAACAGCACTTGGCACCGTAATCACATACAGTTTGATCGATACTGACGAAATATTATGTTTTGAAAAATAATAGAGTCTTGTTTATAGTACCTCCCGAATGGATAATTGAACCCAAGGACGTGAACGTTGTGCGAGATGACCAGGCAGAAGTCAACTGTTCCGCTTCAGGACATCCTAAACCGACGATAAAATGGAAAAAGGGATCCAGTAATAAATACACATAATTATATAGTTGGTTTATTTATGCACGGAAATAATAATAATAAACAATAAAATTTTAGGTAAGGATTCGGATCAGTTTAGTGAAGACGTAACCGACAACGTGACATCTGACGGCACTCTGGTTATCAGTAAAGTGACGAAAAAACACGAAGGCTACTACGTATGTGAAGCAAACAATGAAGTTGGCACGCCCATAATTTCTATAATTCGTCTAAACGTACAAGGTGAGTGCTGATTTTAATATTATTACATAAATATCACTCAGTCTTACCAAATAATTATTTCTGTATTGAAATATTGTACGAAACCATAATATGAGAACAGACAAACAGTAAAAGCAAACCTTTTTAAATTATAACACATAACATGACATTGCCTTATTTCACATTTCTCGACTTTTTCAATTATTTTTAATTAGTATTTCTCAATATCCATATCTAATAATATGATTATTACCCCGCAATGTAAAATATATATAGGTACCTAATGGTTAAAATCCAGTGAAATATGTTAGTGAATAGTGGTATATTATTATAGTTAAAGTGAATGAGTTCGAAAAGTAAAGATTATTCACAAAGTGGATAAAATCAATGTGTACACATTATACAAATTATATTACGCTCTGTCGTTTCGAGGGTGCACAGAGCCTTGCAGTGTGGTCCCCAATGAGCTTAGTGAGAAATAAAACAATACTCATTACTTTTAGTGACGTTGAACGAAGTTTATTTAAAATGAACACAAAAGTTATCGAAAAAAAAAAACCAAAAACAAAATATTTCAATCACTGATATTAGGTAGGTACTGTATTAATCGATTAGGTAACGAGAAATTTGATAATTTGTATATAAATCGTTTTTTATTAAATTTGTTTAAATTATTCGTTTTAAAAACATAACTTCATAGTAATTTATTTTTATTTTTATGTTATAAAATATTATTTAGTTGATTAATTTACAGTGTTAATTGTACACAATTGTTTATTTACAAAATACTTTGAGTATCTTTAGTTTCTAACAAATAAACAGGTACCCAATACGAATTTTTGAGGATGAACATAACTTATGAATCATTTGGAAGTCATGCCAAAACAATTGTCTTTAGTAACGGATCAAATTCAATACGTTAACGTACTTATAACAAAATATAACAATAATTGTCTCATTGATTAACTAATATAGCAAGACGAATAAGTGGCTTGCATAAAGGACATATGAATGAAATTTAATATTAATATATAATAAAACCAACAACGTTATCTCCGATCGTAAAGAAATTGCGTAGACTTATTAAAATATTAAATATCCTACTACCATGGTGATACAAAATAGTTTAATTTATAGCATCTGAATATCACATAAATTTAAATTTAAGTATTTGGTTTAAGTCTGACTTCAAAATACAACATCCCAGTTTATTGAAGAAGTATTTCAATGGTAAAAAGAAAAAATGTATTTGATAAAAATACCGATAATGTCTTTTCTCGACAATAGAAACGATTGACTTGAGTTACATATTGTCATATTGAATATCATATATTTGTATAGTTACATGGTTTATAAAAAAATGTAAAATGTTTGTTACACAACTACTTCCGAAACAACCAATGTCCTTGTAGTTATTATCACCCATGGAATTATAAGTTATGACCATGTTATCGCCATGATGTCAAGATATTATATTATTATTATTGTAGAACCCTAATATAATGATTGCATATCCTGTGGTAGAAAATTGTAATATGACTATTTGGTAAATGCGCAATATGTTCCAAAAATAAAAATCTTGTTATTTAACCCGGTCAGAATATAGATGGCATGGTATCACCAATAACAAATTGGACAACAATTATTAATTGCATCAGAACAGGAGATGGTAGGATTTTATCTCTTTTATTTTAAGAATAATGTGACATGTGACTGCGGTGTACCAGAAAAAACTACCTATGAATCACATTGTGGAAAATCTAACCTAACTCCTAAGAGATACTTATGGTACAAGAGATCATAGAAATACATCGAGTTATTTAAGAGTCCAAGTAAAGGTTAAAAAACTTGATTTAGATTTTTAAAATTATAGTTAAGATTTTATTTGATACCTACTACGTTTCATATTATTATATTATCTTATCTTATTTTTATATTTATACTAAAAACGGCTTCTATAAGATTCGCATATATGATTTTTTTCTAATTATCACTTATATTTTATTATTTGTTCTAATATGAGATTTCATAATATAATATATGCGTTTGCTTTATACGAAATAAATAAATAAATAAATACATATTATTGCCATCGATACCTAGGTACTAAATCTTATCGACGATAAATCTTCTGCACACGGTTTACGCTCAAGTGTGCACGATGTACGGTTACGTGAAACCGTTTACCCTGAACAAAACACCACAACGTCGTCTCAATACGTCTTATGTTATAAAAATAACATTATTATTATACTATAATAGGCAGCGCACAACATAATATTATAAACACGACACGGATCGTGCTTTTGACGGTTGAGCGACGACTTGTCAATGCCTTGGCCAATCTATCACGTGAAAGTTTTCACCGCGGGTGACGGTCAGGAGGGTTAAGAAAAAAAAAATTTGAGTATACAAACCGGAATAGTTATCTCGGTGCTTCAGTCAATTCTGTTCGATGTGCGTTCGATTCGCCACCCGGCGGGTCCCGATCAACCGACCGTGGTTTGTGGCTGCGAAATGATACCGTGACGATATAATATTATGAAAATTTATTACAAGGCCGCCGCGGACGCACACACACACCTACACACACACACGCATAAATGTCCGTGCGAGTGCACGTGACGGAGGTGTGTAAATATTTGTACGAAAAGATACTAGAATATTAAGGTTTCTCGTACACGTATGTAATATGTATATATGTGCACTCCAGGAGACCCCGCTGTCGGTTCGAGTTATTTACTCTTTTATTATGCGGTTTCCGACCTTTTTTTTTTTTCATTTATTTATATTTTGTATGTTTGTTTTTTTTTTTTTTTCATCCAGACTTACCACACATTATACTTCCGAATACGAAATACATGTCGATAAACGGCGGTGTGGCATCCATGGCTTGCGAGGCGACCGGAGACCAACCGATACACATATCGTGGATCAAAGGATCCGTCCAACTGAACTACAAGAGCGCTAATCTCAGGTAACTAATCCCGCTATAGACATAATATTATTATATCATTATAAAGTGAACATCAATATTATTTATGGATGCAAAATTATACCATTCCGACGTCGTGTTATTGTATTTTGTAAATTATTAAATATTTTATCCTTAATATATTTTTACGTTGAGGAAAAATATTAAAATATAGCATACTGTTCATATTAGGGGTAACTTTAGTTAGGTTTAGGTTACACTAAAGTATATTATTCTAACGAAATAAAATTATCAATATTTTAATTTGATATTCTTTCATAATACGATGTATTCGTATTTATATATGATTAATTATCAATATTATACATGCATTTTAAATTAGCTCAATTGAATGTAAACTGCAAAATACATTCATTGCCGAAATTTTTTTATAAATGTTGGTTAATTTTTAATTCTACAGAATGTGAGTATACCAACACTTTTACACGTTAAATAATTTTTTGTGACAGTGTACAATAATGAAAAATTAACAACGAGACCGATGTGTAGCTAAAATGCCTATATAGAACGCCGTCCGATTATGGTGTTATAAATTAATAAAATTTTAATAACTAGACGACTATTTTTAGACTATACAATACTCGATAAAATGTACTGCATGGTGGTATTAACGTCAAAACGTATAACAAATAAATAAAAAGTAATGAAAATTTGCATTAAAATGATCGTCATGGATTTAAAGTTTAAACGTTTTGTCATTATATATTGTAAGGAAATAATTAGTAAAAAATATTTATTATACGAAGCAAAGTGTTTATACCATAAAATTTAACGCTCAAATACAAAATATGCATATTGTTGATTAATATGATATAATATGTTTAATAATATATTCTAATGTTTCATATTTAAATTACATTTAATGCAACAACATATTGAATACATACATGGTGATGTACTGTGACTTGAATTATCGATTTTTTTATACACATTGTATTATACCACTCTAAACACTTAAAGGAATAAATCGGTTTTCGGTTTTATTTTATAGATTTGAGGAACTAACTTGTTACTATTTATGGTAAAACGAGCAATATAGTCGTATATTATTAAATAATATTATATTGATCAAAATCTATAAAATATCAATTTCACAGTAATTGTGATTTATACCTAGTTAAATCATGAACCTTGACACGTTTACTAATTACAAGGTAATACAAATAATATACTGAATATTTAAACTTAGCATTTGAAAATACAAATAAAAATATACATATTTCATTACAAACGACTGTTATGCGAACAATTTGATGAATACATAAAGAACTTTGCTGACTTTCATTAAGTTAAAAATATATTTAAACTTTATTTAACACGTCAACTTTTACAAAAAAAATTATCATTACATCTCTTGTAGCTACTTTGTTGCATCAACATGTTTTTAACGGATTTTTACGTATATAATGTGTTTTTCAATCAAAACATCAAAGCCAATTGTATTAATATGTTTTGACTTAGTAATTTAAAACTATGGATATCTATATCAGTTTAAAATCATTCAAATAGGTATAACATAGTCAAAAAAACATTGTTTGTAACACTAGTTCAAAGATTTGGTTATTCTTATACCCAACAGTGCTAGCCGCTAGGTTATCTAATATTAAATTTGAATGATTTCATCTAGCCCTAACCAATGATTTTTAAATTTAAGTATAAATTTCTATTGTCTTAACAAAATTATATAATGTATACAGGCACATAGTTTTATTCATATTATGTTCTAACAATATTAAGGTGGCAGTAAAATAGAAGAAATAAAAATAAGAATTCTTTATTAGATTTAATGTTTCAAAAATATTTCCATTGTTAGTGATTTAAATCGTCAAGATATTTTTATGTTTAAAATTAAATGTTCGTGCTTCAGTTATAACTAATCAAACTTATTAAATAAAAAACATGCATTTAATGAATTTTAAACGTAAATATAGGTTTATAGGCCTAATTGTGTTATCTTTTTCAAACTATTTCAGTTTTATAATTTAAGTCTTATATATTATTTTTTCGTTCATGTTTAATATAATATATATAGGTACTGTCAAAAGATAAAAACAAACCAGTTGTTCTTAAAATTGAAGTCTAAAATGATGACAAGTGACATTAGTAGTCTTAGTCGTTTTTACAATAAAATATGATGAATTTAAATCTTCATAATAATTTCCTAGCAAACTGGCAATGCATTTAGGTGGCTTATTTCACGTTCAAATATTACGAACGAAACCTAAACAAACAAAATATGATTCAAGAAAAAATATATAAACATTAGTTTAATAATATTTACATATATTTAAGATTCATAATTAACTTTTTAAAAATATGGGCCCGTGATAGAAAATGTTCCATTTGTAGAGAAACAGGAAAACATTCATGTCTGCCTAAAAAAAAACAATTTAGGTACTATACTTCAAATACGCCCTCGTTGAAATAATGGTAATGCTTGAAAAAGTTAAGGTATTATGAACACGAATACATTTGTAGAAACAATATTATGTAGTTGCGAGGCTACTGAAACAAAATAGAAAATATAATTTTTTCGAAATCCGGTCACGTAGTTGAAATTTTCTACGGCGACACGTTTTGTTTGTGACAGCATTGTAAACCCAATGTATGGCTAGACTTAGAGATTTTTGAGAATGAACTAAATATTAATATTTATGAGTTTAAAATAATATACAAAAAAAAATTAGCCTTGTAAATCTTACACATATATCATCTGTTTACGAGTCATTTTGAAAATTTTTCTTTCATTCTTTTGAAAAGTGAATATTATTATTGATCATAATAAACCGTAGACTACTAATATACCGTAGTATTATTGACTACTCTATTTCAAATAAATAAAAATATATTATAAATCTTTAAAATAAAATGTATCTATGTCCACATAGAAATATCCTTTTAATGATAATAAAATACAAATTAATAAAATAACATACAGCTACTCAAAAAATTAATTAAAATTAAATTTGTATTCTATTATTTTATAACCAGTCAAAAATAATATATCCGTATTTGTTTGAAATCATAAGCTGTGATTATGAAAATGCTCTGTCTATTGTTAAGAATTATCAAAATGTTTAAATACCTACTTAAAAATTTATTAGAAGACTCACATAAAACACTCAAATATAATACGAGCAATAAAGGTACTAAATTTACTAGTTACTAATCTAACTAGTGACATTATTGTAATGATTACAATACATACATACTATAACTTTATAATTATAGAACTATAAACAGTTAAATAACTTTGAATCATAACATACAATGGTTTGACAATCCTGGTTAGTGGTTTAAGGTAAATGCGTTTATAATAATATAGTTTTTTTTTTGTGTAAAATAGGTAGGTATAACACATTAATTGTCTTACTAATACGATTTAAATGTTGATACACTTCAAACGAGTTATAACTATATAACCTGATAACCATTTTTGAAAAACACATATTTTTTAAAAATTTGAAAAATACTTATAGACATTGTATTTTAAGTTATCTTTTATTATGCTAATACCCACGTTTGAAATTTACTAGATTGTTCCACCTATCAACAAGGCAAAAATCATTATATTTTAAAATTCATTAGAACATAATACTTTTATTTGTAGATATCAAAATTTATATTTTTTCTTCATAGGACTGTTCCTACGCCAAAACTGTTGCAAATAACAATAATACGCTTTTTAATATTTTCTTATGTTATTATATTTACGACAGTTTTAACATTTCATTATGATGCGATTTATATTCTATATTTATCATAATAGTGGAATAACAGGTCAAGTTTAAAATTAATTAAAATATTAAATTCATTTTAAATGGCATAATACGTTAAATGTAAATATTATTTCTAATAATTTAATAACGTACATTTATTATTTAATTTTGAAAACTGTTTATCTTCAAAACTATAAAATCCTATATTAAATGATTCAACATTAAAAACAAGCATATTATGAAATGCTTAACTAGTGACAGTCAATAGATATTAAAAGTTATAATATGTTTATGGTAGGTATATGGTTTTTAAATGTATCATAAGTACCAACCGATAGTACCTAATTGACAATATTCAATCACTGAAAATTTACTTTAATTTGTTATAAACAGTTTATATGGTTATATTAAATGCATTCAACTGAAATATAAATAAAAAATAAGCTTAAAAGCAAGACTCATGTCAGGGTATAATACAGATGTGTATGCATTTATATACAGTAATAATTTATTGTTACATACATAATATTTACTATTATCATATTTGAAATATGAATATGTTTTAAATTTAAAAAAAAAACTGGTAATACCCTGTTTGTTGTCAATAGATATAACGTAGAGGAAATGTACACTGATACATCTGTGAAGTCGAAATTAATTATCAGTAAAGTAAGTGCCACCGACTCGGGAAGGTATGTGTGCGTTGCTGAAAATTCGTTGGGGAAACACGAGGCGGCCATGGAATTAGAAATTAAAGGTATGTCAGACACCACGATTTCTAGTGATTTATCTTCACATTACTTTGTAATTAACTTTAAATTGTTTTATATAGTTTTAGGATCTCCGCCAGATGATCTATCGTGCAACGTCACCACTCCTAACAGTGTGAGATTGCGATGGACCGACTTGAACGCGAATAACTTAATGAACGACTATGTGCAAGGATATGTTCTTACCTATTCTAAGGTGGTACCTGCAGATGACTTGATAAGTGAGTTTACATTTTAAAAATTGTATGAACGAAGTCTTACAATATATTACAATAATGCTAATTGTTTACACTAAAAAACTCATCGATTTGCATGAAAAATAATAAACCTTTTTCAAACTATTCTTTGAAGTATAACTTCTATTGCTCATACTTATACCATTTTTTATAATGGAAAATTTACGATTTCATCTTAATATAATATTGTTAGGTTTTCTTGTTTGTACATAAATACAAGAATATTGGCTGTATAGTTAGCGCGGCTATATATTATGTTATTGATAATATTATTAATAAGCAGAGGAAATTATTTCCGTATCTTAATTAGATTATTCAAAATTATTCGGAAGTATTCAAATTACCGTAACGATGGTTTAGTAAGCTACCTTTTACTTATAGCAATAAACGCATTTACTTTTAGTAATTTTACAGCTTTGTAAACATCGAATGCAACACTAACCGGTAGACTATAATTACTCGAATAATTAGAAATAACATGAATTGCTAAATTAATATTTTACCTAAAAATATAAATTGAAAATATTTTTCAAAATATTAATATTACAACTTTAATAGTATACAATTTAAAATAAAAATATTTAAAGTGATTTTCTAAAAAAAATGTTTATTAGGTACTTTTTTATGATTAAAATAAATAATATCTTTGATACACAAATTATTATTAATTTTGAATATTATACAGCTGGTACAAGTGATGGAAAAGTATTGGAGCAAGTTTTTTTCTCACACTTATCCAGAACATAATAATTTATAAAAATTGTGAATATTAGAAATCTTAGATTCAAACTGTGGTTATTATTTTCTTTCTGTCATCACTCATCAACATTTGGGGTAATGAAAATGCTCCGATGTTTGACATCAGCATATTTTATGTTAGATGAATTAAGGGAGAACAAAATTGAAAATTTCCAGTAGTTTATGAAAGCGTTGGGGAAAAAAGTTGGTAATTTTTCAATGTAACTCTTAAACTAATAACCGTTGACCAAATTTGTACCAAATATTTACATTAATATTGTCTATACATGGTACAATGTTCCTATTTTTTTTTCTTTTTGAGAAATGTATTACCATGATAATTACATGACTTCCTAACGTGAGAAATATTGTAATGGACACTTCCACAAGTTTATCAACATTATAAAAGAAAACAATTACAGGAAAGTTAAACTTTTCTTGGCATGCAAGATTTTTATTGATTTTCTTTTAACAATTAAATTTAATTAACAAAAAATTAAATTTTAAATTTATTTAATACATTTAATCAAATTTAATACAAAATAATATATGTTTGGATGACACTCCGTCTAAGTTCTGAATTGTTTTTCGTATCCAAGTTTCCATCATTGAATTCACATCCAACATATCCATTAAAACGTCATACTTAACAACTACTGTGCAAGGAGACAATACCCACTTGTGCACCTTTTTAGATTCTGAGCGGAGCGATGAATGTATTGATTTTATAATGATGTGTGTTTTTTTATTTTTTTTATTTTTTTTTGTATCTGTCATCACCTTTTAGGACAGTAAAATTCTTCAATTTTCTTTAATAGTACTTTTTCTGGTAGGAAAGTAAATCTAGTTGGTACTTTGGGGGGGTCAAAAGTTAAAACAAATGAAAAATTAAGGAAAAAACGGGAATTTTTCCGGAAAACCAATTTTTGACAAAATCAATTTTGGTTTTTAATATAACTCTAAAATAAATGACCGTAGAGACATGAAATTCTGACCAAATGTTTATATAAAATTTTTCTACATACCATAGCATTTTCAAAATATTCTGACTTATTTTAAGTTGTAAAGGGACATTTTCAGTTTCCAGTTTTTTTAGTTTTTTTTTTCTATAAATGCCAATAAAATTTTATTTGTTGGGTAAAAAATCTTGAAAATTTAATAGTAGGCTTCCAATATATAGTTTCAAAGGCAGATGAAAAATATTAAAAATGCGTGGTCACAATTTTTTTTTATAGGTAATCAAAGTTCAAATTTTGACAAAATACGTAAGAATGACGAAAATGTGCAATTTATTTTGAGTTAGAAATTCATAAAAAATGTTCTTTTTAAATCTAAGGTTTGAAAATGTAATACAAGATTCCTCATAAGTTTGCCTAATTGTATCAATAAAAAATGTTTATAAGCAAGTAAAAATACATTTTTATGAACATTTTAAGTTCGAATTTTTACAAGATTAGATATTCATTCGATTTCTCATGTAGCGATTTTCTTATTTTGTTGCAATTCAAAAACTAATAACTGTATATGCATGAAAATTTCACTGAATGTTTATATAAGCACTTTCCATACACCATCTAATTTTGAATATGTTTACTGTTTTTGAGCTTTTTACGGATCGTTTAAATTTTCAATTTTTTTAGTTTTTTTTATATAAATAAAAATAAATTTTTATTTGTTGGACCAAAAATAATGAAAATTTAATACAAGGCTCCTGATATATTGTTACAAAAGCAATTGAAAAATATTAAAAATACATAGATACACATTTTTTTTTATAAGCATTTAAAGTTCAAATTTTGACAAAATTTATGAAAATCTCGCAAATTATCAATCAGTGTAATTAAACAATTATAAAATGGTCAGTTTTTATAACTAAGGATTGAAAATTAAAAATAAAGATTCTAATAAATAGTACATACTGTAAACAAAAAATCTAAAAAATATATAAACAGTTATTTTTTACAGACATTTTAATTTTAAATTTGGACGAAATTACATATTAAAATCAATTTTAACGAGTAAAAGTATACTCGTATATTGTAATATTTTTCTAGCATCAGTGATAATTTAAGCTTAATAATTAAATAATATGAATAATATTAATTCAACTTAGCAGCTACCGTAAAATAACAATATCAATAAAATTTAAAATATCCTAGACTGACATACCGTCTCCGCTCAGAATCGTTTTTCGTATACAATGATATTATATTATTGAATTAAAATTTAATACCATCCATTATACAGTGATCTACTTGTAACCTACTGTACAGCAGAGAGACATCCACTTGACCCCCTTTTTTTTATAAATATATTTTGTTTGTATTTTAGATTCTGAGCGGAGCGATGATTATATTGATTTTACAATGATGTGTGTTTTATTTTTTATTTTTGTCTGTGTACACGATAAGAAGTCGAAATAATGCCACGATTTTCAACTTCAGTGTGGCAGTATCTTGTTCAATGGGAAAGCGAATATAGTTGGGGAGAGCAAAATTCCAATAGTTTTCAAAATAAAAATAATAAAATAAAAAAATAAAATAAATAATAAAACGGGAATTTTTCCGGCAAAACTGGTGTAACTCTAAAACAAATAAGCGAAGATACATTAAATTTTGATTGAATGTTTATATTATCATTCTTTGTACACAATAAAATGGTTTTGAACTGTTTACGGACATATTCAGTTTTCAATATTTTTAGTTTTTTTTTCTATGAATGTCAATAAAATTTATTTATTTATTTGTTGGGTAAAAAAGCTAGACAATTTAATACAAGACAATTTAATATTGCTACAATGACATTTGAAAAATATTAAAAATCTTTAGTCATAATTTTTTTTTTTATAAGTATTTTAATTTCCAAATGTTGACGAAAAAAAGACTTAAAAAAGACTTGAATATTAAGTTCAAGTTTCCTCAAAAGTTTGCCTACCTTTTTCATAAAAAAAAATGTCTACCTGAAACTCAAGTTAAATTTTTACGAACGTTTGAAGTTCAAACTTTTACAAGATTGAATATTCATTCGATTTCTCATTTACCAATTTTCTTATTTTGCTATAAAACAAAAACAAATAATCGTAAATACATGAAATTTTGACTGTTTATACTATTATAAATTACACACGATAAAATTTTGACTAGTTTTGAGCTGGTTAATGACAATTTAAAATTTCAATTTTTTTAGCTTTTTTTTTATAAATATCAATAAAATGTTATTTGTTGTCCCAAAAAGCTTGAAACTTTAATTAAAGGCTCCTTATATATTTTTACTATTACGGTTGAAAAAAATGAAACTACATAGGCGCAGTGTTTTTTTTATAAGCATTAAAAGTTCGATTTTTGAGAAAATTTAACAATTTTAAGATTTAAAAATGTATAAAATGTTCAAATTTTATAACTAAGGATTAAAAATTTAAAACAAGTTTCCACAGAAATAGACAAATAAATTACTTTATTCATAATTAATATCAACAAAACTTGAAATCCTTACTTGAAATCTTCAATAACTTATTGACATGCATTTAATTTTAATTGATTATTATAATAATAATTCACCCTCGTTCTAAATTTATCTCACAATATATTATGATCTATACGTATTGTAAGTTTTCAATTTCCACACAAGCCAAGTTATACGTAAAATAATTGGTTAATGCCATTTCAAAACATTTTTAATGTTTTACCATATTTGTATTATATTAGTGAAAAATCTGTAGCTAAAAACGGTTATTAACATTGTAACATACGTCTAGTTATTTTAAATCAATGATACATAATTAAACACAATATGATTTATCAATTCAATTTGTGGTTAACAGCGAATAAACCCTTGAATGTTTTGTAATCTTTAACTCGGTATACTGTAAACGTCGTATCGAATGTAACTGTTTCCGTAGAAATCTGATTAAAATCTTTCTTCACTATTCTGAAATATTGAAGAATTATTTCAACAAAGTGCTCACGCCATATCAAACGGTGAGTAAATCTAAAACTTCGTCCGTTTATAAAGGTACCTTTTCTTGTTTTAAATGGCAAAAAGCCAACGACAAAATTGCATACGGTGTATGTTGGAATTCAATTAAAGCTTTTTGGTGCCAAGATGTACATTTGTACACTATGCTATTTCAAATAAAAAAGTGAACTTGTCACGCCACACCTTAACATGTCTGGAAGCTCATTCAGTTTGAGAAAAAAAATAAACCTTCGGGGGAAAAAAAAATTACATAAATGTCTTTTTGGGCTTTAACGTGAAACTAATAATTTAAATCGTTTTAAATGTTGTTTTTGTTTAACGAAAAACTAAATTTAATTTGTTCATTTTGATTACTACCAACTGAACTTAATGGATAAATTTAAAAAAAATCATATCGTCAATATTTACCACGAATGATATTACAAAATTTTTATAATTGTTATACATACAATAATTATTAGGTATGCAAAATTATTATGCCTATATTTTATTCATCTTAATCGATTTTTAATATTCATAATAAAAGTACTGCTTTTAATGTATTTGTGACAAAAAATATGTATGTAGGTACCAATACTCAATATGATTATGATAAGGTTTTCGATTTGTACATAAATTTTTTTGTTATTTGTATATTCCGACGTATATAAAAAAAATCTAAATAATAACCGTTGTACACAGTGCAATAAATATATATCATTCTAAATTGTGGTGCTCGCACGGGACTTGTGAAATATTCAAACTTAAATATTATTGTTTGTGTTGTATAACTTATGAGTTGTGACTTACGAGTTACACATTGTATGATCAACATATAATAATATATTATTAAGTATTGTAGGGTTATACAATATACATACAATATATGCCAACTCAATTCATATTATTTACAACGATATTCCTTATGTTTCTACTCTGAATACATTTTTAAGAATGTGCTATTATATTTACACATAACCTACAAAAGTAATATGTTCTCTAATATAAAATACTCGCCTCCATAAATTGCAATAATGTTTTAAATACATGTTAATTAATAATATTAACTTACTGTATTTAACTGATATACTACTGTTTATAAATAATTTAATATGATGGAAACTAATAAAAAGACAAAGTTTTACAGTGTTAAAACTAAGTTATTTCTATTAAAACAAGATTCGTGTCTCTGGCAATATAATCATACAACGGCTCCATTATATTATAATCAAAAACTAAAGGTTTTTAAAAAGTGGAAAACAATTTTATTATTTCAATTAAAACTTTGCGTTTAATACCGCAGATGAAGGTTATAATAATTATACTGTTATTCATTAATTTTGTTTATCAGATCTAAACGTTTGTAACTAATTATTATAAAACTTATGAACACAAAAAAAAATAAGGCATTTCCACTTTTTATAAGGAGATATTAAAATAATAAAAAACTCGTAATAAAATTAATAATATAGGTACTACCAAATATGGTATACAATTTTATATTATTCAATATTATTACCAACGAATACTAATATTATACGTTAAAGTTATTTTACTAAAAAAATATGTTTTGATTAATATTTTTCATATAGATCATTAAAAAATCACAAGTGAGTGAACCATTTTAAATTTCTTCCTATAGGTATTGTTGATTCTCAACATCAACTTTTGTAATTTCAGAGATTGAACTTTTAGTAAAATTTATGTTTCTCGTAAGGTTAGGTTTACATAATTTTGTCATTAACAATTAAATTTGTATTTTTTAAGGCGAATACAACGAAATTGAAGTTTTTCATAACGGCGATGATGCAACTATTTCCAATCTCGATACTGACACTGAATATGTATTTTCCATCAAAGTGAACACTATTCAAGGTCCGGGAAAATCAAGCAAACCTCTTATTTGCAGAACTTCAGAAAGTTGTAAGATATTTAAATTATATTATGTTATTTGATGAATTTTTTCGCTTTGAAAATTGCATTTATTTTTATAATGTGTCATATATTATATTATAACATATTTTATTAAGTTCCAAAATAATCAAACCTATCATGAACCGTAATCAGGGATTTTATATTTTTTTAAACAAAGTTGTCTTGGAATTGGTTGATGACAAATAATTGACGACATACATTAATTTTAAATAATTATCATCCCCCATTTCTATAATCTGACAATGAATTTTTCGGAGGGTTAAAAAAGTTTTTGAATAAAAGTTTTTAGACTTTTTCAAAATATCTTCATATTTCTTTAATATTCTATAGATGGATAGTTTTCTAATAATAAATACATTTATATTATTTTGTTTTGTTGTTTGATTCCAGTACCAGAAGCACCAGCTGGTTTGAAATCTATGCTTTTATCACCAAACATGGCTCTTATATCTTGGATACCACCGAAACAACCAAATGGCCAAATTCAACATTTTACCCTTTATGAACGAGAGGTAATAACATGTGTTTACTTATGATTAGGGGTGATGTATATTGTCTATGACCTTAAAAAACCTACAATAACTAAGTACTAATTATTAAAAACAACTTAATAAAAATATGTTACATTAATATTTTTAAGCAAAAATATTTGGAACAAATGCGATTATAAAAAAAAACATATCACATAAAAAAACTAAAAAATGGAAATTGCTTACATATAAATACCAAAAATGAAAAATATTCATAATACGATTTAATGTAGGTAGTATGACGTGTTGTGTACTCAACTATTCATTCTAAAATCCAAACAGATTTATAATTTGGTCTGTAATGTGCATAATATAGTACTAAATAAAAAATGATGTAATAGCCATAAAGATTTTAACCTTATTGATTTTATTTAATCACAAAAATGGTTTTGTATTTTTATTTTCTAAAACCTATTTTTAAAGCTTATTTAAAATGTCTACTATCTATTGAGAATGTTGGAACGACATACATTCAGTACAAATACTCTCATGAAACAGCCTCGCGAAACAGTCTTATTTTGATATTTTTTTTTTGTTATATGAACACTTTATTCAGGTGACGTTGAAATTCTAGTTTTCAAAACTCTATTTTTAGAAATGTAATAAACAACTATAACTATATAAAACAATTTTTATCCTTATAAATACCCATCTACAACACCCTTTAGTAGATAACATTATATGTAATCTATTTTTAAGAAATTTTCTTAAAAGTATACTATGTGTACTAACATATAATATGCATTCAATTTTGTTCGTTAAATAATCTATTATAATATTTGTATAGAATTTTCAATTAACATAACCATTAAAATATGAATGAAAAAATTAATCAAATTTTGAAAAATGTTTATCGAAAAATTAGTGCTTTGTAGTATTAACATAGTTCTTCAAATATATGTTTTTAACTATTGTTAAATAAGATAGTTGTATTGAAAAATTAATATGTGGTAGAAAAACGTTCGATATAATTAAATACGAGTAGTATATTTTTTTTCAGCATCAACTACATTGTTATCATCTATCAGGTTCAGCATCATACATTAAAATATTCTTGACTTAATATGTCATTATTTTACTAAGTATTAGAAAATCGTTAATTAATGGATAGCACCATATCTGTTGTCTTGAAACTTATTTCTGGCCAGGTTGAAATTTGAACAGTGGGTGACAATATTGCGTTTGACTTGAATTGTATTACATGTATGACATAGTTAACATATATTTTAGTCTTTGCCATGCAAGATTTTCGTGTGACTAATTCTGTGCTTATTAAGTGTAACTTCTCCTTTTCTGTTTATTAAACTATTGTATTTGGCCAGAGTTCAACGTTTTGGAGTGATTGATTTCCCTTAAATTATCTTCTGTAACATTTTACCATTCAGTATTGTATAAATGAATGCGATTTCTATCTAAATTTTTATATATAATGTACATCTACTTGTGATGTACCTAAATGACACTGTTTCACTGTCGGGGTTGTGTATTGATTTTTGAGCTTTTATTTGTACTGAAATGCCTTGGGGTCTATATATAGCGCCTAAAACGTATATTTTTAGTAGATATTTGTAGAGCAAAAGGATCTATCAGCATATTGAACATTATACTTGCATTAGAATATTGAGAACGTAAAATCATACATTGGTGAGGGTTTGAAATTAATAGCGTTTCACAGAAACAGTGAGATGTTACACACAATTTTTTAAAGTGAAAAAATGTACAGATCATACAGATGATGACGACGCGTGTACTGAATAATAATAATATTTTGCATGCCATGAAAATCACTTATGGTACTTATTCCTGCAATTTATTTACGTGTGATGATGGCCATGTTTAGAAAATAAACGGAATGCAAGGTGCTGTTAAGTCACAGTCATTTGAACCGCACATCCGACAGATTCAATTGTCCATGTTCAGACACTCTAGCAGCTATTTGTGGTGGATAACCGCAACCAATGGCGTGGGCGAGAGTGAGAAGTCACGTACGGCTTCTCTATCAACAGTTAAATCTGGTGGTAACTATATTATGTTATAATATATTATTATAAGTTATATCCTCATCAGTGATGACATTTTTTGTCAAGCGCCTAAATATTGAGGAATGTGTGCATAATGCGAATTCTCAGTGTATTGACAAGCATGTTTGGTCATTCAGCGAACCACTATTACATAGATAAATACTTGCAAAGGTTCATATGAAACCCCGCAATTTTATCTCAATACATCCTTCATCAAGGTCTAACTTTATTTTTACAGGGACCTAAATAAAACAATTGGTAGTAACTACTAGATAGTAAAACCTTAAATAAAGACGTACCTAAGCTATTATATCTTATTACCTTACTCCATACCGAGAATAAATAAAAATACTTTGGAACTTATCATATAACTAAAATAAAGAACAAACCGAGATATTATAATATAGAAAAATATCATTAGCTTGTACACACTCACGTTTTTTTTTATTTAAGTTTCTGGACTGATTTTTCATTTATATATTATTTATTGAACAAAGTTTGGTATAGATTTCTTAACTAATTTAATTTCGTGAATAATTATGATTCTTTTTAAATAAAATCTGTAACATGATTGGGAGCATTTACTTTTGTTAAAAAAAATAACCTAAAGTAGAAGTTAGGTACTTAACTTAATGAATTAATTCATAAAACCTTAAAATTAAATAACTGACTATACTAACCCATTGATTTTATTTTAATATTGTTGCTGTTATATTTACGCAGTGGCTGATGGTAAACATTTTCACATTACACAAAGTAAAACTACAAAAGTATTCCTATACGAAACCCATTTTGTGTTTTTCAAGTTCATTGATATTTTGGTATAAACTTTAAACATACTTGAGGTATTAAAAGTAAAAATATTAAAAATTCTGGAAAATAGCGTTACGATATAAAACATTTGGTAATAATAAAACGTAAAGTGTAAATACAATATTGTAAAAGCTACATAAATTTATATTATCTGGAAGATAAAGGCGTAAAATGATCGACATAAATGACAGAAATTGTATTAAAATTGTAATGAAAAATTCTAAGATACTACATATGTTTTAAACTTTTCAGTTTGTACGTATAGATGTTATGGGATACCTATCCAACAATACTTAAAATGTAATGTATGACTTTTAGGAATGCCCGCTGCTATTGGAAATTTCCACGGTAAGATACAGACCAAATGGCACGCCAACATCGATCTGCCTTGCATTACATCCGGTATTCCAACTCCGAACGTAAAATGGACATTCAACAGTCAACCAATTGACTTATTGCAATCTCAAAGATTGGTCTATGATAACTTCACACTGCACTTGGAATCAGTGACCGGCACGGATTCCGGCAATTATACATGTACGGCATGGAATGTTTATGGGTCCGAAAATGTTACCACTTCGTTGCTAGTTGTCGGCAAGTATAATAATATGTTAATAAATGTTTATAGAACCCCGAAAAAATCATTATAAACATATTGATTGTAAACATTTACAATAGCCAATATATCATAGGTATTCATTGCAATTAACTCGATTATTCAGAACAAATATGCAATACCATTATGCAATGACTTTAATGGGATTTGTGTTGTAATTACAGAGCCACCCAAACCACCAATTCTTGGAGTAGTCAACGTGTCTTGGACAAATGTCACCGTAAATTGGACGAAAGCACCGAACACATACGCGGTTCAGCAGTATTTACTTTCGTACAAATACGTTAATGTAAGTTGATTACATAATATCATTAAGAAAATTGAAATGATTTTAATTTACAAAAATGTAGGAACCAGAAAACATGTATACGGAAATATCATTACCTTCACATTCAAATGTATTCACGTTACCAAACATCAAGTGCGGTACAACGATAGCGTTCAGCATTTCAGCAAGTAACCGAGTGGGTCATGGAATGCAAAGCAGACCATTTAACGTAAAAACATTACAAGGGAAAACACCAATTGCACCCACCCAAAACGAAGTACTTGTAAAAATTTGATTTATTTACCTAATTCAAAAACCACAACTCTAAAATGACTTGGATATAAGGTAATCCTAATTTTGAACTGTTATTGTGTTCTTGTTTAAGGCTATCGAACAGATGGTATCTGGATTTTTGATTCATCTGCAAAAATGGAACGCCAAGTATTGTCCAATCACACATTTTTCAGTATATAAAAGGTTAACTACTGAAAAAGAATGGACTACGGGTAATGATTATAAAAGTCATAGTTTTATTGAACTATGAGTTAAATTCCACATTAATCGACAGAAAGTAAGTTATTTCTTTTTTTAGTTAACGAAAACATTACACCAAATGGAATTTACTCGATTGAAACGTTAAGCCCGTCGACTAACTATAATATTTTGGTTAAATGCTACAATTCTGCTGGTATGACATCCACAATGTACACTGCTTCGACCTTAACTAATTATGGAGGTTTGTGTATATAATTAATTGTATTATAAAAATAAATACCCAGTGCACCAATTCAACTTGTCATTTATGATCTATAATTATAATTGAATAATTAAAAAAAACAATATAAGTAAGTTATATTTTTTAATTTTTGCAGGAAATTATGACAAAGAAGCTCTATCGGTGAATGACAAGATAATGCTAACTATTTACAATATAGCTGTAATGTGGCCACTCGCTGTGGCCTTATTATTCCTCATAGTCATCAGTATATCTTTGATAGTATGTTATAAATACAGTAAGTCCAAATGTACAAAATTTGATTTAATATTAGTAGCCAGTTAACAATGTATTGGGTTTAATGCAATATTTATTCATAGTCCAGAATAAGACTATTGATGACCTACTTATGAAAAGTGCACAGTCACACATGATATTATATTATGCTTATACCATATTTGTGTGCGTGTGTTTATACGGTTGAATCTAAAGTATCCCAAGTATGAAAGTTATTGAGAACATTTTTGTTCATATATTATCAGTTTTATTATTTTGTATATAAATATTGAAAATGTTTCATTTTAAAAAAATTCTAAAATATTACAACAAACATTGGATAAATGTGCTCTCAGTAATTTTCATTATAAGTTTTGATACTTTAATCTCAAAAGTTAAATATAATCCACAAAAAGTAGATATTACAATAAACACGTGTATGAAACAAAATCACTGTTACATCTTCAAGATTCAACACAATTAATATATTTGAACAATATGTTCTTCTTAATTTAAAACAAATTTAGGCATGTTTATATTTAAATATACGTGACTCAAAGAACTTTTACACTAACATATTATTTATGAGCCTCAAATAATATAATTTAAAAATAAACTTATTTCAATTATAAATGTTTGATTCCTTAGGACATATGTATAAAAAGAATCAACGCCATCTGGAGGCAAATAACGTGATTTTAAAAAATAATAGCTGTTCAAAATCCGAAATACATTCGGATGCATATGAAACGTGCACACCATTCAAATCGAAGAGTACCATACTGACCAATGACGATTCAAGTAAAAACTATTAAAACACTATGTTTACTTGTATTCTTGTATTAAGATTAAGTAATCTGATACATAATTGATAAAGAATGTTTACAGAATAGTGAATACTATATTAGTTTTATTTAATTAGGTATAACAGTTACAGCTTAACGTTTAATAATGTCATAATACTATCATCCTATAAGGAATTTTTTAAATATTTATTTATTTTTGATTACGAATAGGAATAAATATAAATTTTTTACAAGCGTACGATGTGTATTTTCTTTTTTAGACTACAACGAAATATCACCATATGCGACATTTCAAATTTCTCCTTCTAAATCACCAAAAAGAAATAAACAATACTTTTGCACTAACTGCGGTGAAAATTTGGAAATATGCAACTGTAATAGAATGGTAATGCCTTATATACATCAAATTATTTTTTATACATTATATTATTTTGTACTTTTATTTTTATAATGATTAATACAATGTTTTTAGTTTTGTTCTCAGGCGGACTACACAAACTTTTTAAGACGTCCCATACCGAAACGAGTACCATCTTATTCAGACAACAACAATGAAGATTCCAAAAGTCAAAGTAGTTCTATCCATGAGTTTTGTAAGTTTATCAATATAGTTAAACGTAATTTAACTATTCTACATATTGAAATTGTGTTATCAACATTACATTTTTACATAAAATATTGTAATTTTTACTTTTCTGAAACCAAACATTAGATATAAAAAAAAACAAATGTAGTGACTACTTATTTTAAATACAAATTATATTTACCCATATATGTATTAACTACATATTCATCTTCATATTTTTCTTTGCCCTCCACTCTTTGCTTACACCTGCATGGGTCCAACCACCGTTGTCCTACACTTTCAAAGTTCTCTGTTCACTATCTATTATTTACTCACGTCAACTATGTTTTTGTAATTCTCTATTCTGCATATCTATCTCTTCTTTGGCTTTCCTATTTATGCTACTTCTCTATTTTTCTCTTATGGAAATTGATCATTGAAATACTTTTTCATCGTATTCATACTTACATAACTTGTCAGAATTTAATGATATTTTCCGTTTGAACATCAATTGGTTTGAAAATATATATGTACCTTTTTTTTGAGTCTTAACTACTTACTAAAGCACTTCATTTCCTCCTTTTTTTGTTGCCAGGCTTTCATACAGGGTACTACTTAAATGTTACTTCTCCTTCACTGCACTATTCGGTCCTTTGCTTAGTATTTTTAATTCTACTAATCTTTTCTCTTTTTATCTATATGCTATTTTTAAAGTTTAGTTCTCTTTCTTTTACTACCTGCTCTAAAATGTTAAAATGATCATATAATTGTAAAACGATGATACTGAATATTTAATATAATCAATTTAAATATATATATTTATATATATATATATTTAGGATACAGGAATTATTTAAGTTTGATTTTAAAATCGATTTTTTAATTTTGAATCAATTTCCATTAACTAAGTATACATTTATTTTTAAAATATAGATGATATTGAGAGAAATTCAAAAACATGTGAGCCCATGAAGAAACCTAAGCGGAGATTGTTACCTTTACCAGAGTAAGTCTTGATTTTGAAAAATTAAGTATTTAAAAGGTTTTCAGTATATCTATAATACAACTATAATTATACAATAGCTATTAAATATAATAATATTCTAATAGGTGTTTAAAACCAAGAATTAATACAAAAGAAATGATTACGTCATTCAACTGGCTTCATCAACCATGCATCTATTTTGTTTGTCACTAATCATTAATATTTTGTAGTTCTAGACGTGGATCAAATCAAAGTTCCAGAGAATGTAGAAGCACAAATTTACATGAGACCACATTCATGATGCCTATACAGCATCATGGAACATATTCCCATAATGATACAGATGAAGAAGATAATGGAACTATGAGCTCCGGCCGTGGTTCCAGACCAGTTCCGTATAGAGTATGCTATTAAGTAAAATTAATAAACATAATAATATGATTTTTGTTGAATTTTTTTTTTATTATTATTATAATTATTACTATTACCTAACTAATAATAAAATTATTATTTACTATTATTTAATAATATTATTATTATTAAAATTATATAATTATTACCATTAATCATTATTATCTTTATAATGTTTAACTAAATTATATTTAATCATCGAAAAATAAATGGTTTATATCTATGTTAGATTCAAGTTTTAATTGATGTCATATTAAAATAATTATCAGTGTTAACACAATAATATAATATTCCTTTTTATGTTTAAATTATTATGTTTTAAAATTATTATCCTATATTACCTTATATAATTCATATTGTTTGAAAAAGTTCTCACAGTAAAATAAATGTTTATATGTACCTATCTACAATATTATTACTTTCTATAATTGGTTTTATTAATAATTGTTTCAAAATAATAAGAATTCCGTAATCATAGATAGGTACATGTGGGAGATATATATCAAATAATACTCAAATACGTTGAGAACAAACATTATTTTTAATAAAAATAAAATACTGATTGTAATAAACTATAATCAACAACAGTTTTTTATGAATAGCTTGATAACAAAAATTAATGTTTATTATTATTATAGTCTACAACAATAATCCGAGTAAATTACAGGTCATTATTAGTATAAATGCATTTTCTGAAGATGTGAGATTGTTGATAAACAATTATATAAATGGAGAGACAATAGTTGCGATGTTACGAAATGCATAATATTCAATTTTGTAAGATAATCAGCGATTGACATTATACTATAGGTAATATTTTAAACGCAATGTATGGTCATCCTAATTTATAACCTAGCCTAACTACCATGAAAAACAGTAATTGAGTTAACTTATCTAACTTTACTATATAACACTCAAGGAAGTAAGAATGTTCAGCACTTATAATACATATAACTTGGGTGAAAAATGAACTTGGGCCGGACTGCATTGGCTGGCTGAATAAGGACTGCCGTGGTATGCGAGATGCACTCCGTCGTAGATTTCTTCTTCTTTCGATATATTATGGAACTCTAGTCTGCTCAGCCGTCCTTGGTCGGCTGCAGTAGTCTTACTGATTTGTGTCGTATGTCTTGTCAGTTGTGTTATTCGTACTTGCTTACGAACCGTGACTCGTGGTTAGTCCGCTAACTCTTCCTAGTTCACCGTTCTTCTGTTTTTGTGGCTACAGCGTTGATTCAGGTCGCTGTCGTACTGGTCACGGCTTTATCGGCTTGGACTTCTGGTCTTATGTTTTTCGGAGATAAAGTGTTATGTTGAAAGTTTGATTATTGATTGAAGACTGTGTCGAACGAGCATAAATGCCCGGTATATAAGTGGTGTCTCGTACCACCTAGTAAACTACGCGTTGCTGCCATGCGCAACTGTGTTTTCTTCTAAAGCAGATTGACTTATTGTTCGGGTGGTTTTGGGGCTATGGATATATTATATGGAGGGTGTCGTTGGAAGTCTTACGGTCTTCCCTACGCATAGCACAAGTTGTTTAACATATGGATGGGGTCGATTAGGGTTTTGTACTTCCACCTCAAGTTATTATAGTGGTTTGTGTTGTTAATACTGTGCTACGATTGGTGGTCCTCAAAAGGACCATTTTGTGTCGTACGATGACTGTTCCGTTACAGTGAGTTAAGTTATATCATGCTTAGAAGATTAGCAGCGATGATAAAGTTGATAAATATTTAAAAAGTACTCTGTATAATATTGGATTCCCACATTATAATATGATGCAAGATCAATCATGTTGAAGTTATAGTATTAATTTCAGAAAACAGATGAAATGAAACAAAAAGTGAGGCCTTATAATAAGTAAGTTGTCTCCGTCATACTAAGGGATAACATGAATAATACATTTAACGTTCAGAAAGATCTGTTTTACTATTTTAATTTTCAAATGCTTATAGATAACATGCTTCAAAATTAAAATAAAAGGTTTTTCAAGGTAAGCTTATTATTAAATAAAATTCCCACCTTTAAACTTGTTCCACACAGTCACCTACGTGTAATAACGCACTCGTTCTGAATAATATTATAATGTATCGCGAACTCAACGATTATTTAATAAGTATCCACCACAGTTCCAAATCTGAAACTCATTACTATCTATATGCGTATATACTATATAGTAGATAGTAATACTATTATTTGCAATAATATAAGTTATAATGGTGTTGAACGCAACAATATTAACGATTCGATTGAACATTGAATTCCATTGACTGTTACACATTTTCAAGTGACTTTATAATGAAATTATAACTTTTTGTAAGACAAAATCGACACTTTAACCAATAACCATAATTATATTATATTAACATGATTTATCTTATTTTAATACGGGCTTCGAATTCATCTTCGATCAATCTGATCAGTGTGCTTTCGTTTGTGTACCGTCAAACTATAACTTACAGAGAACGACTTTTCGCATACATCACATGCGTATGGTTTTTTGCCAGTGTGTATTCGCTTGTGTTTCACCAAACTACTATTTACAGAGAACAGATTTTCACAAGCATCACACGAATATGGTTTTTCGCCAGTGTGTGTGCGTAGATATTCCGTTAAATTGCTACTCTGGGTGAACGACTTTCCGCATACATTGCAAGCGTATGGTTTTTCACCAGTGTGTATTCACTTGTGTGCTGTCAAATTGCTACTTATAGAGAACGACTTATCACAAACATCGTATTCGAATGGTTTTTCGCCAGTATGTGTGCGTAGATGATTCTTCAAATGGCTTCTTTGTCTGAACGACGTTTCACATAAATTGCAAGCGTAAGGTTTTTTTCCAGTGTGTGTACTTTGATGTCCCGTCGAATTCCTACTTTGGCTGAATGACTTGTCAGAGACATCGCATGGGTAATATTTCTTCTTCATTTATTCACTGGTTTTTCGTATTCTTCGTTTATTAGTAAATAATTGTTTTAATATATAATTGTTTTTCATACTACTATTTGGTTATTATGCTGTTCTGTTTATAATCGAATCAAATTTATTGAAATAAACAATATTTTTAAGCCATTCTTTCTTGTATTACTTTTTGAATTTTAAATAGAGTAAACTATGCTTAATACAACACAACAATTTTTTAAAAAACCATTCGTTAATTTCAAATTATTGTAAAATAATAAAATTTTACCGAACATTTGGTATACAATACTCTTAGATCTTAATCTATGAAATATTTCTTGAGAATCAATATTGTAATACAAATAACGTACGTAACACTTCCTAGCAAAACCACTACCTGTCGGCAATCCATTATAATTGATTAGTTAGATACCTTATTTAGTATAAGAATATAATAGAAATGTAGTTCACAATTATAGAGCTATTTTTTTTTAATTTTTTTATTTACAATCTGTTACATAAAATTGAACAATAAGTAAAAGAGATAAATGAATAAAATTTGGCTTGAAGAAAGAATAGATTTAAGAAGACTTCCAGTGAAGACATTTTGTCAGTTACTTATATACATTTTTATGAGTTTGCAGTAAAATTATATATACAATTAGGCACAATTAGGCAATTAATTAAATTAATAGGTCCCGACACCACCGCCTTTTTAGTCTTTTCCTAGGATTGTCGGGTATGTTTGCCGACGCAAGATCTTTGATTAAGGGATTAGCTTAATTTTTAGCAGATAAGTTGAATCGCCTATAAAAAGTTCTAGCTACATCGCAAGATCGTTATGTAAGGTCTGGGTGGATACGTAAAAAGGTGCTTTAGTTATAGCTCGGGACGTTTTGGATTGAAAGCGTTGAACGGTTCGTGTTTGAGATTTTTGCAGGGCCCCATAATTGTATTTCGTATACAAACCACATTGGTTTAAGATAGAGTTTATATATTAGTAGCTTGATTGGTAGTTTTATGTGGCTGTAGATTAGGAGATATCGGAGAAAACTAAATCGATTGTTCATGGATAGATGTTTGCTGCGAAGATGAGGAGACCAGGTAAGACGTTGATCTATAATTATACCTAGCGAGTGCACTGCATGGTTGGTAAGATTTGCTCATTTAAAGTAATAGGTGGGCATATTCCCTTTCTAAGAGTGAAGGTACATTGTATAGATTTAGATTCGTTTATTTTCACACCCCACTCTTTATTCCAGGAGGAGGGATAGATGTTCTTGAATATGCGAGGAAGCAATGGATGGATCATGACTATTGGTTATAATAGCTTTGTCATCGGCAAAGTCAGTGATGAGACTAGTAGGTAGTGTGGGATGATCAGATATGAAAATATTAAATAGCAGAGAAGCATTGACTGCAACCTGGAGGACTCCTGAATTTATGGGTTTTGGTGAAGAGGTAGATGAACCGTAACGTATCGAGAAGAAACGATCTTCTAAGTAGGACTTGAGTATAAGATAATAAGTATACGGTAGGATGAGTTTCAACTTGAATAGAAGCCCTGCGTGCCAGACTGTGGTCAAACGCTTGTGAAACGTCTAGAAAGGCCCCAGTACAATATTGTTTTTCTTCTAGAGAAAATGATATTTTATCTACTATATGGTGAATTTGATGTATCATGGAATACTTAGTACGAAAACCAAACTGGGAGTCAGGTAAGATTTTTGATTAATCGATAATGTTTAAGATTCTTTTTAATAATATTTTTTCGAACACTTTCAACAGTGTTGGAAGTAGGCTAATATAGGTCTATATGATGATGGGTGGTGGGGTGGTTTTTTTGGTTTGAGAATGAGTATGACAGTGGAAAACTTCCATAGCATAGGGAAGTAAGATAATCGGAGCATTGAGTTAAATATATAGGTGAGAAGTACGATGACTTTTTTTGGAAGCTAATTGAGTATTTCTGAAGTTATTAGATCATAGCCAAGAGACTTTTTCCCAGGGAGCTAGAATATTTTATTTGAATGTACAAATTCATCTGCATAGCTACCTATACGTTTTTTTATAAAAAAAAAATGCAATATTTGGATGTGTTGATGTAAATAAATCACCAAATCAATAACCAAATATTTGTATTACTACGTAGCGTCCGATAATACGGCATAGGATATCATTCCGAATGCCAGTACCAGGGCTTCTGGTAGACTATTTATTTTTATTTTTAGTTGACTCGTATCATAAATATCTGCACACTTATCACTGATTGATAACACTAATTATACACTGTAATAAATGGTAAAAAATAGGTACCTAATTGAAAATATACTATAATATATTATGTAATTGTATCTACTGATTGTTGATGTTGAACCAAAATTGTGATGAGGTAATAAATGAAAAATGTTATAAATGTTTAATGTAAAGTCGCTAAATAAAAACCATATTTAATTGAAGTGTAAAAAAATGGCCACGTCATGCAATACGGAGTTTACCATTTCTATTAGAGGGCCCGTTTTGTAGCCCTATAGTCTATTCAAAATGAGATCGGGACACGGCGGCGACCGGTTTTCGTCGGCGGCGCGCAGACCGCTGCTGATTGGCTGAAATGTCGTGTGCTCTCGAGACTCTTCGGTCACACGTGCGTACGCGTGCTGAGGAATGTGCGTGCGCGTGTTGGCGGCAGCTGCTTTTCACCATAGATAATGCATTGTTTAAATGAAATTAACTCATCCGCAGTCGATAGTGAAATAATGTGTCGCTCTCGTCGGTGGCGACGCGTCGGCCAGCGTTGCGGAACAAGGCCACGCCTATATGCGCAGTAGCTGCCGCCGTGTCCCGATCTCATTTTGAATAGAGTATAGAGTCTAGGTTAGAGTCTAGGGCCTAGACCATCATGGCTGTCGTCGGCAGGGTATAGAACGAAAGCGGCAGCACAGACTTTCGGTGTCCACGAGATTGGTTGTGTAAAAAAACTGTGAAGTCCAGGAGACGTGACGGTATAACCGCGTAAATGTAGTCAGAGGTCAGAAAAGTAAGTTGCGAGCAGTCAGCGACCGAATTTGGTCACAGTGACGGCGAATCGTGAGTGTGGTGTGAGTGGTCAGTGTCGTCATATTATATTCGGTTTTTGTACATTCATAAAGTTTCGTTGAACAGGTTGCTCTGTCGGCGTGTGGAGGAAACGGTGAACCGCAACCTGCGACATCGAAGTAGTGGACACTGCTATTTGTGAGGGGGTTGGGGGAAAGATATTACATAACACGGTTGTGACTATTGTATCGCTATGAGAATTTATTACGTAATCGTAATAATATTTTATAATGGTACACTTTGTACCGCTATAGGTAGATTCGGAGGACGGTAATAATTTTTATAAAAAGAGCACAAAATTCCGCGACGTTACAAGACCTGGAACATTTTTTTTTTCCGGTGCTTTTTAAAAATACGAGGAATTTTTTACTTTTGAACCACCAACTAGATTCACATTCCTGTCAGAAAAGATACAATTGTAGAAAATCTTAACGTTTTTACTGTCTTAGAAGTTGATAACAGACACAAATAAAAAAATAAATAAAAAAATTCAAAAATGTAAAAAAAGCATACATTATTGTAAAACCAACACATTTATCGCTCCGCTCAAATCTAAAATACTATATATTAAAAATTTATAATTTATAATATTATAATTTACACTTAGAAGTTGGTATCGCTGCGTAGAAAAAAAATGATTTAAATCAGAATGAAAAAGTTCTAATTAGATAAATACACGTAAAACCTTTTGACTTTGAAATCAATATTTTAGTTTTTTATTATTAACTCGATCAATAATTGAGGTTAAAACAAATTGCAGATGATGTTGTGTTCTTTGGAACTTTCTTGATATTACATATAATTTTCAAAATTTAGTTTTTATTCAACTTCTAACTTAAAGAAAATCCCCTGAACAATTACAAAAATTAACTTAGAACTTTTCATTCTGAGACGACGATATATTCAGATTATATAGGAGACTGACGTCTTGTTAAATATATAACCTGACATTGATTAACATTTAGTGATGGACCAATATTATTTAACCGTATAATATATAAGTTAATGAGCTCATTTTGAAAGCAGAAACTGTCGTTCACAGAATCAATTTGCTTAGATGTAATCTATAAGTTTTGATACGGTGAGTACTAGTAAGTCGGCCAACCATTATTATTTCGAGACACATATTTTACAATCGGAAATGATAGGATCTAGAATCCAATATAATATCATATATTTATAGATCAAAGATCACGTTATCCATAAAAAAAAAATTGAGAATGTGCCATAAAAAATTAACATGGAAAATTATAACATTATTGATGTTATCGTAACAAAATAATTGTTGCGTGATACAATATTTACAACTTTTATGGTTTATTTAATATTGAAAAATATAATTTAAGAAATACTTAAAAATTATATTTAATTTTATTTGATGCTAGCGTGGCATTCAATTACATTAAATGTGCCCCAAAAGGCACGCGCTTCGCAGGTAGGCCACCTCCTGATATAGAGTATTAATGCCAGACATTGTACTAAGGGTAAATTTTAAGTGGTAAATCATATAAACTACCCACAAAACAGGATGCGTTGAGTGTATTTTCTTCAAATTACTATAGGTTAATAAAATTATACTATTGTGGTCACACAAAATAATGCAATTACATGTTTTTGAAATGTTGGCATATTTTTCGAATCGATCAGGCAAAGTCGGGGAACCAATTTCACACAAATTTGGATATTCATTCGTAAAACAACTATTTCTCTTCAACTGCCAATTGATTATATTGATTTTTGATATTTTATTGTAATTCAAAAACAAACAACCATAGATAATTGGCATTTTACCAAAAATTTTAAAATTTAATCATTTTATAATTTATATACACGATATAAACACAATTATTATGTTAACTATATAGGTATTTGAACATTTTATTTTAATTTTTTTTTAGTTTTTTACTATAGTGAAATGTCGACAAAACTGTTTCCATAGGGTCAAATAGCTTGAAAATCCAATAAATGTTACTTCTATGTATAGGCACGTTTTTTTACGAGCATAAGAAGTTGACAATTCAAAATCAAAAAATTCAAAATTTATTTTTCATTTAAAAATGTATAAATTGTTCAATTTGTGTAACTATAGATTGAAAATGAAATACAAGGTTCCGAATAAGTAGCTCTTAGTAAATATACCCATAATTTCAAAATAAATATAATATAAGCTCAGTTTTTTTTAGAAACATTTGAATTTCAAATTTGTACGAAATTTAATATTTTAACAAGATATAAATATTTTAGTAATTATAATAATATTATATTTTGTAATAATTTAAAATGGTTATTCATGGTATGTGCACCATCGACCGTATATTATTATAAGTACTTATTTTTTACACACGATGACATTTTTAAGTTCTATGTTTTTGACAAAAGTTAATTCCATTTACTCGATTACTATTCGTAAAATAAATGACTAGTTATAATTAGTATTCAATTTGACAAATACGTGAATATATTCAGTAATATACTATAGTTAATGGCTTATAAATTATAATTGTATATAAATTGACACGCTTTTACAATACTTAATAATACTTAAGTATTCTTGACACCCCCTCCTCATAAGTCTATGGAATGGGATCTATTTGGAAGGAAACTATAGTCAGTATATATAATGTAAAAATATACTAAGTTAATTTGAATATGGTTTTGTTATTATAGTACAGAGTGTCCCCCTTAGGATATACCCATTAGCCGTAGAGGTGGACTCGCCGCCTAGACAAAAACCTATAAAGTAAAAAAATTATCATGAGATTAATGAAAATAAAATGTCGTAATGTCAACATTTTCACAAAAATAAACTCAATAAAATGGAACCTTCAATTGTTTCAAAAATAAAATATGATGTGTAGTCCTGTCTCTGCGATTCAAATAAAAAAAAAAAAAATACAGATTTATGATATATTTATTATATCAAGAAATATCTTAATGGGTATATCCTCACGGACACTCTGTATATTATTATATAGAACCATTTCTTTTGTCGTGTAATGTAATTTGGTTAACCTTAAATTGTAGTTGGTAGGTGTGCGGAAGCTATAATCTAAAAGGGTCTGCGTTACTTGATATTATCACCTCTCCTCTTAATAATTTGATACAAAAACTAACAATAACAATACCCATGATGTGTAAATAAATAATAATGAATGCAAATAGTGATATAGACTTGCAGGTAGTTAGTATAACTAAAAACTTTATTAGCACCAAATATTATTGATCGTTTTTAACTAAATATTATGTTTCTAAAATATGTTCTATTTTCTTTAAGTTGTATTATTGACTGTTGTACTACGTTTCTTATAACAATTTAATCAAGAAATTAATCGTTTTCAAAAAAGATTTAAGTGTGAACTTTTTAATAGTACAATATTTATTTTAAAATAATTCATTAAATTAAATTTGTTGTCTTGTACGAGAATGATGATGAGTTATCTTACAATAATTTGTTAAAATATGCTTCTAATTATTATATAACCCTGATATTTAAATACAAAAGTTCCTAATGTTATACGTACAAATAGTGATTTATTTAATAAATGTTCCACAACTAAAATTACTTTATTTTATGGCTCGTAAAGTTGCAATTTCAAAATCTATTTTTATAAAATATATTGTGTAAGAGGCCATGGAAAATATCACGACCTTTACACACTAAATAATAATAAAAATATATCTTTTATAGGTACCTTCTTGATTTTTATATTTATTTTTATGTAAAAAAAAAATACCACCAATATTAACAATAATATCATTTTTTTTTAATTCATATAAAATTTTCAACTAACTGAACCATTTAAAAAAATATACAAAACTAATAAATTGACGTCATATGGTTTAATAATAATTGTTGATGATAAAAAGTTTTTTTCTCCATACTTCTTTACTACCCTCTATAAAATTCACAAAATTCCAAATATTTGTAAATTTATTTTACGCAGTTATTATTTTAAATGTTCAAAATTAAAGAAGTGCCAAATGTCATCTATTTAAAGGGTTTTATATAATATAAAATATTTTATTAAAATGTTAAGAAAAATAACAATTTCAAATACTAATAGTTCAAATAATTTTAAAAGTGGCCCATGTCAGTAAGCACTAATCTATCAACAATGATTGCTGAATATTTACCAGATTATGTAAAAATATCAGTTTAGCGTGGACAGACATAGAAAGAAAAGACAGTATTCTTGGTAGCTAACAAATTGTTACAACATATAGAAGATTTTTAATGGTTTCATAATGTTTTTAATTTTTTAGTATCTATATACTCACTAATATTGTTTGTAAACAAATGAACAAAAACAAAAACAAATTAACGTTTACGAATGAATGATTTGGAGTGACCTTAAATGTTACATTTAGAAAAATGTTATTACATAAACATAAGGTTTCACTCTATGAGTTGTGAAAAAGCTACTGTAAATAAAGTACACCCACAAATTTATCCCATGCAATACCGTTTTAAATAAATAAATTACTGACAGTGTACCGTTTCTTAAAGCACAATTTTATTTATTTTGTCATATTCTTTTGACTAATAATAATTAATAATCTAAATTGAATTGAATTTAAATTAAATAGGTACTTAAACTTTGATTTTGAATGCTTCAATATCATTTACAACTATGAGAGAGTTACTTTGTTTTAATTAATTCGTGTTCTTATATTATTTGTCGTATAGGTTTCTCATCGTCTCTCAACATTATAACATAAACATTTCACATACAAGGATAGAACAGAGTTGTATATAAGTACGTTGGTACTTATACTTATCAATGTCGATTGATATAAATTAATACTTCTACATATTATAATATTATATTATATAGTTTGGTACGAGTAATACCTTTGAGTATTAATGGTTTAACTTATTAAAAAATCTTTAAATCCTAAAGAAGTATAATTAGGTATATTACTTAAATTATTATGTAAAAAACAAAGGTAAGTAAAATAACATTGTACATCAGTTAATTTTATTTTTTATTTATATCCAATTATATAATTTGTTTTTATAAATAAATTATTAATTATAAATTAACTTTACTGCTTTTACATATGAGAAATATAATACTATATGCCAGGCATATAAATATCATATTATATTATAAAATATATTCGAGTATTTACCCATAAATAAAAATTGAATCATACATAAAAACATTAAAAAACTTTTAAAAAGGTTTATAAAAATTCAAAAAGCGCTAAAATATTTTGAAAATTATCTCATCCCTAGAATAATCTAAAATTAATATTTTATGTAGATTCCAATATTCTACAGTTAGTCATGGTTTAATTTTAATGAAAGAATAAAACTGATTTTGACTAAATCTCGTTATGCGTAAATACTCCCGTTTTTCTATAGTTTCATTTTTCATTTTTCTGATAATTTTGAAGATAATAATAATTTATACTTTTGACCTCTCGAGTTACCTACTTGATCCAATTTTCTACAAGAAATCATCCTTAAAAATGAAAAATAAGCCATTTCTTTTCTCCAAAAAGTTATGACAGACACAACGAAAAAAAAAACAAAATAATGTAAACACACGTTATTATAAAACCAATGCACTCATCGCTCTGTTTAGAATATAAAATTACAACTCTCATAGTAATGATAATATGTATGATAATATGATAATATATACATAAAACGCAGATTATGTTGCATGAAAAATTCTACACACGATGAATTATGTTAAAACTTATTATGTGACGGCAGGAGGGAGGAAAAGGAGTTGACGAGGTGGATATCCTGCAGATATCTTTTTTTCCTTACGAGTAATTTACGGTAATTTTTCAAGGTGAAAAATCGATTATTTATAAAAGCGGTGGGCCGAATATTGTGTTAGTTGCGGTCGGTTCCCGAAAACGTTGAGATTAACGGTGAATATTAATAATTATATTAGAAAAAAAAGCTAGAAAATTAAATTAAATTTTATAAATGATGAATAATTCAAGTTTTTGTGCTCGATGTAAAATGTAATACTTATATTATTATAACTACCTGTATTTTGTGATTCACATAAAAAATAATTTATTCTTTGAAAGTTATTAAAGTAATCTTCATCCCTATACAAATAATAATAAAAAAACTACTTGTAACTGAAGTGTTTTTTTTCAAATAATTTAAGTATAGTAGTGTAACACCTATCCATGTATAAAATTATACATTAACACTGTATATAAATAATACATTTAAATGTATTTTAAGTTTTATAGTTATTTTGTAAAGAAATGCTTCTTTCATTCCTTGCAAATTGTGAATATAGAAACACAATGATCTTCCTCTGTGTGACGCAAAATGTTTGACTGTAGGTATATCTACAATAAGTCTTTAAAGCCATTACGAAATAATAATAATACAATGTGCCGTATAAATACGACAAACTAATAATCAATACCAGTGTTATATAAATAACATTTAAGATAACGGCCATTTGGAAAAATAAAACGTTATGATTTTCTTTATTATAGATTCTTAGTAAATTGAAGAATTGTGAGGATTATGATATTTTTTTTAACTTTTTACATTGCCTTTCTTTTTCTACATACAATGATAAACAATAATATATTACCTAATTATCTGGACCAATATAAATTAAATAATCATAAAACATTGTATTGTTTTTTTAAGTATGAGCATTGCTGTACAGGATACATTTTTTAAGTTAGATAACAAGGCTGTGCGGGATAAATATTTTAACAATGAACACTTATCAAAATAACTATAATAAGTGCTAACATTTTATACTTCCCGTATTGTTTTAGTGGAATTAATTTTATATCAAACACGTTTTGAAATCTCAACAAGAATTCTTCTAGAGTTTTTGAGTTCTGAAACGATTAGAGGAACACTACGCCATCAAAAGAATTTGATAAATATTTATGATCATAAGTCAAAATAGTTACAACACGACCAACGTAACTAAGAATACAGTGTATTTGGTTGAACAGACATTAATTATATTCTTTAAAATCACCTCTGTAATGATAAGATATTCTTTTCTTTTTTTTTTACGAAGGTGCACTGTTGGGTAGGTAACTATGCTTAACATGTTCAACGGTTGATATCGGGAAATTCAGATTGATTCCACGTGTCTCTCAGACAAAGCTCCAAGAAACGCAATACATTTGAAAAAAACATTTATGTAAAAATATAATTGAGCCTAAAAGAGAAACGGGGTTAAATCTGATTACAATAATGGCATTGAAAGGCTATCGCGCACAATGGAATTGCACTGATAGACAGCTTTATTGACTATCGAAGAAAAAAATGTTAGAATCGTATACCTATATGTGTTACGGTAAAATTACATCGGTAAAACCACGGTTTTTACAACAGCTCTTGGACAAAGTTCGAATGACGGGCTTTAACTGATTGACTTTCGCAAATGCTAGCTGGATATATACAAAATAGTACGGTCTAATACTAAATGATTATTATGGTTTGTGGTTTCGTTATATAGAAATAGTAAATCTTTGGAGGATACACTGCAAACAGCAATGGTAAACGTATAAATATTATTGGATTTTACTGATCTTTGTAATTTAACCTTCACGTAATGTATTATGCATTTATACAGAGTTCTTTCATTCCATGTCTGTTTGAATTTGTTTTATATAAAACACATCAGACGATAAGTACATTCACATTTAATGTAATAATGTAAATACATTAGATACCTAATACATTATTTTTTATTCATTATTATTTTATTTAAACTAAAAATTAAATACCTGTCTATTAAAAACTAGTTAAACAATAACATGACTATTTATAATTTTATGTTTATAGTCAATACAAAACAGGATAAAATCTATTGAGTAATTTATTTTGTACAGATGCATTTTTAACAAAACGAACAACAAACTTTGATAAAATTGTACATAAAATTAAGAATGACAGCCGTCTATATACGAATGGAAATAAACCTTAAAATACTGTACGTATCTAAATAACTACTGGTGGTGGAGTAAAACTTTTATTTCAATTAAGAGAAATATAACGTATGCAATGAAAACTGTCTAAAGCGGAAACTCTAGACACAGAAACAATTCCATTTATGTTAATTTCACGTTTTATTCGGGTGTAGGTACCTACTTGTTTTGTACAAAAATAATAAATATTATACAAATTTAAATTTATCTAAATTATAATATATTGAAAATGTAAATTTTTTCTTCTGACTTTAATTCATAGGTAAATATTTAGATGTTTCTAAATTCCAAACAACTAATAGTTTTATTTTCTCACCGTTTATCATTACTTTTGTTAGCATAGTTACTTCATTATGGATGATGGTTTCCGATAATCAACTTTCAACCAGTTGACTTGATCTGATCTTCGCAAGATATGTAGGTACTTATACTCTAGTAGGTACTAGGAAGGAACCAAGATGTATTTTTTAATTGGTACTTTTAAGATGTTAAATTTAGATTTTTAGACATTTTCTAAAAATGGTTAGTAAAAACTATCAAAAAATGGCAAAAAAACGGTAAAAACACTGTTTTTTGCTTTTCGAATTTTGTTATTTCATGTTTCATACTTCTGAAAATTATTTTTTATTTGCAATTTTGTTCAATATATAACCATTTTACATTAATTTTAAGTTTTTACATACTTAATCCTTGTAACATATTATACAATCGCTAAACATTTGATAAAATATTGAGTTAATGGTTTCTTTGACATGATTTGGTGACCCTTGATTGGTCATTGGTCCACTCAATATTATAATTAAATTAATCAATTTTTATGAAACCTGACATAAGCCATAAAAATATCCTCATTTTGCCTCTTATGATATAATATGTTTAATATTATGTTAAATAATAGGTACTGAATATAAAACTAATATTAATAGTAAAGAGATCAGAATTCGAATGCAAATAATATACATTTTTAAAAAATTTTATTTGACTATATTTTATTCATAGAATTCTATCATTATTTTATAAATTAAACAACTACTTAAATTTTTTTTATGTATGTCTATTTAACTGCTTGTTTTTATTTATTTACTTTCTGTTTAGTCGTTACACTAATTAAAAATAATGTTAAAAACGTATATTTTTCGCACAAAAGGTAACACAATATTGCATATTATCCATAGTAAGATTAAGTACTATTATCCATATAGTATTCATATACCTATGTTGATATACGTATACTTGTACATTGTTCCATAGTTAAATTTAATAATTAAAATTAGTAGTAACATTACTTATAAACACATACATTGTACTTACATAGGACCAGAAACTTAATATTATATGATTCACGGTACTACAAATTACAAAATAATAATTATTATTATTGAATTTACCTCTTCATATTTATATTATACGACTTATAAGATATTTAATTTTTTTTTAACATGTCTGAAGAAGAATAGTCAAATTTATTTCCAAATATTTGAATTTTTAAGTACTGCATATGTACCTATATAAAATGTGTATATAATATAGGAATCGTAAAGTGTTGAGCACTTATCTCGCCTCGCTCATAATATCGACGCAACGAAGTTTTGCGTTATTTTAAATAAATTTGGAAACAATGATAAATCATTGCAATTTAAAAATATTCTTAGTAGAACTGAGTTTTTTTATAATATTTATGTAGTTTTCCAATTTTAAAGTGCTCGTAAAAAAAATTGTGAAAAACGGTTTTTTAGTTTCCTTAAATATAGTTATAGTACGATATCATTAATTGCGAATTAACACTTCAAGTATTTGAAACTAAAATTTTGAAAATTGAACTAAAAAAAGGTTAAATAAAATACGTCGTGATTCATGAAGCCAATATATTTTACCCCAATTCAAACTTTAAAGAGGTAATTATATTTATAAAAAATAGAATGGATAACTTTAATAAGAAACTCCTTAAAACTTGGTATCAAATGATATCACAATAGATTTAAAAAGCTAGTAGTTACCTAGTGTACCATAATATATGTTTGAAAATGAACATGAAAATAAACCATAACATATTAATTGTTGTTTAGCTTACACAACTACACAAGTGAAATAATACAAGGAAATAGTTTTTAAAATAACGTTTAAACATTTCAACAAAATCTTAATAGTTTTAAAATATAATTTTCCTTAAACTTTCATTACCTCAAAAAAAAAATCATATTTTATAAATGTATAAGTATTGTCTATAAGTTATTTAATTATACTATTAGACTATAGATGTTATTTTCTTAATTTCCATTGATGCGAGCCTACTTAATAAAATGTCAATTACTTTGCACTTTGTATCTTTTATTTCGCAATAAATTCAAACTTGATACTTTTTTCGATCATTATCACACTTATTTTTTCATAATTATATTGACTGATAATTGCGATATACTATCATGTAACACTATAAGAAAAAAAAGTTGTGAACGAAAAAATTATTTAATAATAATAATAGTTTTAGTTATATGCAATATCGCTGTGTGTGGATATTACCACTTTTATTTTGTATTTTTTTTCTCCGTAACTTTATTCATGTCTCAAGTGATATTATTACTTACTGTGAAATGTATACGTTGAATGCGATATTTTCCGAGACGAATAAAAAGAGCCTGACCTGGCTCTTTTGATGTTTGTTAAATTCAAACAGAAATGGAAGTGGATGTAAAATATACATTTATTATTATATTTTAACTTGTTGGTAAAAGTTTTAAATGTCGCAACTATTGGTGATTTTTGATTATATTATTATTAAAATATGGCGGCGTGAGAGTAAATATATACGCCGTGAATCGTCTCATCGTCCCGATCGACTCGTAGAAGCCAGTTTTGTATTGTTAGTTTAAATTCAAACCAATGATGAATACTTACCTTCGTACAGAAATAGAATGATTGAAGCTGAATCTGTAGAATATATATATATATATTACGTTTAACGTAATACATAATAGGTTTCCTGAAAATTATTTTCGAAATACATTTTTTTTAAAGTTTTATCGCTCGTAAAATAAATTGCGAGTAAATATTGTTGATAGTAAATATTTTAATATAGGTATTTAATCCAGTAAATATATTTCAGTGACTTCAAAAATGTAATTAATTATTTTTCATCCCAAAACTACAAATTATTGTCTGCAGATAAATCTAAGAATAAAAAGCACAACTTCCAACCCCGTAAGTAATTCTACTAACGTTTGAAAACTACGTCGAACATAATCTATAATGTGATAATATTATATTGACTTAAGCGTTAGGTAATTGAAATGGTTGCATGTAGTATAACTAATACATATCATATACACAGCTTAAATTAGTTTCCTTATTATATTTTGTTCATATCAAAATGTCCTTGGGTTTCAAATGATGAAATAAATAACAACAAAATGTATTTAACTCTTTTTACATTAACTTTATTCTACATACGAATTATTTTATAAATAATGGATAAACTTAAAAATAAATTGTACAATTATATTATGTAGGTAGGTAGATAAATTTACTAAACCAAATAAACTCATATATATATATAGTCATTAGGCATATACATAAGCGTGTAAAGAACTTAATATAATAGGTACATCATAATAATATGTTTTACTTATTTTCAAGTGTTTAAATTAAAACAAAAACTTAACGAAACTCAATAGCAAGAAAATTCTAGTAAAGAATACATATACATTGAAGTCATAATGTCGTAAATGAATGGACATCAAATTATAATAGCTATTTAGTTGTACGAATAGTTTAATGAAAAGCTATTTTAGGTTAAAAAAAAAAACACGGTTCAGTCAACCAAAATTTTCGGTGCGCTTATAATAGTTATATAGACTTAACAGACTAGTTAAAATAAAACAATTTTAAACCTTTTCGAGATCACAATAATCAATTGTTAAAGAACATAAAATAAAGTGGCGACCAACGCTTTAAGACAGATCCCGATTTGCGTAAATATTTGGCGTAATTCCTACATGAGTGGACATTGAATAATCTTTTTATTTGTTGGAGGCACAAACTATTATTTTAAGAAATCGATTTTTGGTATATATGTGTATACGTGGATTATATTTTATATTTATACATATAATATATAATATATATGTATTCGTTTCAAACCCTACATTTATGTGTAAATAACAAACGCACACGTTATTTAAGTATATATAATAATATCTAAGCTAATAATGTTTATTCATGACTAGAATATACATACCAATATATAATGTTATATACATATTATATAAATGATATTATTTTATATGTATATAATATATAAATAATAATAATAATAATAATAATAATAATATTACAGGCGAAAGAAATTTCACATTCAATCGGACAAAGCTTGACAGGTATACCTACATAACATCATATGAACGATTTCGGAAAACTTATGATTACCAGTTAATATAATGACATAAAACTTCTTACTACATATAGGTATGTTACACCAGCGTTTAACCTTTCAGTTGCAAATTTTCAATGCATGCAGTTTAGACCTAGTGACGAATGATTTGATTTTTTTTTTTCATGTTAAAAACATTTGACTTTTTAACATCTTTAACAACACGAATTAATTACATTCGTCACTGACGAGCAAACCTAACATTATGTGGGCATTAGGATAATTAATGTCAAAATAGTAGTACATTTAAATGATAGCTGAATAATTGACATACACCGACTCTATTTCGAAAGCATTTAGGAGTACAACAAGTATGCGAAAAGCGAAAAACTATAATAATATTATGTGAGTACTGCAGGTTACCACCTTACCGCCCATCAAGGGTTCATCCTCAAACTAATTTTATCAAAAAACGTATCCCTTAAAATTATGTAAAATTTTTCGGGTGGATCATTTTATTTTGTTATTAAACGACATTGAAGGTTGTATGTGGAAAAAAAAATGTGTATTAATATCTATCCGTTCACCCCATCGTAAGCGACGCACGATTCGTACGCATATCCGAGGATTATGTTTTAGATCTTGGGATGGAAAGAGGGGGAGGGGTCGTCTTTACCGACGCAAAAAAAAGAGGAACCCGCTTGGAAAATAATCGTGATTCGTGGGCAGGATGTCCGACGAATTTAACTATCGAGCAAATCACACGCAATGCATAATATGACCGGAAATTCACGGTCTTTCGGTGGGGTGCGGCAAGTGGTGTTGAGCGATAACGGGCGGACTCAGACTAAGTGTCCTTCCGTCTCGTCCGGTTTGTGCGCGAAAGTGGTGAGGACGTTTTGCGACGAGAAGACCGTGACGTCAGGTGGCGGAGGCGGTGGAGGTGGCGGCGAGTAATAGTTAAGCTTGCTGACCATCGGAGGTATCGTTGGAGGTGGCACCGGTCGGTTGTGCAAAATCGGTGGTAATGGCACGGCCCTAGCTGTCGGTACGCCCGGCACGGCATGATGAGGTTGCTGATGCTGATGCTGCTGCGGCTGATGATGATGCTGCTGATGCTGATGCTGATGCTGATGCTGCTGATGTTGCTGCTGCTGCTGATGCTGTTGGTGATGGTGGAGATGGTGGAGGTGATGGTGGTGGTGAAGGTGGGAAGTCCGATTCTCTGCAACACACATGATGAGCCAATATTGTTTCGGTCAGTTTTTGTTTGTTTGTTTTTATATGTCTTTTTTCGCAGCAGACTAGTGTCGCTAGCTGACACGTCGTGTGTTTATATTATCACAACGCACAGAATATAGCGATGATAGGTTAATCGAAACGTGACATTATTGCACGTGTACCATAAAATTATTAGGATAATACAATATTTGTTAATGTAATAATATTACCGTTATCATCATAATTGTTATTTTTATTGCTGCGTTTTGTTATGTTATATGCGTAAACCGAAACCATATTATTAATTCAAGCGTGTTGTATGTATAATGTATATATAATATATAAATTGTATTGTAATAATGTAAGACTCCATACGAAGGCATTTTAAAGGACCGTCCTGCGGGCCTCAAAATATAATATGTGGCGGTTAGCGGAAGGTTTAACATTTTCTCAATTTACCGATATTTCTTCTGTCGTTTGTGTTTTCGTGCATATTGTAATGTTGCATCGATTGGTCAGAGCTCATACTTAAGCCACCGCCGTATTGAACGTGTGGCTGCAGGGGATGATCACAATCGTTGATGAAAGGATAGTCAATCTGTTCGATCAAATAGGATTGTTCGGCAGACTTTTGCTGTTGATCGTCCTGTAAACAGTTTTCTGTTTATTCGAGCTTCCGTGACAGCCATAACATTTTTATTTATTTTTTATGTATAATATTATGCACCCATTTCCCTCAAACCACTTTGTATGTATATTATTATAAATAACAAATGTATTTATTGTTTTCGGTTTTGTTTTTTTTTTTTAGTCCAACGGGCATGCAAATAACACTAACATAGATAGAATTATGTGGATTCTACTTACGTTATAATCTGGGGAAACATTTGAATATGTTTCCGATTTGGCCGAAATTGAGCTTAAATTTTCTTCGTATCCTCCGTTGTAGGTATTCGGTGCATACATTTCGATCGTTGGAGTTTTACTACTAGAATCGTTGTTTTCTGCAAAGTAACGGGAAATTCTCAATTTGAATTACATTAAATAACTATTATAAATTAATTAACAATTACCGCGGAGACGCAACCTTTTTTAAATATCTACATTAATAATAAATATCAGCCCAGAGGCTTCTCCAGAGACTAGGTTGCAGAGGGGGGGGAGTTATAATTTTCACAATACTTTATAACAAAAAATATAAATAAAAATGTTTACAACACAAATTTAAGTCGTCTATTTAATATCATATTATATTATAAAATATTATTATAGAATATAGTTTATTTTATAGGTTCTTCATAATATTATATACCTATTATATAGGAGGTACATACCGTCATACCTATATCTACATTAATGTGCGTGTCGTATGAAAGTCCATGTATAATATTATATTTTTTGTTTGTAATTTTTTTTCAACAATATATTTTTTTATAAATACGAGCTTGAGGGGCGGCTTCTGGAGTTGCCTTTATATCAGTCTATCAAAGGGTTTTACCGCTACGGTTATTCATCAAAGCACACACTTTTTGAAAATCCTTCTCGATAGATAATGTCGTGGATAAGAATATAATATAATAATAAATTATACATACCGTTATTTATTTGTTTGTTGACGTTACGACGCCTGTGAATGCAGTACGACACAATAAATATACTGACGAGTATCAACACACCGCCAAAAACTCCCAAGAAAGTGAACACTATTCGCATTCCTTGATCTTCGGCCGGCTTCTCTGCATTCGAATCGGGCTTTGGTTGCATGTTTTCCTCTGTAAATCATAATACCAACGAGTTTCGAATCAAAACCATTGAAATAATAGGCACGACCATGAAGTGTCTTCTCATAACGTTCCATTGCCGTAAGGCATTAAAATATATTTAATACTGTCGATGGGAAATCCGGCACAAAATGATCACATTATAAGTATCGTACATATTTTATTTAGTGTCCCGAAAATCACGATAACCTCGCGTTCTATGACTTTATAACGAACGGATGTTTATGGTGCCCACATAGTTCTATCACATCAAACGTCAAACCTATGGAATGACCAATGAGACTGTATGTGACTAAATAAAATACAGTAAAACTTAAATTATAACGAACTTCCGTTTAACCACATTTTCTGCTTAACGAAATATTTTTGAGAACCAAACCAAATTTGAATCAAATTTATTTAATTATACTAAACGAAATTCTCTATAATACGAATTGTTTTTTGTTTCCCGTGAAATTTTGTAATATGGAAGTTTCACTGTATATATTATATAAATAAATAGTTGTACCTAAGTACTTACTTATTATAGTTGATTGTTAAAATATTAAATATTAAACACTATTATTTATCATATTAGTACGTACTTGTTGTGGTTACTTTGAGGCTCTGGGACAAGTAAGAGCTGTCTCCATACAAGTTACGAGCCATGATGCTGAATAAATATGATGTGAATGGTTCAAGTCCGGCGACCGTGTGATGGGTTTCGTTTCCGAGGTCCTCATACCGGTACATTTTACTGTCGACCGCCCGGTACCGAATGCGGTACGTAACCGGTTCGCCTAAACAAACGAACGTTTAGTCCATGAAAATTATAATAGTATTCATATTTTTATTAGGTAAATAAAAATAACAACTGTTATAATGTCTTACTACGCTACCCGTTATACCCAGAGATGGACAAATTACTCGATTAGTTGTAAGTTGTAAGTGGTTAAAAGTTATGAATTACCCTAAAATCATGTATCTAGTTACGTGTTACAAGATATTTTGGAAATGAGTAACTGTTTACTAGCAGTAACAGTAACTTAGATACATTTAAAGTTACAAGTTAGGTGTTCTAAATGATTTATGTTTATTGTTTCAATAAAATAATAATGACACTGCTAAATATATTATTTTAAGGGGTTCACGAGAAAAATATGGGTGGGTAGTGTTATAACCAAAATTTAAAAGTATAGGTAACCATTGAAGTATATTTTTTTTAAATGGCTACAAAATATCACAACATTTTGGTAAAACTAATATTTGTATTATAGATTTAGAGCATAATCTTACTTGAATAAAACATGTAAACATCAAACAGTTAACGAACTAAAATATATTAAGTAATACGTTCACACGAAATATGAATAACCTACTTAGGTACACACGGAGAGTACCTATCTAATTGCCGTAGGTACCTATATACTAGTCACCAATATTACAAGTTTTTAATAATAACATTAAGATACCATAGTTATTTTGATTGCTCATACATATTGTGAACTTGTAATATTACTATAAATATAGGTGAGAGATAACTGATAATAATGAAAATACGTAGCTGGTACCTATACCTAATTGGTATATGAAATAACCCGTGTGAACATTTGATTCTGTTAAAACTTTAAAGTTTAAATACATATAGGTAGGCAATGGTCATATAAATATTTTTATTTTGAATTAAACCATTTACATATTGAGGTTTCTTATAAACTCTATACATATTTAAATTATTAATTCAATAATTACAACAAAAACTATATTGTTAGAGTTCTCCTATTATAACTATATAAATAGGCATCTTTGATTTAAAGTTTCAGTAAAATGTTTAACCGTCCACTTTTTAAAGTTACTTAAATGTCATGGAATTGATTATAAGTTACAAGTTATAAAATATGTAACTTTGTTACGTAACTTTTATACATGCAACTGATTACTGCGCAACCCTAATATTCATACGCTTCATCAATAATAGTATGTCAGACGGTCACATAATCGTTAACTAACACAAATATGTTTACCACCAGTGATACCTAAATAAAGCGATACAGGTGCAACGAATAACTGTCTTGAATTCGATTTTTTAAGAAGAACTGATTTTCTGTGAAACTAATAAGTGTTCAAAAGAGATAAAAAAATTGTGAAACAAACATGGAAATATTAACCATTGAATGATTATTCATAAAAAATACCTAATCATCTAAATTATTTGAGTATTGATATTAAATACATTAGTTTGTTCTTTTCAAACACAATAACTCATATTATAATATTTTTTTTAAAAACTTTTATTTGTATCAATTTTGTTTTATTTATAAAAACCAAACTAACCTGTATAGTTTTAAGTTAATAAGTTGATAAATAATAATGCTGTATGGTATAAATGTCTTAAGTTTTCAGGAAGAGAAAACAAAATATTGGAAAATCATTCAAAATCGTTGATAATAATGTTTTATTGGCTGATAATTGGTTTAATTTCATATTTAATGTATCTACTTTTATGTTTACTATTAAATGTAGAAATTTAAAATCAATTCTTAGTGGTTTTTAAGTGACTTAAGATAGTTGGATTTTTATTTTATGTGACTTACGCTACCAAGGCATGTATTTAAAATTATTATTAAACTTGACTTAAGATAATAAAACTATTTTAAAATTATTTCTGTTAGTTCCTCAAGTCTTAACTAGACATACTTGTTTCACGCATAATATTATGTGACTTAAAATGTTAAAACCAAAAAAATTTCACTGGTAGTGTGTTATAGTTTTAACTTTCATAATCAGGAACGAAAAAGTATAAAATATAAAAATGTTTGATTCTAGTCATACTAAATTAGCCAAGAATGTACATTTTTGACTTAAGACATTTGTACCATAGGTACACCAAATAATTTTTATGTATAATATGATAATTAATAATACAACCACTCGATATTAAATGACCACCAAATTAAATCTTGTTGTTTGGCTGTAAGGGGAGGGGGCATTACCTCTTCTCCCGGATATACAAAAAAGTGCTTATGAAATGTAACAATAAATAAACAAACCAACATTTAAAAAAATCAAATGTTCGTGCGGTTTACGGTAACTGTTTAAATATTTGTTGGTAATTCACAGTAGTATTTATAATTATTTTTTTTTTAATCATTAAATATGTACTTATGTACTCAAATATTTTTTAAAAGTATCTCTCGCAACACTCCCTATCCCGCTATACATATTATAATTACTAATGGAATACCGTCATCGCAGCAATAGCCAAAACCCTGAGTCCTTGCGTACTTATCGACTACCAATAATAATAGGTATATAGTGTGGATGGGCGCCATAGCTACTACGTGGCTAGCGCACTGTAGTACACGAGAATATTATCAAAAGCGAACAAAAATGGAATAAAAAAAAAAAAAAAAATTCAACTAAAAAACACTCGGTTCGCATTTAACACTCGTTTCTGTCCGGGTGTCGGAACGGAGAATATATATATATATATATAGTGGCGTCTGATGCAGACAACGACCACGAAAAAAAAAAAAAAAATACCGAAACGTTACGCCCCGTACCTCGACCAAAGCATAATAATAATATTAATATAAAGTAAAGCGACGAGCGTGCGTGCACCGCCGCAGTTGTACGCCTAACAATAATCATAAATTCATAATATTTTACTAACTAAAGCAACCAGTGGTCTCTTACCTCCGTCGAATCCGGGGGACCACGTCAGCATCACTCTGTTGTGCGTGGCGTTCGCCAATCGGAAGTTGACCGGCGGGTCGGGGTGCGAGAAGACGGTCAACCGGTTGACTGAAGTCGTCCGCCCGAGATTGTTGGACGCGGTGCACACGTAATCGCCGTAATTGAACTGGTCCACTTGCAGTATCGTCAGCGTCGACTCGTAAAACGTTTCGTTCAACTGAAACGCGCGGCACACAGAGTAAATTATTATTAATATCAGTCCGTATTAATATAATATAATATTATTATGACTCGTGCGTTGTTTATAACACGACGTGACGATCGACGGTTATTGTTATATTATTATTATTATTATTATTATTATTATTGGTAGTAGTAGAAGTAATCGTATTATTGTATAACGACGACGACGTCTCATATTATATGCTCCTCCCCCCCCCCGACCCGAGCGACGCCGCAGCGCTGTCGTAGATTATAATTCGAGCGGTAACACATATTATTCATATTATATGATTTAATATTATTGTACCGGTCGACTATGCCCACCGCCGTAGGTACCAACAGATGAGTATTAGATACCACTGTCTACTGAGACATATTGTGCCAGCTACGCTGCCTATACGGTGTGATTTGGTATTGGTTGGAGAAAATCTGACGATCACGTAGGCGATAATATAAATGGGAGACTTGTTGATTGCTTTTTCGTTGTATTCGTATTATTAATAATATTATTATTATAGTTTGAGGAAGCAGTAGTTTTCTACGCAAAATAGTTTAAGTATATTCATAGAAAGCATTGTTATGATTATTTTTTTTCTTGGGAAATGTCGTGTTGAAATACTGAAAATAAGAATCATGTAGGTCAAAGTTAAATAAAAAAAAAACATGAAAGCAATAAGCCAATAAATAGGCATCTATTGCTAATTCGTATTTATTATACAATTATTATACCTTCAAGTGTTATTTTGAAAACTGTCTACATTTTTAATATATACCACCAAAATATCTACTGAATATAATATTCTATATAAATATTGTACTAAATAATATCTAATATTGATTTTTTGATCAAATACCTAATAGGTATATACAATTTATAGACTTTTTTTAAAAAAAATAATAGAGCAATTATTATATTTACTCGTTTCTGTTCCACGATGTATTTCTCAGATACGCTTGTTATGTTCGACCCATCACGTTCCCAAGAAAATCTAATCATTGGAGCGCCAACTGCTCGACAATGAAGTTTAGCTGACATACCAGCATTGCTAGCCGTTTTTGATTCATTTTCCGTTGTCAATATCTCGGGTTTATCTGTAACACACATGATTTGTAAAAAAACTTTAAAAATAATTTTAATTGTAGGGTTATAAAATCAATATTTATATTAATATTCTATTAATAACAAGACATCTAGGTAGGTAGGTATCATGTAATAATACGATTGCATAGATATATGAGTAATAGGGGCTTAATATTTTTTTTACTGTACCTATGTTTGGTTGAATTATTTTTATGAAATATGCAAGGTAATAATACAATTATAATATGGTGTTAAGTTTAAATGTATTTTTTTTTTAAAAAAGGCAATACTTACGTTCCACAATCAACATTACAGAATGCGATGATTCGTTTCCTATACCATTGTTAACGACACAATAGAATAGACCACTATCAAATTGTGTTGCATTTAAAATAGTTAAGTACGAAGTAGTGTTTTTAAGTAATATTGATGTCCGTTCGTCAAAGAAAAAATTTGGACGCGTCCAGCTTATATGATCTGGACCTAACGGAAAACCATCTATTCGACACCAAAGCTGAGCAACGTGGCCCTCACTTACAACGACGCCACTTGAAGTGTTAGTAATAGTTGCTCGATCTAGAAAAAAAAACGCATATTATTCGATTTAGAAAATAGGTACTAAAGCATGCAAAAAAGAATTCTATGTGTTGATTTAAGTAATGAATATAAAAAGAAAAAATCGTCTTACAAAAACAGATAAGTTATTGTATTGAATAAGGTATAAAAGTGAATTTAAATAAATTGTGGTGTAATATAACATTGATAATGATAAATATCAAAGTATTATAAAAATTATTATATCATCACTATGAAATACAAATAACTATATCATAGTAATATATTTTCAGATTGAGAACCCAGATAGCTTTAAAATACGATTCACATTAATTATCAAAATCAAATAAAAATGTTTTCTTTTTTTCAAATAATCATTTTTTTTTTTTTTTTTAATTATAATCATAATTATTAGTTATCATCACAAATGCTTACGTCTCACTGATATTATAAATGAAAAGGTCGAAAACCCTTCTGTATTTCTCGCCTCGCAGGTGTAATTTCCAGCGTCATCGCGGAATATACCCGTGATGTTTATACTCGAATCTTGTACACGCCGGTTGTGTAACGAATACAACGGTTTGTTGTTTTTGAACCACTTATAAGTGATCTGTGAAGGCCGTCCTTTTGCCTGCAGCGTGATGAATATGTTATCCCCTTCTGTATACGTCATTAAGTCAGGATACGAATCAAAAGTTGGTTTGTCTGTAAAATAATTATTTAAATATTTTCATAGCCATTCCTTTATATAATGTATATTTTTATACCGTTGTGATTTAAACTTTTACGAAATACAATAATATTTCGATAGGGTAACAATAATAATATAAATGGCATATGCGTAATGGGTAGGTATGTCAAATATGCTGATGGAAATATAATTGAACAAAATTTACTGTTATTATTATTTTTTTTTCCTTTGGCTTATTTTTTTAACCAATGTCAAATATAAATAAAATGTGAAAAAAAATATTAGATATATATAGGTAGGTTGTGGAAAAACTATCAAGAGCAATATCGTTCTTTTTTTTGTAAAATTGGCATTCATCGTCTGATATTTATTTGGTAAAAATTATTATGCTTCTAAAAACAGTATGCATATAACATCAAAAGTATTTAAAAAATTCGATTTATTTAAATGCTCAATACAGATTCAGTAAAATTTGGGTCAAACTTTTAACAGTAAAAAAGGTTTTACACTCGTTCATCGTCATAGTACGTAAATTAAAAATAATAAAAAGAGAAAATCGAGCAAATGAAGGTAGTAAGCTAACAATATTATCGAAGCCGGTAAATAAATTATAAAAATAGAGAATGCAGAAAACCTAAGGGGTTTTAAAAACAAATTATAGTTAATTGAATGACATACAAATATAAATTTCCGAAAATGCTTAGGAAAAATAAAATGTTTTAAATAAGTATAGAGAGGAAAATATTTTTAAAAACTCGGGAGCCTTGTGCGTATATACGCATCATCGTTACACGGATTTCAATTTAATAATTTCACGTATAATAGGACTATACAACAATCAATTTCGCCTTTGCCGTTTTGTATGTAAGTTATATTAATAGAAACTACGCATACGAGAGCCCACGTGAAATAGATAATAGTAACCACAATTTAGATTTCGAATGAAAATGATACATTTCACCGTGATCGAGGTCGACGTGAGTCGTTCCCTTAAATCCTGGTACAAATAATAATATAGTATATTATTATTGTAGATAAGTAAATTTGTCCGCTACAGCGTATATATAAAATCCCCTGTAAGTCACGTAGTAATCGGGTGGGTTTTTTTTTTATTTTCGGTTACTAATAAAACTGTTTGGGCATCCGAATTGGCTCGCATAGACAGGCCACGATTCATGATTGATATAAGTGACATGGAATTGGTCCCTCGAATAAGTGATGTAAGTAGCATGCTTAGGATTCGGTATACTAACATATTATTATGTATACGTCTTTAAATCGATTTCTAAAGGAGGATTTAAGTTTAGAACCAATATACTATTATACTAAATAGGTACTAATAATAACTTAAATGTCGTCATCTATTATATTTTGTTTATACAAGGTAGAATTATATATTATTTATAAAAGGTCAATAATCAATACATTTAAAATACTCGAAATTCGTAACTCGAATAAAGTCGCATGTTGAGATTGAAGAAATCAAATATAATGTTATTAATATTGTCATATAATGGTTTAGACACACTATTAATATAAAAATTTAAAAAAAACTAATATAAATATAGGTACTAATACGTAGAATAAAATAAAAAAGGCACTTGATGTCGTTATCAATAGTTGTTAAAAATATGGTGCGACACGTGTCGGATCACATTAATATTATTGTTATCATCGTCCACGATTCGATCATGGATTATTTCGGGTAAAACTGGAATAGGTAGTAAATTCGGTGCAGCGGTCTGTGAAGCGCAGTATCAAACATCGTGACATGTAATATTATGGTGTCTCTTACACTCTCTTAGACTTTTGTTTGTAGGAAAGGAAGATTAAACTGTTTAAGTTTGAATAAAACATTATACACATAACTATCTACCTTTAAATTTTAAATTTGCAATGATCAATAAATTGATCATTAAAAAAAAACTGGGAAACTCAATCTCCTGTATAGTAGGATTAACGAGTACTTTTTCATTAAAATGATCACTGAAAATTGTAATTTTTGGGTTTGATATGAATTAAACTACAAATTATTGTATACGAAAAACGATTCTCAGCAGAAACGGTGTGTCAGTCTAGATTTCTAAGGATATTCTACAATTTATTTATATCAAGTACCTACTATTATAGTAGCTACTATTATTAATTCAATTTTTTATTTGCCTAGTTCTTGACAAAAATAGCCCATCTTTTATCATATTATACTATAATAAATTAGTATACTTTTGTGATTTTTACGAATTTTGTTATAATTATTTTCATTTAAAAAACATTTAAAAAATTGTACTAATGTGTCTTTAATATTTTTAAATATCCATTTTAAGAACATTTGAAGAACATTGAATTAAATTTTCAAGTTGTTTAAATTAACGAAATTATTTTATCGATGGTTATAGAAAAAAAAATCAAATATCTACGGGTAGTTTTGATAATTTCAAATATTTTGAACATTTTACAACGAGTTTAAAATGATATATAAATATTTGGTGAAAATTTCAAGTAACTGTGGTTTTTCATTTTTAAATTACAACAAAATAAGAAAACTATTTTATAAGAAATCGTTATTTTACGAATATAAAATTTCTTCAATATATAAATTTCAGACATTCATAAAAAATATTTGTGAAATTACGATCATTTTTTTTTTTGTAAATCTCACTCACATAAACGATTATAACTAATATATATGAGGAACGACAGAGTAAAAAAATCGATTTGATCAAAAACTGGATTTGCGTAAAAAACCTTGTTTATCCCTAATGTTTTTTGGTTTGTCCCAATTATTATGCATAGAACAGGGTATTTAAAACTTTGACCACTTAAAATTACCAAGCAGATCCACTTTCCTACCAGAAAATATATTATATTGGAGTTGAAAATCAAAGCATTTCTTATACTATAAATTGTGTACACATACACACAAAATATATAAATACACATGGTAAAATCAATACATACATCACTCTGCTCAAAATCAAAAACACCCACGTCATCGTAAAACCAATACGTTTACCATACCTAAATTCTCAGAATATTATAGGCAATTTAAACCTGTAAATCAACCGTACATACGATCACCTCTTAGATGTTGGATAATTATCAGAAACGGATCCTACTTCAATCATAGTGATGGTGGTTTGTGCTTTTGTCTTACTTCATTAAAAATTATAAAATCGAAATCGGTACCAGACAGAGCTCACTAGCATCTCGAGTTTATGTATTGAATATCAGACATCAACCGATCAGCTATTACACTGAGAATATAATTTGATTTTATCTATCCGTTTATAAATTGAATATTATATCTTTATTTTTTTTATATTTTTCTTGAGTTAAGGCTTGAACATCTATTGTCATTAGCCTGAAGGTTTTTTTGTAGGTATTTAACTATGGGGAGGGTACGGTTGGTTTAAAAATGTGTATATGTGGCGATGTTTTGTCACTGAACCCCAGGTGGTCACCCATCCGGGAATTATTGACCGGCTGATGATTGACTTCTGAACACGTTTTTGACTAAACTCAATTATCAGGTAATTTTTTGTAATTCGTGACATATAACTGTTGGTATTATTGTATGACATGGTCCTCTAAACGTTGATTGCTAGCGCGATTGAAGAGTTATTATTTTAACTTGTATCTTTGGTGATTTGGTTACTATGATATTTACAGTAAAAGTCGTTACTTTTATTATGAACTTATGAACAGCAGTTTTTAGTTATATATGTTTGCTGAATGATGTACGTTGAAATTCAAAGTGCAGATTTTATGTTAAATTAAAAAAATAAAAATATACTAGTCCCACTTTGGAAAAAAAAACAAGCAGGAAATATTTTAAGAAGACATTGAGTGCAATCCGTGCAATACCTTCTGCCTAGTACAAGTTGTCGAACATTAAAATATATTTTAGTGAGACTACACAAAATATATTTGCAGGAAAAAATATAATGACGATGGCAAAAACCCTGCAGGTTAATGGGGTACGTAAGAGTCGCGTTTATTATAAATTTAAATATTTTTAAAAACGATTATTTTTATTTCAAACATAAAAAAATCACCCTATCCTAATACAAAGTCCGGGTCTTGTTTTTGTTCGTCTTAATATTATTATCTTTGGGTTCATATTTTACGCTGAATCTGGAGGATTTGACAATAATTCTTACACACCGATTTAATTACAATACTAGTTTTACAAGTATAGAAGCTTACCTACTCTAGTTTATCGTGTGTATTTACGTCCTCGTAATAACTTTTGCCATAATATTGCCATATTGTTATAATATTATTAATCACCATTATATTATAAATTATAATATAATTTTATTTGGTTTCATTTGGGGGAAGGGGTTGACTGTACATTTGCAACCCTATTTTTTCTGTGTTTGATTTTTCTGCCATTTAATTTACAAACACATTGAATATGCCTTATGCGTTAATAGTTAAAAGCCAAATACAAACCTATTCATGACCATTGACCACAGATACTTCCAGATAATGTTTTTTTTAATTTTTATTTTAATACAATTATTATGTACAATATACCTATACAAGCATAGCTATAAATACTATTATGTCGTTATCACTAAAAATAATGATTAACTTCCTACGACCGGGAGAATACTAGATTTCAGTAAAAGAAATCCTTTATAGTAAAATGAAACTTAATTAAAAATCTTGAATATGAAATATAAATTTATCAATATATTGATTCTGTTTGATTAAAGACAGACCTTTTTTCATTATGTTGAATGCCTATATCTCGAATTTTTTTTCATATCAAACTCAATTTAAATCCCCTTGAAATAATTACCATTACAATAAAACTTAATATTTCGAACTTATTTTTCTATCCCGTTTGAATTTCGAAATAACGAGATAATTATATGTATACGAAAATCCCAACGGTAGACGATGAAAAAAATTCATATTTTAAATTCAATAAAATATTAAACAATAATAATATACAACCCTTCAACCCCCCAGCATGTGCGCACCGCTGAATAAAATACGTGTAGGTAACTCGGTATATGATATTCCCTTTGATGAAGTGGTCCAATGATAGCAACGATAATTAAGTGTTGACAGCTCACAAGACTCACATGGCGCTACCATTAAATTATTATACTTATTTAATCACTTACGGTAAACGTCGAGCGTGACCTCTTTGTGTATGTTCTTGGACATCAGCGCATTGGATCCTTGGCACATGTACACACTGCCGTCCACTTCGGGTGTCACGTTGACGGTCATCTGTATGGTAGAAAGCTTGCCCCCGTGTAGCCCGGGCTTGGTGTAGCTGTTTATGCCCTCGGAGACCGGTACGCCATGGTGCCACCAGCTCATCTTTAACGCCGGATTGCTAGAAGTCGCCTCGCACGTGATCGTAGCCTGATCGCCAGGTTTCAGGTGCACCGGGTCGTGCTTGATGTTCAGGTGATCGGGTAAGACTACAAAATATTAAATAATATTCACGATCTTATTATGCACGACACTTTATAATATTATGATGTTTTTTTGGGAATCGTTTTTTTTAAGCGTTTCTATTAGTAAAAAAAAAAAAAATTGTTTTAATTTTATCAAATACCCCCAATCGAATAAAATTTAAAACGCGAAAACCTATAGACGAATTAATATTTTCTTGTAGTAATACCAAATTAAAAATGATAGTTTTGGATCTGTTACGAATTCTCACAGTACGCAATATAAACCACACGTTACATTATTTTAATAAAATATGCAATCGTTTAAAATTTCTAAATCTCAAAAAATATGAAATACTAACAAGTATAAAAATAATAATTAATATGAATTCATGTGAAAAAATAAAATATAAATTTATAAATATAGTATCTTACAAAATAATAAATACTACTTCTTTAAATAAATAAAATGAAGGTGTAAAGGTCTGTTTACACGGAATATTGTGCATATTAAATTTATTTCATCTTAACAATTAATTTTTAAAAATTATTTGAACTCAGAAGTAAAATCGTTAATATGCAAACACAATGTTTAAGTATTTTTTTTACATTGCCTATTAAAGAGTAACAGGAAAATCGTTTTGCGAACAGGGTACCTAATATAATGACTAAAGTGTCGGTTGGTGCAAAAAGATTTATTTTTATTTTTTTAAAGTATTGAACTTCGTACAATACAATATTCAATTTGTCAAACGTTACGCTGCAAAATAATCATACCGGTCATGTTCAATAACAGGGTAGGCAGATGTGTGTATGGGAGTTAAACACATAATAAATATTCATGATTTGAGTTAACCTGTGAAACGAGCCACAACACTGACCCGTTAAATTGTATTCGGTATTAATATAAATCGTAATAATAATATATAATAAAAATAAGCTCGACGCAAAAATATATAACATATTAATGAACAATCCCACCACTATTATAAGGAAATGTCTGGTACAGCTACCGGTAGGGACACGGCAGTGTTGTATAGCTTAGGACGCGTTTATAATATTAATACTGCTGCAGCCTGTTGTGAAATGCAGGTGCATAATAACTAATAACAAGTAGTAATGCGATTAAATATTGATTTTTTTTTATTGGTTTTTAAACGTCCTGTCTTCCCGTTATCCAAAAACTATGCGTAAACGTTTCCGTTACTATAATATTATTATTATTACTATTATTATTATGACGTGCAGCAGTAATAACCATCACGGCGTGGACTTAAAACATATATCTACCTAGAATAATTATTATACCATAACGTTTCGTCATTTATAAGATGACGATAATAATAGTAATAATAATATTATTATTATTATTATTATACAACACCGTATAGTAATAATAATATTATTACTATACGGTGTTGTAGTAGTTCAGAGAATTGTTCGACTGAATAATATTTTTATTATTATTATTTTAATATCGACGAAGATTTCGACAAGTCGGCGAGGTGTGCAAGTGGGCGCCGCCGCCGTGGAAAGCGGTGGCTGTGAACAGATATACCCCCACGTGCTGGTCTGCGCCGAGGTACACACATATATAAGTGGCCGGGAGTGGGCGCTTTCCGCTTTCGCGCGATAATATTATTACGATCTCGATAATCTATACAATATATTATTTTTATTATTATTATTATTATTATTATGTCGTTTCGCGTGATCGGACGAGTGCAACTCCAATTCTATAATATAGACCAAACAGTAGGCGCACTCCACCAGCGACTTGTGTGTGTGTGTATGTGTTCAGTGTTGTGCACACAATATCCGTAGGTACACCTAAACAGTGTTGTGTTCATTCGAGAGCCGCGCACCGGACGCGACTCCTCGAGATTGGGTGTGCGCGCACTTAGGTAATCGTCTGGATGACATATTATATTAAAATAATTATGTAAAGACGCCGAAACGGGATATGAGTCCTACAACTACAACCGACTGCCACCATACGGACAAACTGCAGCAGTCCACTCGTATTATAGTCGTATAGATCGAATCGGTCCGCGCGATTTGTTTTTCCCGCATTATATTGTAGTAGGTATAATAGTGCGATGACTATAAAAACAACGCGATATTATTATTATTATTATCATTATTATAACCGAACGTTTTTCTGCTTTTGTTATTTAAATTTAATTTCGCAGGTGGGCGGTCCCGCGACCGTCGAGTTTTACATTCAAAGCGAGGCGAATAAGCTGTATAGGTTACCTACCTACGTCGCGAACGAGTACTTTTCTCAACAAACGTGCGTTTGGGGACAATATTGTAAAAGCGATTGCTACTTTTTTTTCTCAAAGTCCGATTTTCCTACGGTATTGCGAAAAACTGCAACGGACGCCGAAACGTTTGGTATCTTATTAACGCCGTCAGTGCGTGTTAAAAATTATAATTATAATTACTTATTGTTAGTAGAACGTCGCGATTAACTATGCGTCAACTTTCAATTATTTTATGCTAAATATTCGGAAAACATAAATATAATTACACCCGAGAAACATTATTGTAATTCAATATTTACCATGCTCTCAAGTCTTAACATATTTTTTTGCTTTGTTACGATCTAACTTATCCCATCAATTCAATCTTACCGACCAATGATTTTCGTTTATTTTTTTTATCAACGCATTAGTAATTAAGTTTGTTTTAGTAATAACATGTTATAATATAATATTATCTTAGAAAATGTACTTCTCTTACATAGAACTTTGAGTTTCTGTGTTTTCATCAAAGGAACTGTTAAAGCCGGATGAGTCACTTCACATTTATAAGTAGCATCATTATCCGTATAATTGACCACGAATGCTAATTCAGCTGAAACCGAATTTTCCCCAGTTGTTACAATTGAATGTACCTAAAGAAACAAACACAATCAAATTCAATATTTTCTTAGTATAATAATATATCTCCCCTATAATCTCTTAAATAAACATTATCATACATATATTATATTATTGGGTATGCATAGGTATATTATATTATAATATATTTTTTAATCTTTAAAATTTTTTTTACGTCTTCATAATTTGTCGAATATTTTTTACAACGTTAGAAATAACTGTAATGCATAGGTATTATTATATACTTATTATTGTATTGTTTATTTCCTGAAATTTATAATATCAATTTCCGACATTTTCTATTGTTTCGGTTTAAGCGCTGTGGTTAGATTTTGTTTTATTTATAGATTTTATCTTATAATATTTCAAATTCATCTCCGATTGAACAATTGTATTCCTGTTTATTCTATTTATAACATTAATTAGTATTCGTTAATATTATAAATTATAATGCGTCAAACTGTTTGATATTTTAATAAGATACTAACCCGCGTAATCTAAGCCTAACCTAACCATATATTTTATAGTTATTGAAGTCAAGACGAGATCAAGAATATAGTTTTGTTCTATTAGTTCAAATTTTATCTTAGAACTTTTATTATTTTCATCCAATGGCAATGCTTTTTTTTAACATGGTTACGATAAAGTATCGTTGTCTTTTATTTGATTTCACAAGGTTAATTCTAACATAATAATATGACATATTATACATCGTATTGATGTTTCTTGATGCTTAATAGTAGATGCAGACGTTTCAATAAAGTATTATAATATATTGAATTTTGTTCAACTAATTGATGAAATAGATTTTTTTTCCTACTCGTTGTATTAATGTTTTACCTTCCACCACGTATTTTTTCTTCTAAATCAGTTACAATAGTATTTTATTATTAATGGTATGAATACAATTTCACAGTTATAGGTACTTTGATTGTCCGACTATAATATTATAATATATTCAGAGTACAGACACACTCACACAAAATAATATGTGAATAATACTTGAATGATATATGTTACAAATTACAATTCAAAAATTATTAACGGTTATGACGGTAACTAATTTAAATTAATTTAATATCACACTGTACCTTTTTATCGTTTTTAAACCATGCGATCGAAGCCAGTGGATTGCCGCCAGTAGACAGACAAGATATTTTGTGTACATTTCCCGATGGAATTGGATTACTGGACGAATGGTCGATTATGATCGGCGCTCCGGGCGGGTCTAAAACGGTGGAAAAAATATAACAGTTTATTATTATAATATTTAATAAGTATAAAACTTCCGTTAAAATTACGGACTCTCGTTGAGATAAAACAGTTAGTCTCTACTGGACTTATTCTATATTTACCGAAAAACATTCGTGTATTTTTTTTCTTTTAAATCTTCGACAAATTTAACAGAAATAATTGTATTGAATCGATCTTTCAATAAAACATATAATAAAATATGTATCTCAGGTTTTTTTTAAAAATTTTTTTCAAATCATTTCGTAAAGATATCAAAGATGACTCGGTACAAAACGTTCGTGCGATTTGTTTGTCATTAAAACATTCAGAAATATGATAGGATTCGTGAAAAAGAAAATAAATCGTTTTCTACAGAAATATTGCTATCTAAAATCATATTTTTTCGACTACCAGTAAATAATAAATATAGATTTGTTGAAAATCGATGCGTTTGAGATTTTTTACTCGACTCGGATACTAATTACGGTAGGTACTCCGTTAAGTTTAATTCACGCCACCTGGATATATGATATTTGTATACTGATTTTTGACGGATGAAATTAATAGGTCAACGGATATTTAATATCTAGGAGTATTGCTCTAGACCATTTGAGCGTGTAATTCAATATACGTGTGACTTCACTACACAATCTTTGATTATGACATATTTGTACATACATATCCGTTTGTTTTAACATTTACTCCACATCTGGCCGCGCTATTATACGTTAGATTACTCGTATTATTAACAAATGTGTTTTCGTTTCGTTTTCAATAACACATGCGCCAAAACATAATAATAAAATAATAATATTAAAGCGTATCAACCGCCGGTTCACTAATGACTCCGGCTAAATGAGACACGTGAACGAGTCATATTTCTAAACGCCGTAGGTATACAATACATAAATGCCATATAAAACTGTACTCACGTAGTATGCTGATTTTATGTGTGTCGATAACTTTATCGTACATGCTGTTACTGATGGACTGGCACGTAGCCACAACGAAACGCTGTCCGCTTGGTACGACAAACGACACGTTGGATTTCGTTATCCAGCTGGACTGCGGAGCGGGCACCTTAGTGGACGTACTGTTTTCTTCCAGCTCACCGGCTACCGTCCATTTTATTACCGACGCTGGATTGCTGCGGCCGGTTTCACAGCTTAGGGTTATCGAGTCTCCTTGTTTCGCTTCATCAGGCCCCTTGATACGGACGTGGGTTGGGCCGACTGCGCGTACGCCATGTTAAGATTTAAGTTATGTATTAGGTGGGCATAGGTTACGTTGAGATTTCGATAGTAACAATTAAATTAATTGATTGATTGCTATTGTCATAATATATTTCGATATCAGACGCTCGCCCGATATCAGACATCCACTCAGACATTACTTGCAGAACGTAAATATATCAACATATTTCAAAACAAATTTCTTATAAAATTGGATATCATCAGGTTTTTACCCAAACAAAAAACCATCCTACAGGTAATATCTCTTAAAATAAATTGTATTTATTTAACACCTAAATTTAATTTTGTAGCTATGAAATGTATGATAATTAAAACTTGGTAATAGATAGAAATAACTATTACTATAAATACTAGATGTAAATAAAAAAAATATATGCAAAAGTACCATGAAGCTTAAAAGTCAACCTCGCTTGAACATAATGAAGAATTCAAATATGTTTAGTGATTTTTTTATCATATTACTAGAGTAATGGTTTTTTATAATAGTATACTACCCCCTTTGGGAAAACTATCGCCTATTCATGCGCGTGAATCCAGTGGGTTGAAGACTTTTACTTACACGAGCATGAGCTTTAAAATTGAACACGCCATCACTGATACAATGGACTCGTCCTCGCTTATGATCATTTACATTAAAAGCACAAAATCACTTGAAATAATAAAAATATATTGAACTCCTAAATTCAGCTAGTACTACATTAGGCAAACATTCTCGGTGTATCCAGAGGTGCGCTGAATTCAGGTGACAAACAAAAATCAAAAGCTTCACGGTTTCTACTGCCATCCGAAAATTATAGTCAGCATACTAATGTTACTATTTAATACTGTAACATTCGTTACGCCCTATATTATACACTAAACACACACTATATTATTGACTAATACAAAATATACACACTCAACACTTTTTAACCCATACACATTAATAATTATTATTTAAATGACACATGGCAGTTAGTTCGACAATAACCATCAATAGGAGCGAACTCACCGATACACTTATAAATAGCCATCTTCCTATTTAGTAAAGAATTATTTTAAATATAATAATTATTACAGATCTATAAACCAAACGTGTCTTATTATTGATAAAATACCTCATACACAGTGCTCTAACCTCCAGCTACGGAAAACTTATCAAATAAGGAATAAAAACCTAGATAACCAATATCGTAACAAGGTTCCCCCGACCACGTTACAACACCTTAGATGGATATTCCAAAAGAAAAAAAATCATATTTTTGTTAAGAATAACGTTATGTATGTATTTATTACTTCCATTAGTAATCAAGCAATATTTCAGAATAACAAAACCAAGGGGATGTAAAGCTAAAAACGAATGTCTCACTAATTAATAATTATATTATACGATGATGCGTACTTCAAGATAATACAAACTAAATATCAAATCGCACGTTTTAATTACGTAAATAGTAATATTTATTGAACCGTAGGAAAATAAGAAATAAATTAACGTTTTATATTTCAATAATATACTTTTATTGGTACAATTTAGACGTATATTATTCCATTGATAAATATGTTTTTATTAAAAATAATATTGTATTAGATAGATAAAAAAATTTTAACTGCTTTTACTAATTTTATATTAAAAAATAAATAAAACTAAATTAACGGGAAAATAATACGCTGCCGGTATATGCAGTGCAGAATCACTAAGAGGATTTTACATCACGCTTAAAAACATGAAAATACGCATCGAAAAAAAAACCAATATGTTCTGGAAATGTGTTAGAATAATCGTTTAAAGCATTATTAACTACCTATGCAATTCATGTTTATTTAAATAATTCATAATTTATATTGAGTTAATAAAATATTTTAATTATTTCTTACATGGTATACGGGTGGGTAATAAGATAACAGAAATCAAATTGACAATTGCAGTTACATTACTGCAGTTTGTTGTAACATTCCATAGTGAAACGAATAACGAGACAAAATAAATGTTATTGCTTGTACTTGTATTTATTAAATTTAATCTGAACACCAGCAAACTTCGGGTTTCTATTTGGATATATAATATTATATAACATGTTTAGAATAAATGTCGAAGGTGTATTGTCGGATATCGCGAATCGACGTATCTATAGGTATTGTTTAGGTATCTTACGGAAGTCTTAATTCTTGCTTTCTTAATATTTTAAGAACCATGAACAGTTTAAAAACCTTATGAAATGGACTATTTAAATGCACAAATTCTTAAGTTCCTATTTTGCGTATAAAATGTGAGATTTACACAAAAGTAGGGTCATAGTACACCACATACTCATAATATGGTAAACCAATGGAGTATTACACGAAGCTCAATTTAGGGTTAATTAAAAATTGTAATTCATCTAAAAATATCGAGAGGAACATTATAATACCTCGCTAAACACACACACACCTACATATAAAAATAAATAACTATTTTTCCGATCAAAGGTTTATCTTTTCATCTTTATTATGTTGTTATTTTATGTATGTTATTTTCTCTTTATAATCAAAACTTAAAAAGGAAAAAAAAATTTAAAGTAGATAGAAATATAGCAAGTTATTTTTGTTTGTTTATAAAGTTATGTGTGATAGCTTAGACATACACTTCAACATCAGTATGTGGTTATGTATATATTTTAACAAAGCCGTTTATTATCCTGGTATCTCGTATCACTAAATTTTGGAAATGCTGATAAAATCAATAATATTAATTACCTACTATTAATACGATCAAAGATAATAAATTGTTTATGAAAACATCGCTGCTAGATGAAAGAGATACACCGATCGCCAACCCTCCCTCCCCCGCCCGCCACAAATGCACTTGAATAATAATTTTACTTCGTGATGCACAACAATATGAATTCATTCACATAATTTGAGGTAAAATAAACATCATGTAGGTATAACGTACAGTGTGTATATGCATTGAGCTCAACCAACGCAAATTTTAATTACACTGGAAATGAAAAAATATAACACTTACATGACACTGAGAGTACAACGTCAGCATATTGAGGAAGTGGGCTAATTGAGTTTTTTGCTTCACAGCGAAATCTTGCGTTGTTGTCCGAGACATTAGCTATGAATGAGTACGTGCTCTCCGACACTTTTTCCGTTGTACTGAAATTTGTGTTAGACGTGATTATTATTCAAGAAAACTATACACACATAAAAATGTGATAATATGAGCACATTTAATAGGAACACTATTGTCATATTGTAACTACTACAATATTGTTTTCGAGATAGAATGATTGAATGTAAATGATGCGTCTAAATTATGTAATATAAATAAAAATATTTATTTGATATAATGTCTGCAGTGCATACAGAATACAGCCGAAGTATGTAACTTAACATATTTATACGAAAATAACCACCTCTGATAAATGCAAAAAAAAATCCGCATCAAATTATGCGGTGGAGGTAGGTAGTGACTTGCATAAGGGTACGGCAAAAACATTTTTATCGTAGGTATATGCGATTTGGATGTATTAAATTAAACAACTAAATAAATATAATTTTAAAATAATAGCGAATTGAAATGTATGGATAATATACCTGTAATCGTTATGAATCAATTGGTCGTTTTTGAACCACACAAGTTGTGATGGTGGATTTCCATTTTTCGATACGCAACGTAGGGAAACATGTTGTCCTTTTTCCAAAATATCGCCTTCTGTGTATCCTTCGATGTGAGGAACTCCCGGTGGATCTGAGTAAATTAAATTTCATGAATTTTGTATTTTAATATTATATTATCAACACGTTGAGAAATATATATATTATTATTAATTATCTGAAACACTGAATAATTAGTTTTAGAGCTATAAACTGTTATAGTATATTATTGTTCGGTAAATAAATAAGAACAAAATATTCAAATGATTAAATAATATTTAAAGGGTGATTTATAAAGTGCAATCTATATTGTTCAGTTAAACTGCAACCCATTATTCAGTTCAACTGTTGCTGCAGTAACCCTTAAATTGTAAGAACGATAAAAGTTCGTTTAAGTAAATAATTTATAAGTTATAACAACATTATTATGTACCTGCCTCGCGATATTTGTTAAATGCAAATAGATTATAGTTGGACGGTCGCAGGTCCTTTATTGACTGTTCTTTATTACTATTATAAACGTTTGGTATTTGTATACGAAAAACGTTTATTTGCGATGAATTTATTGTTCAGCATAATGCAGTTTAATTTTTACTATTAATAGGTACTTGTATATTTAACGTTTTAGTTAGTTTACTTTTTCATAGAGTTTTCAATATATGTGCTACATATTTTCCTTGAACTATTTATAATGATTAATTTTAGATTAATAAATTGTGTTCTTCAATTCACATTATGTTATTTTAAAACGTTATTATATTGATTCTAGTAAAAAAAAAACATTCCTTGTTCGCAAGTCCCTATAATAGTCTCACGTTTTATTATTTCATATAATGAATGTGAATTTAAACACATGATAGTAAATAAAATGGCTATTTTTCAAAAATGAAAAAAGCACATTTTGGAAAAAGTTTTACACGTTCGTCTTATATGTAACGCATTTGTTAACAGGGTGTTTAAGTTACTTATATAATATTTTTGGTGATTATCCAAGAACTATATTTCACTACTTTTATTCAGATAAAACGCTGATTATGGTATAAAAACCAAGAAGTCGGAACAAGCATCAATTTATGGTTAGTTTATTTTTAGCAATTTTCTTAATTGTTTATAAATGTTATTTATAATGTATTTAAATACAACTGTTGTACCAATCGATAGGTTATGTTAATTATGTCTTTATTTCAAGGAATGTTGAGCGTAAACAATTAATGAAAATCTCCTTTTCTTATGTAAATGTGACAAAAAAACAGCATATACACACTAGCCACTTTTGGATCGCTAAAAAAAAATTCAAAATCAGTCGATGATAATTTTGAACCAATGTACTATAAAACCAATAGTAGTTGTTCCTATAATAATATTTATATTTTAATTGAATAATATTATGTATATATATATATATATATATTATATTCTTCTTCTTAAATTATACATAAATATTGTGTTTTTAATGGATTTATTTATTTTCATGAATTAAACAAAATAAATATTTATCATATTATTAAACTAAATAAATTGTTATGACGTGTACGGAATAGCTACCATACAGAATAATAAAAAAAATAACAACTGACAATTTTACATTAGTCGATTTGCCTAGTTTACGAATAGCAAATATGAAATGAAACTAAGAAAAATCAAGAAGCTAATAGGAACACGAGCAATAAAGGTTTTATTCTTCTGGCAGCCCTTTTAAAAAATAACTTGGAACAAACGTCATTAGCACATCTGTTACATATTAAAACTGTGTATGATTTCCTTTGTCTATCGAGAATATACAAATTATAATTTATTGGTATTTATTGCTAATTTCATAGTCCAACGACGATTCAAATATAATGGTTATAATTATTTTTCATCATTAAAATCTAATCGTAGAATCTTTCGTATAAACTTGGACGGAATAAATTAATATAATGCTACTTATTTTGTACCATTATTGGGGTAGGTATCATAATAATAATTTAATGAAGGTTTAACAAAACATATATCATCCTCTGCATATCGAGTCTGAATTCCAAAACCTATAGTCTCGTGAAACGAAGCATTTTCAATGATACATTTTAAAATCAAATGTATATAAATATACGAATACAGCATGCACATAATGGAATACACAATATTATGGAATGTGAATAATTTCGTAGATACTGCCGGGTAATATTTATATGATCGAAAGGTACGAGAGGTATCTATTACAGCAGTGCTACGCGCCGTTAAATATATTACGATACAGTACATAATGCTTAAATAGTGTGTGCCAGAGCCAACTCAATGCTAGAAAACATGATAGTTTTTAGAAACATATCAAACCGACGATCATTGTAACATGTAAAATAATAAAGTTATGGAAACTCACATAAAACTCTTATCTGAACGGTGGTTGAAAGCGGATCCGACAGAGCTTTGTGATGAGCTTCGCATTTGTATTTCACACGGTCGTCGTTCGACTTGGCGGTTACTTTTATTCGGCTTCGGACGGTATACAGTTTTAATGTTGTCTCGTTCGCGGTTTCTTCGCTTTCGTTATCGGACCGTTGCTCTGGAAAATAATAATAAAAAAAAATGATGGTACCTATTAAGTGTATGTTTTTAAAATAATATAAATAACATTTTTAATGATTCATTGTCGTCATTATCGTCATCGTGTCGTCACAAAATTATTATTGATTTTTATATTGAGCGCCGTATTGACATTGTATATGATTCACGTCCGTTCAAAGTAGGTAGGTAATACATGATAATATTTATAATAATATTATAGGTACTCACCGGGATTGATTTCTTCATCGCCGCGAAACCATACTATTCTTGAAGCCGGTTTAGAGTTTCGAGCTATACACTCAATAGAAACCTCGTGGTTTTCTTGTACTTCCAATTTGGAGCCTTCGGATGTATTTATAATTTCTACGGACGAAGGCGGCGCTGTTCAAACAATATTCAGTTCATATGTTAGACATTAACATCGAAGTAAAAATTAAGTTGATCATTTCAACCTTATGTTTGTAATCAAAAATGGGTTGTAGAAAAACACAGGAGACAATATTTTATACCACGCAACCCCTCCCCCCCCCAATTAACTGTATGGATAAATAACAATGATAAGCAATAATAGTAAGTTTGTTATACAATTGCTTAAATGCATTTTGACAGTAAAAACATGTTAAACATATTTATTTATTAGTGCAAGTGGGGTTCGTCATTTATGATTTATAATAATTCACATGTTAGCCTTAAACTTATTTTTTATAGTACAACAAACATCTGGCTTTATCCCCTCTGGGATTTTAAACATAAAATGACACAATTAGACTAAAGGATAACAAACTAAAACACATTTGCTCTCTAATAAAATTATTAAATTTGTTTAAAAAAAAAATAATATTTCTATTTAGTGAAAATGATAAATTTGAATCCTTATTATAATTTATTAACGTATTTATGCGTTGGATTTTGAAGAGTAATTATCAAAATATAATATTGCGCTTCATAGTGTAAATAAATAAAAGCACCGTTACTTAACTGTATTTTTCTTAGGTTTCAATAAACAAATTGCAAGGTAAACGGTAGTATTATATTATTAATTTAAAAACACGTCATTTGATTATAAAAAAAATATGTAAACGTATACCGGAAATGAATACTTGGACGTTAACATTTTTGGGTCTTACGAAGGGTTTCGTTGTTTTAATTAAAACTTCTAAGGGTTTTGTAAATTATATATGCGTAGTTGCTCATACTTATATGAGTACAATTTTTAAAAATAACGCGTCACCAACAAAATGTCAAATTATAATAATAGAATAAAACAGAAAAATATAAACATTTAAAACTACGGGTGTACGTATATCAAAAATTCAATTTTGTTGAAAATTAAAAATACCTATCATATTACAATAATTATTATTGTTTTTTGAGTCCACGGTTAGGATTGATAATAATTATGATGATAATATATAATTTGATAGGACTTAACGAGTAATTATGTAATGAACTTCGTAGAAAAACGAGTTATTATTTTTTGAATTAAATATAACATATTTATAAGAATATTTAAATAAAATTCTAAATATATTCATGGTTTTTTAATACACTTATATAAGCTTATATATTTTAAATAAGGGGCGTTTAATACAAACCAATTAATTGTAATACATGCGATGTTGTTTTTTACTTTTTTGCTACTAACTTTTTGACTAGGTTAACATAATATTATGAAAATAATATAATTATAGGTTCAAAATATGATTCGATATATTTAAAAATTAGAAACCAATTAGTTTTATGTTAAAAGAAATAAAGTGATTTTTTAAATATTATATTGGTTCTATATGTGCACCAACCATTGATTTTAACATTTATAAAAACAGTTAGGTATTCAAAATTTAGAATAAACATGTATGTATATATTGTATTTATTAAAAGGTGATTACACGACGATAAAATAGAATTTAAGTAGAAACGGATAAATAGTTAAAAAAAAAAAATGATTGCACTTACTGTGCTAATTAATTAAAAATTGCATTATATGAACATGGGAAAACATGGAAAATATATTTATATAATCATCAAATTAAAGTTAATTAATATTTTTATTAGTTCTACTTTTTGTGGAAAAAAAAAATAAATTGCTGTTATTTTACGATTGAGTTTCGTTTGAAATACTTATGTATTAATTAAATGTTTGATATTATTAAATATTATGTGTAATTTCCAATTCACTATTACAGTTTGTGGCATTAATACCGTACAGAAATATATTTTATGGCCCTTAAACTGATAAAACATGCAGTGTGAGTAATAATACACGCTATAACGATGTAGTATAACTTTTAAATCATCACATATGACGTGTGGGTGTGAAATATTTAAAAAGCGTATTATTTCCTCGAATTCAAGTATCCGGAAAATAGCTTTGTTACGCCGGTGTGAGCGACTGGATAAAAATCGGGTTATTAGTAATGCATGGTATAAAAAGAAGGTGTACTCATTATACCTTAAAAAAAAAAACAAATCGACTCGTTAAACAGCCCACACAATAGTATACAGCATACTGCAATAGGCACCGAACAATTACGGGGCAAGTAATGTGTGTAGTGTGTACCTAATATAATACTAGGTGTATAATTTTTTTCTCGAAAATCTCGAAGAAGTTATTTAGTGTGTTTTAATCGTACGCCTACCTCTGTCTCAGTAATCAGTCAATTGAAACGTAATTTAGGTGTCATAGTTATTTATTTGTTTATTATTATTATTGTATATAGGCACTATTGGTCAGCAAAAATAAATTAGTTTTTCCCAAAGATGAAGAACAAAAAAAAAAAAAATTAAAATACGATGTGAACTCTATACAATAATTATTCACTATTGACATACTTCTCGAAAATAATTAAACAAAATAAGTAGGTATACAAATATGTCATCAGATCAACGGATTTTTTAACAGAAAAGAGAGACGTCGTAAGTATCACAATATAATATAATATTATTATACTATATTGGAGCTAATAAGTGTATTTTCTCCTGGAAGTGTATACATTTTAACGAAAAATCGTTGTGGCTAGTAGAAAAAAAAAACATAAATATTATAGGGCAACGGTTTATGTTAATTCAGACGATCCTATACAACTCTATTTATGTAAATCCTGGTAAAAAATATTTGAACTTGGTGTGTGTGCGATTGAGCGCTAGAAAAATAATATTATAATGATTACGATCGAAATCAGTGATTGTGTTCAGTGGTTTTTTCGAAGCTACGGACTTAATTAATTTTATTCCGTCGCTACTGTTACCACATATTTAAATTTTATCGATTTTTATTCGTACGAAACGACAAACATAATAATAATGTATATACGGGGCTTGTGACGATAAACTAAACTGATGTACGTGTATATAACGTATACCATAATATATATTATATACATATGTATAAAACTATATATATATATATATATATATGTATGATATATATATATATATATATGTATTTACAACGTTTATGATTTGACAGCGTTCAGTCAATAATGTGATTAAAAATTCAGACTGAACGGATTCAATTTAGCAGAAGTCCCTAATAGTTGTTAGATACATTAAAATTGTCATTGGAAACGGTATACGTATATGGGTATGTATTATGAAACTTAAAACGGCAGTGATGCGGTGATGATACTCACTCAGGACGGACAACGTGGCCGATGATCTAATTGGTTTGCTCCCCGCCGCCGGCCCGGGGCTCACTTGACACTGGTACAGAGCATCATCCGTTATTGTCACATTTCTGACAAGTAAATTGTACACCCCATTTCCGGGATCGGTCATCATAGAGTGCCTCGGATGACCCGGTATTTCGGCTGCATAACCTGTAATTGAGACATATTATTATTATTATTATTATTATTATTATAAGCGTTTTTATTGCTGTGCCGATTTTTTTCATGCACATTTTTCCCCTTTATATGCAGTAAATGTCTGGACTTCCCCAGCCCCCTTGGCCGGACAGACAATTCACTGCAGCGATTAAAAAAGGTCAACATTCTGTCCGAAATAATAACATTTGCATAACGCGGTTAACCTACCCAGAGCTAAACCGTCTTTAGTCCACTGGACATCACCAGTGAGGTCGTCGATTTCGCAGAGCAACGTCACATTCGAACCTTCTCGAGCGTTAACGTTTTTCGGTTCCACCCTGAACTTTTGCTGTTTGAACGTCGTCACTGTATAAACAAGAAACAAAAAAGTGTGATTATTATATTATCAGAGTCACAATATTGTGTTTCAATCACTTTATTTTTTTATAAATCGTTACGGCGAGATAATAATATAATATGCGCAGTACAATGAAATCGACAATTCGACCACCAACAACGGATATTATTTTTAAGAAAAGTTAATAATATTATAACCTCGTACAATGGATTGGATTATATTTCTAGTTCACTTGTATTATAATAGTGTCCACTGTAGTCTTAAACACAACACAATAGTATGTATTATATACGTTTAAAAAAGCAAAACGAGCATATATTATTATTAACCGTTTTTGTTTACGTCCCACCAGCGTTGTCACAATATTATTATATTATACTTGGCGGGGAACGATGATATCTAATAGTAAACGAAATCTCGTTAACGAGGATAAAAGTGATGAATAAATGAACTTAAATAATTCTTATTCGCGTGTATCAGACGAGCGTGATTGTTCGTTTAAGCGTACAATCCATACGACCATACACCATCGTCCATCATACGTCGTTTATATTTGATGAATAATAAATAATAATATAATATTATTATATGAGCGGCGTTCGCCACGGTTACATTATTTTTTAGGAACAATATTGTGCACCATAATATATTATAAAAATACTCGAAAATAAAATGTGGTAATAATTGTGTTTCTAGAAAAAAAAAGACGAGTAGGTACTTTTATAATGCTGTTTATTGAGAAATAAAGAGAGTTTGGGACGTCTTGTTGGATGATTGTTTGTGATCTCGAACGTAATTAAAATTTTTAATTGGATTTTTGAGATCATTATGTTACCTTCTAGTAATTTCCAATATCAATATGGCATATTTTAGATAGTATTTGAAGCCTATATAATACAATTAGCTTTATCTAACCAATAATGCTTTTATATACAAACAACGTTTTCAATCATAAGTTAACACGATACATACCACATACGTTTATAATGAATTACACGAAATCTGCTATAGGTACCTACATCTGTTTTAAGCTAACATAAATTCAGAATTACTGATAATACAATCGTAGAATAATAGAATTAGTGTTTGAAGTATAAAATATTTCACTACACAGTAAAATTTTTATAAAAACGTGAAACATTGAAACTTTTTTAATTTAAATCATAATGACAGTTATTTTATTATTTATCAGTTATTAATTATATAGTACAAAAGTACTAGGTATAATTATTGGTATTAATGGAATATGAGTGTTATGGTTGACATATTACTTAGTATAATATTGTATATTTATGACGTTTAAACATTGTTGTATGTTTTTTTGTCAATATAAAGATTTTGATGTATATAATACCAAAGGTTGGGTATATTTTATTTAACTTCCAGTACTTAAATTATTATATCACAACAGTAAAAGAAAAAAACATAAGTGAAAAAAAGGTAAGGTATAAATATACCATAGAATTATGAAGATAAATTATGACAATTTATGTAAATATAAAACTTATTTAAAAAAAAACAAAATGTCTTAAAATACTGAAATATTTTACGCATTTTAAATGTTTCATGAAATATTTCACAATTTTAAATTTTATAAAATTTTCAAACACTAAAAATAATTTAATAATATGTAAACACACTTTATGAATTATGGTTAGCACCATATTACTATAGGTACTTTATAATACTTATTATAAATTTAAAGTATTTTTACTGTAGTGAATATATGTATAATGTTTAATTAAAACCGGTAAAGTCTCATCATTTGATTATAATAATAATTGTAATGGTTATGTATTTGACGTAAAAGTTTTGTATTTAAATTTATTGTTATAACTTTAAAATAAAATTATAATAATATAATATTGCAAGTACATAATTTTGTTTAGTTGGGTTCCATTTATGTGCAAGTAGGTGTATGATTAAAAATGAATTAGTTCGGATTAAGTATATTCAATTATTTTTTATTTTCCGTTGTATGCTTAAACCACAGCTAGTCCGGGCACAAATGTTAATTAACAAAAAAAAAACCCACATTTAGTATATTTTCACACGCCTAAAACTTGGTGCACGTAGGTACCTACTGCATAAGAAACCTGCTTTACGACGTAATTTCGAACATAATATACTATTATGTAAGAACCTGATTATGCACACCAATATAATAATATATTATAATATTATATAGGTGAATGACATTATAAAAACCATAATTGATTGATAAACGTTATAGTTGTATTTAAATATAAAACGTTGCGCACAGACGTAGGTATCTGCGTATATGTCTTAAAACAATGTTTATGCGATATGTTTGTATTTTTATTACCAATGTTGAACGTGTTTTAATAATAAAAAAATAAATAAATATGGATAATGTTTCCATTCCGATACAACTGTGGTTTCATGTTATAACCACGTTGCAGTTACGGTGTCTTATCGATGGTTTAAATCTTACGCGATGATTAGCGCATGGTCCATCTGTTTTGTTTCGGTTTAGCCTACGCATGTAAATGATCGATAAATAATTACTGTCTCGTGTGTGTCATTTTTTTCTGCATTAAATAATCGACTCCAATGAATAACAACTGACGGTATTGTGTGTACGAGTATAAAAATCGAGAGTAGTCGTTTTTTCTATATTTTTTTCAAACACTGTAATTTATTATTGAAGTGTAAAGATTAAACAATTAAAAACCGCATAATTTATGCACTTTCCGGTGGCGTAGCCGGGATTATTGGGGCTGTAATGTTTATTTTAAGAATGGGTGTGTGTATTCTGCTCCTGTAGCATTAAAAGTAAAACTATTATTTTCAAAACAAATCGTGAGAAACTTGATAATTGTGTATTATTTGGAAGGCGAAAACAATAATTGTATCCGGTTTTAATGGAAAATCTAGATTTAAAAATTAAGAGTATTATTTAAAAAATAAATAAAAATAAATTGTATATAACTAAAATATAAATTATGCGTGTGCCGTGTGCGGATGTAGCATACGAATTATATTTAAATAGCTTGAGATATTTTATTCAGTAGTGTAAGGATGATAACGATTTGCCGTCTTAATAATTAATAAATTAAAATACAAGTCTCGATCAAAATTACACGGTAAACAGGTAATCGTTAGACAACTTCCCTTGTTCACTTTTTCAAACATCTCCGATAGGTTCATATTAAATATTCATAGTTATTATATCATATTAAATGCAAATACCTATCTAATAAAATAAAAATTTAATCATTTTAATCTCAAAGAAACTTAAAGTTTTTTTTGAATAACATGATTTATTTTAAAGTTGGATACTAATTTTGTCGTTGACTTTTTTTTTTATTAATTACGTAATTGAAAACAATATTTGTTTAATTTGAAATACTCAAATTGTGACCCATATTGTGTATCTAATTTTCTAATATTGTCAATTTGATGTTATTTAATCAACTGCATAAATGAAACATTGATGTGGCGAGTGAAATCAATGAGTTCGGACCCCTTTGGCCACTACTCGCCTCGTCATAAACTAAAATGTTTATAAATAATAAACTGTTGATTCGATATTTAGCTTTCAGAATCCAATAATATGAAATTCAACATAGTTTTAATGTTAAAAAATAATGATAAAAAAGGATTTAACATTTTGCATTTTTAGAACCATTGTAAATCGTGTAATAGTTAAATTTAAAAATTGAATAAATCTAAAACTTAATATATATATTATATTGTAACATTTATTATTTATTTAGCTTTTATTTGTATATTGTATATAATATCTAAAACTAGCATAACCTTAACAATTAAAATATATTTTTTTTATAACGAAAATTATCCAAAAATAAATAGTAATTGTCTTGTATAACATATTATACAACAAGTTAATTCCACGTGGGAAAGGTGATGCTTGACGGCTCAAGTAACACATTACAAAAAAAACATGACATTTTCCCAATAAAATAATAATTTTACAATAATATTTCTGTTAAAAGGCAATAAATTGTAATTATAAATTTATGAGGTTTCGTTTGTGTCACGAGCTCACGAAGTAACAATGTTATTATAGTCTAGAACTATTTGTAATGATAAATATAAAAACATGTCAATACCATCAGTACTTATTCATTATTAATTTATAAGATAATACTATATATAGGACCTAGGCGTACATATTATTTAAATTTACAACGTTGATACTAGAAATTTTTAATTATGTTATTTTACGGTCGAAGTAGTCAATAGTTTTTATTTTCAAACAAATATAATATGATGCATTGACTTCGACTTATCAATATATAATACATTATGATTGTTGTACTTCAACAACATAATTTCCTGTTATACTTCTCATATTTCTTTCTATCAATTGAAATATAAATTACTAATAAGTAGGTACATTGAAAAAGTATATTTAATTACATCGTAATTGACAAATGTATTTAATCTGCATTATGTACCGATGCGAAAAAATTCTCATGCAATTATTATACTTATACATACAACACGTTTTAAGTTCACTATTTTTTTTTTTACCTGCGTTGTATACAGTTAAGGCATTGCAGATTGCAAAACTAATATATTTCGTTCTTTTTGAAATTAATATAATTTCAAACACATTTTGTGGGTATCTATGTAAGAATATTGTACAAATGAAAGTACCCGTACAAATACATAATAAATTACTGTACGTTAGTAGGTATCTACCTACTGCCTACACATTTCAAGAAAAGTAAAAGCATTTAAGAACGACCATATTATAACGATTTTTCCGCTATACGACATGTATTGACTCTAGCTGTATTCAAAGTTAAAATATAAACTGACCTCATACATACACAAAATGTGTATTTTTAAATATTAAAATAAAGACCGGTCTATTAATTACTAAAACAGCTCAAAAGAGGCATCATAAATGTGCATATGGTAAGCAGCTGGAACCGTCTCTAACCGAGAGTGTATACCTCGTCAAGATGTGTGCGATACGAAACCACACGGTATTATTATTATTATTATTATTTTTATTATTATCAAGTGTCTACGTGGGAGAGGGGTGTTTAAAAAAACAACACAATATTTTGTTGACGTTTAACGGAGTTATTATGCGAAAATCGTACGGCCCAAATGTACTATTTTTACATGTGTATAAAATAATATGTACATGGCTAATAATACATCGGACCAATTTGGAGTGAGTCTTAAGTAGGGGTCGTGGTTTTTTTTTTCACTCTCTGTCTGAGATTGAATGTCAAAAGGGAGTTAAAATATGGAATACAACGCGTGTGTTGCAAGTGTGTGAAACCACACGCATCGACGAGTGAAAGGAAAACGCCAATATATTGTATTTTCGCAATGTATATTTCATTTACAAACGGGTTGAGATAGGATGATGTTATTAAGATATTATTATTTTCCAACACGATTTCCGGTCATTAAAACTCACAAGAAAAAACGGACAATAATGATATAATTTTTACATATTTTTTATTACGATATTATTCTTGTTAGATTAGCCGAACACAAAAGTTTGGACCAAATCGCCCTCGACAGAACACCTGACGATGTGACTCTTACAGCCGTTCCAGGTGTTTTCCTCGATTACTGATGTGTTCATATTATAGGTACATTGCGCAAGGTGTTTTTTGACCACCTGTTATTTTTCGAAATATATTAAACAAAAGTTGATTATTTTTGTCTGGATATTAAAATTTCATAATAATATATATTGTCGAAAAACCAAAATTTAAATGTATTCATTGCATGAGCAATATATTTTAATTATAATTTATTATTTATTATGCTATGTGCATTGATTAGGTACCACACGATCAGTGTAGTATATAGAAGTATACAAAATATATTATGCCTGTAATTATAAGAAAAAAAACGTTTACGCTCAAAAATTATTATTTTGCAATTTATTTAGATGGTATAGGTACATATTGTATTGTTCGAAGCTTCAGTACCTAGCTATTCAACACATCCTGATTGTTATGAATTACCTTCTGGTTGCTTAAATAAAACTCAGCTAAACAATCAAACGTTGTGTAAAGGATATAACAAAATCGTTAATATACTTTGAAAGTAAATATTAACAATATTAATACGATATGATTACATAAAATGAATATACTATACTACTATACTATATATGTAACTATAAATTTGTACCTATTAATCTAAAATAATTGATATAATAAATGTATAGGTACCTATAATGATTGTAAAGTCTTAAAATTAATACTTTTTTGTGTTCCTTTTTATTTTGGTTGATAATTATTTGTACAAAGATTACTGTGACTTAAACTAAAATTTTCTTTTATTGCATACAATAAATAATATATTAATTATAAAGTGACAAGTGTCACTTGGATTTTTAAAACCCTCTTTCTAGAATGGAACAGAAAATATTTTAAATATATAAACATATATTTTGTAAATGAACGAATTTTTTATACCGTTACTATTTTAGTTAATTATTTGTCCTAAGTCCTAAGACCTCTCATTGAGTATTGTTAACACTAAAATGTCGTGGATTACTTTTTACATCTACGTCGCCATAGAATTAAAAATAGAAAGATATAAAATAATGATATGGATTTAAAAACAAATTAGAACGCACACGGCAAAAAAAATAAAAATCGTAATATTTGTATTTAGATTATATTTTCACATGCACAACAATACAATATCATGATTCTTGTAACAAATATAAAGCGTACATGTTTTATTTTTTTTTAAATGTGTTTGTTCATGGTAAAACACACAACTACACATTATCATCTATTTTCATAATAGTGACCTCTTTTTTAGTAATATCGTAGAAAATAAGCACGTTTACGCGTCTAAACGTATTTAAAAAGTTTTTCACTAATAACTAGTAAGTAATTTAGGCATTGGTTAAAAGTTTCTAGAAGTATTGTGCGTTCTTAAGATTCAACAATTATTTTACGATCGTGTCTATTGTCATAAAGCACACGTGTACCAGAAACTGATTACGTGTTTTTTATTGTTATTTCTTAAACATTAAAACTCGGCGGCTCTATTGAAGTTTTGTATTTACGCTAAGTATCGATTTTATTATACACTTAGGTTTTTATATACATACACGTTGTTTGGGGAAATAATAGCGGCAGCAGAATGCTAAACAACTTCATCGATAAGATGATACATTTAACTTCTTTTCCTGTTTTCTATAATTTGATAAATTAAATCAAAATATATAATTGTCATCCAGACAACAGTTGTAGTCGTGTAAGAATAAGATAAATTAATAATTTATTAAATAGTCGGTATAATATATAGGTACTACGCGTGGGGGTATTCTTTGCCTGGACATTGGTGGCGTGTTCGCAACTTTTAAAATACGATAATTGATAACCTAATTACAGCTATTATGACAGTCGACATAGTGAACATGTATTATATTATATTTAGATAACCAGGACAGATGAACGCCCTTCTGCGTAATATCCATGTGGCGGCGGGTGTTGTGCGTTAAAATATTATATCGCTCGACGTGGGTTGTTATCATTTTGAGGGAAGTGAAAACAAAAATATGATTCATTTTTCGTACATTTCAGACACATTATTGTTGTTACATTACGTTTGTATTATTTTTTTTTTTCCCACTTATGAGAATAATGTTTTGATGCGTGTATTTCATTTATATAAGTTGTTTGACCTCCATCAGGCGTGGGCACTACTTCTTGCGCACCTCTCTCATTCACATCGCGCGCGCGGTTTCGTTATAATATTATTATATTATAGCAGGTCCAAGAAACATATAATATACGATTATTCTGGAAAAGTTAAGGTCCTCTCGTGTAGAGGCGTATACAAACTCTCGCGCACTTACGCACACGCACACACACACACACACACACACACACCGCAGACGCAGTCTTGTGGCAAGACGCCAGGTTGACTCTATTGACGAGACCTAATAGTAGTCGTCGTCCGAATTACGATCATCAATCGGTTAATAACGCAACGACGACGACCGCTCCGAAGCCGACGGGATAGGTGCGTGGAGGGCGATGTGATGAGGGGGGAGGAGTATGAGGAGGAAGAGCAGAAGAAGAAGAAATAGAAGAAGAAGAAGAAGAAGAAGAGGAAGAGTATGAGGAGGAGGAGGAGGAGGAAAAAACCGGAAGTTGGGCCGCAGGTTGCAGGTGCCGAGGCGACAGGTGCCCCGCCGCCGCCGCCGCGCCGGACCCACTCACGGTTACAGAGCGACGGGCAATTATTATTACTATACAACCACTACTACACCAACGACTATACGGCTACTATACCTATATACTACTACAGCGACCGACCACTATTCTAGACGTAAAATATATTTAATGATGGCGTGCAACAGTCCAGTTTTTTTCCTTCCTTCTATTCTTTCGGATCACACGGACACGGCACATCCCTTTTACAACAGCGTGTGTATTATATTATATCCACTACGCACCACCCGTTTCGTAAGTCATAACATACACACGATGGTTTGATATATATTCTTTCTCTCTATTTTTTTTTTTTTTTTAATTCAACAGCCCAAAGACCCCTTTTCACCTATTATAGGTGTATCGTATATAGTTTATTAGATACACGATACCGGACGAAAAGAAGAAAAACTTTACGAACGCGCGAACGGTCGCTCCCGTAACCCATCTGTGTGTTTGTGTGTGTGTGTGTGTGTGTGTGTGTGTTCTCCCTTGGAAACTTTTATAATATAATCACAAATGCATTATTTATATAAAAACATGTATTTATGGTATATGTACATAATAATAATATAAGCAAACCGCTATCTCAATGGTATATCGTTAAACGTTCGAATTAATTTATGAAACACGTTTTTGGTTTTTTTTTTTTTTTTTTTTTTACCGATGGCGTAGTCGCTAAAATATATATCGATATTATTCTCATGTTTGATATTATTTTTACCATGTTGATAAGTGTTTAAAATTTAATACGATTTAATGAAACTAATTTCTTTCGAACGTTTTATTTTTATTTTTTAGAATTATTGCAATTACTAATATTGATGGTCTATTATTATTATAAACATGATATAACATAATATTTTATCATCATGGGATAAGTAATAAAATTTAATTTCACACGAAGATTAAAAAGTAAAACGTTATAATAAACTAGTTATAGGCAGGTAAGCTCTTACGGCACCATAAGTTTGATTTAATGACCACAATGTACTTTTATCGTGTAAATAAAATATTATATTTTATATATTTCAAACCGTATTTTATGGGATCAAAAATAAGTGTAACATAATATTATAATATTTGTTTTTGTATCTGGGAACAATTACAATTTTGGTCGATCGTGTAAATGGTCATGATTCATGAAGTCGAAATCAGTTAAAAAAAAAAAAAGAAAAAATGATTATGGGGCAGGTTAGGAACAACACAATCGATGTTCTGGTCTGATGGAGATGGTCGTGTTTATATTCTGACTGTTGCATTGGAAAAAATGTCTTTCAGACTTTCTTCGGTCGTATTTTAATATACAGGTACTAGTATACGTTTAACATTTTAGAGTACAAAATTAGTAGGTGAAACGGAATTATATTTTTACGCTTCGAAACGAAACGTGGTCATTACACAAACGAGATAAGTGATCCCCAAATTTCGAATAATTGAACATATTATTTTTGATATTATATTGTGTATGCATTATAATAATGGTATACAAACGAATTGAAAATTCAATCGTTTAGGTATGACGTAGATTATCTGCTTAACAAATTATTTTTACACTATCAGTGCAAACAAATTTTAGCTTACGTATATAAAATTATATTCAGGTATAACTAGTTGCTTAAATTATGTTGGCTGACTTTGGTCAGTTCGAATGTTACACCGACCAACGTTTTAAACCATTTTATAATTTTAACACCAACAACACGATAGTTTATTATATTTTCTTATATCATATAATGATCTGCCAATGGAAAATTGTCATTGCGGTATGAATATAAAATAAAAAATAATACTTTCCCACTAAAACGAAAATTATTATTTTAATTTATAACCATTAAAGTTTTATTTATATTTGATTTAATTTATTGGATTTATAAACATTTAATTATGATATTGCAGTTAGCGTGTTTTCAATAGTTTATTTATTTTATTATTATTAATAAATAAATTCATTCTAGTTGGATATAATATTATGTCGTTGAATGTTTACATAATAGTTTTTGTAATAATGTTAAAATATTTCAATTAAAATTATATATAATAATATGTGGCATTGTAGCCGTAAGTTTATTCGGTTTATTTAATGTGTTATAACGTATACAGACAAACCGACGTCATCCACCGGCATTAATTTGTATTAATATATTAATATATTATATGCTTTTTTTTATGAATGGTCTGATAAGTTTTATATATTTTATTAGTACTGGTTGAAAAAAAATTATGTTCCCACGGATGCCAGTTCGGAGTGACCGTAAACAAGATCATTAAGCGTTCGGCAGTATTATATTTTTATTTTTTGTGCGTTTTATTCTGTTATTTTTTTTTCATCTACAAATTTTAACTACCATTGGCAGAAATCAATTAACAAAAATTCACTAACTATGTTTAATTATATTCTGTGACAAAAGTGTACAATCCGTTGTCTTGGCACTGTGTCAACACAGTTTTTTGTTTTGGTTATTTCATTGCCAAATAATGTATAGAAAAAATACAATGAAACACAAAACAAGAAATATTTTTATAATGCATCGTGAAATCATATTACTGAAATGGCCACTTGATTTAATGAAATTAAATCGGATAATAATATTCGGATAAGATTAAATAACTGTATATGAGGTTAATGATAAAATATCTGAAAACACCGTGCACAATGGCGAGTGTAATGAGTTATACAACAGTAGTTTCAATTCTATATAATAGAAATAAATAAATAAACAAATAATTAAAGATTTACACGATACTGTTGTGTTCAATAATATGTAACTAGTAGATAGTATCGGTTACGATTGGTGGTGTGAATCTGAATTTCCAGTTGCAATACGGTTCTGACAAGAATTTCTAGACAATTAAGATCGTAATAGGTTCACATAAACGGATCGTGGAATTTGACATTTCATGCTGCGGTGTCCAGTGTCTATGTAATAATCGCGAAATTGTGGTAAATTTCCCTTTGTCGAAGCAAAAATTCAGTTTCATTCGATTTATCCATCAACCGCTGTAATGGGAATAATTATTATTGTAGACAATGTAATATACGATCCAAAACTGCTATTGCGACTAAGACGACGACGACGACGACGACGACGACGACTACGACGATGAAACTACTACGATGACGTCCTGTTTCTGGCAGTAGGCTTTATTTAAAACGGTCATAATAATATGGGTAGGCACCATCATAGTGTACCTGATCCCAATCAGATTTTATTATTAATTTTGTAATGTCACGGCTGGAGGCTTCGAGCGTACATCCTCCGTGGGTAATCGCTGGTCACGTCCGTGATTAAAGAAGACGGTGAAAAAAATCTTGCGTGAAAAAAAAAACCCACTGCGATGACCACCCATTATCAACACATTCGGCAGCTAAATCAACATTTTTGCGAATAAAGCGTAGAATTATTTCGAGGAGCGCACATCTCCGCCGCCGTCGTTGACATTAACCGCGTGACGAAAAACATCGATTCGGGCCCCGAGATCGGACACTTCACTTTCTACAAACAATATTAGTAATGGCTTATATGTCGTACTATATATATTCGACTGGGGCTCTTATTTTATGTTATTGTTGCTATAAATATTGGGAACCGTCAACGGGGGGGATTAACTTTCGTAATGAGACCCTGTGACGATTGGTTTTATACGTAGGTGACCTTATATTGTTTGTTCTGCACAACGAAGGCGCAGACGGAATCTATGGAACACATTGGAAAAATATTTTCACACGCTATCAAGAAGCATCGAACCACAAACGTCTGGTAATTAATATCATATATATATACCTAATAATACTGCAATAATTATGAAGTTATTTTCAGCCCTCGGATATTACTTCACTCAAATCCGAAACAATCGTTATTGCAATTGGAGGCATTGTGCAGTATTAGTATATTGTAACCAACTATAAATAGCCGACAGTGGTGTTAAGACATTTTCCAAGTACGATTTTGTATATAATACAACGAAGGTATTTAAAAATAAAGTAACACAATTAATAGATATCACATTTTTTTCGGTAGAATGTCTATTAAGATAATACTTGTGTAAATTTGAGTGCGCACTTAAACAAAAATTATTACAATTGATCAATAAAATAGTTAGGATTGTTTCAAAATATTTTTATAGGTAGGTCACATAAACATTAATGCATTTAAAACTCACCATCTACCATACTGGTGTATTTAAGCCAAATCGCACTGTGAAAACATCCCGGTTTTAGTCGTCGTTTGAATCGTATTTACATTTAGATATTTTAATTGAATTGTGTTTTGTTAGATAATATTATTGTTCTTAACGGTTTATTTTTTATCTATATTATCTTAAATAAAATATAAATAAAGCATCTCAACAAAGGTACTTACTACTATTGTGATAATATATGTGAACTATGAGTTATTGCGATACATACGTCAGGTCAAATCTTGTGGTTAAATGGGCAAGTTAAAGTTTTTCAATGTGTTATACACATCACAGAATTACCAATTCGTTTCAATAAACCACAAGATTGGAAAGTTATAACAGATGGATAGCTGAAATTTTTAGAAGACGTACCTATACATAATGTATTTTTAAAAAACAGTAAGTCGTGTGATTGAATTTAAAATGTGTTAAACTAGTAAAGCAAGGTATGTAATATAGAGCATATCGATAAACTTATATTACACATTTAACATATTCTGATGATTTTAGTAGATAAAATTACTATGTAAGTAAAATATGTTAAACAATAAACAACAATATGTCTGAAATATTATTAATTAGTTATTAGTCTTCAATAAAGTAGGTATAATATTATGATTTATGTTTAAATTATTAAACCCTAATCGTTTTGTCGTGATATCAATAACATTTATTCAGCTATCTTCTCACCTAATTAATGTAGGTATAATATATTAAACCATAAATACATAAATAAGCTATGTAATACGTATTAGAAAACGATTTGAGCAGTAGCATATTGCAAGTAGTAGGTTATACCCCAAGTGAATTTTATTTGTACTTATTATTTCATGATTTTTATAAAAAGTCGTAAATACGTAATGTTTTAAATAAGAAACCACATTAATATGAAAATAAAATTCAACACACACAAATTCAAAATGTGTAATATTTTCAGGTGTAACGGATCTAATTATTTATAATAAATTAATTATTCAAATATTTGTTTTCACTATTTCACTCATCTCAGTCATGTAGATAGTGTAATCTGCACCTACTTAACGGACATCCATAATACAAATTCATTGCGGTTTATGTTAATTGTGACAGTATAAACTCTCAAGTGCATTAAATTTCATTGTTTAATGGATTCCGATTCAGTAGAAATGGATTATCAATTGATGGAAAAAGTTGAGTGAGTCGATTAAAAATATTTACAGGATTATTTAACTCAAGACTCAAGAGAGTAAAAAATAAAATTGTAAAAAATAACGTTTTTCGGAGTTTACGGCAAAACATGTTAAATTCAGTGTTAGTACAAGTCGAGATTCATCAAAAACCGCATAAATTACGGCCATTTTAGTGCTATTGTTTCGTGTTTTTTTTTTTTTTTTACCTTAGTTTTTAATGTCTTCGGTAACGTTTGTACGATGGTTCCCTGAGTTTTGTAACCGTCAATGATAGTTTTAGGTACACGGTTATATATTAAAAGAGCCGTACACGTATATATTTAGTGTACAATAACAAAACACAGTCGGGGTGGGGTAGGGGTTTTGTCTTATTGGCCACCGAGTTTCGTTGATGTATTAGCCAACATCTACGTGTTAGGTATTATTACAGGGGCCCAGACAGGATACACAGAATGGTGCGAAACCGGAAAAGCCGCGTCTTTGTGGAATAAAGGACTATTTAAGCGTGTGGGAAACTCAATGCACCGTAACACAGAAGGCCAGGTCTCATCTACAATTATTATTATTATTATTATTATTATTATTATTATTATTATTACCATTATTGTTATTACTATTCCCTTTGGCTCCGTAGTCCAATTAATGCGGTATAATTATTTTAAAAATAAAACAACAATAATAATAATATAATAAATTAGACTGACAGCACTGTGCTGAATTTTGAATTGAATTTTTTTTTTCTTAATCTATACGGCGGCTGTTCATGTCGATTCATACAACCTTATATTAACATATTTTGTTAAACGTATTTGTTGGGAATAATAATTGAGTAACCGATCCAAATAAATAGCTCCATTACCATTTAATATTATTCGAACAAAATGATATTGACATGTTTGACGTAAAAATAAAATCGCATAAAATAATTTATAATTGGAACCTATGTATAGCGAAGGCAATAAATAACAATAATAACAATGACATATATCGTTAAAATAAGACATAAAAGTATTATAGTCAAAAGGTAAATACATTGTAAGTAGACCAATTAAAAATGTTAAATATTCACGGAAGCGTATTTATGTTTTAACTATTGATGATGCTGTACCGCAATACTCATGATAGTTTATGGATTACTTTTATATGAAATTAAAATGTTATGTTTCAGCACTTTGGTAGGTATTTGTCGGGGTAACAATTGGGTATGTATTATACACGTCATTGTACGTATATTATGATATGAAGTTGAACTAAATTACCATTAAAATCTAAAATAAAATCTAGTTTGTTAAACTTAGATAATTTAATTTAAAAATATATAATCAATCGTAAATACATTTAATCTGAAACTGATAAAAAATATTTCCAATTATTAAATGGCACTTTTCCAATTTTATAATGTCGTATTCAATTACGTTATTTTTAAAGTTAAAAAAAAAATAAATAACAATCAAGTGATAAAAGTAAAAATTAATAAGCAATATTTAAAAATAATTACATTTTTCAATAAACACAATTATTTCTGTTTTTCGTTATTAGTGTTTATAAAATAAACCAGATTTATAAAATGTAAATTCTAAAAAAAATTGTACTTATAACAGATATTAAAAAGAAAACGTAATGAATTTAAACCCACTTTCCCCCTTATCGAACAAAGGCATAATATATTTTTATTAAATAAAGCTTACTACATTGTATTTTTTTTTTTGTTTTGGAAGTATGTATAACAAATATTACCTAATGTTTAGATTACATTATACATATAAGATCAATTATTAAGAGATTATTATTTATTAAACATGTTAAACATATAATATTATTGAAATACTTACAATTTTTCTCTGAATATAAAATTAACTATGAAAAAACAGTTTACATCACTAACATAATTTAATGTTTGTTTAACAAAAAAAAAATAAAATAAAATAGAAAAAAAAATAGTCCAACGGAATTAAAATTGTATGTTATTACTTATTTTATTAAATTTCTATACATAATATTGTGGAAAAATAAACATTGAGAAAACACACTTGTTCATAATGTCCCATACTTTACTATCTTATTAAAAAATTAGATAGATTACAATAATTTTAACTGATATAACACAACCCTTTATCGGTTAAAAAACCATAAAATGCATAAGTTATGTAACAGTTTAAGAATTAATCATATTTATTCAAATAATACTATGACAAATTTTAATATCAAAGCTCTTTTATCAATATAGGTTAAAACAATAATCGTAAAATAAAAAGTAGGTATTATTTACCTACCAATCTTTGGAACTCAAAAATGTAGCGAACTTAAAATTGTCACAAATTCGTGTAAAAACACTAACTAATTTAAATTGCTGTTACTCTGCTAATTTTGTACTCAGAAAGGTTGCTTTAGCCAATAAAATTCATGGAAAATATAATTAGTGATCAATAATAGGAAAGGGGGGTTGTCATTTAAGAAAAATAAATGTAATAAGCATGCGCAATAATTGTTCTAATACACAGTAAAAAATACAGAGAGAACGTTAATGTTTATCACTAAATATGATAACTATCTAAGCAATAAATAATTAAATTAAATTAAAATCTAATGTTTCTAAACAAAAATATTGAAAGTCTTCAATTAGCGTATATACACTGTACCGATGTATTGTCATCATGTCAAAATGTGTTATTTTAAATATTTTAATTAAGCGAAGCCTTTTATAATATTTTCGCAGACGTAAGTTATTAACATAATAATTACAAAACAACCGTTACAGAAAAAAATGTCCAATTACAAAACTGGTGCCAATAATGAATCAGGTAATAGACAGGGTGACAAGAACAGATTTTGACATTTCGAACAGTATTTCTCAAAATAGTGGTCACGATCGCTTTTTGGGTCTCGAGTGATTTTGAAGGGGTCGCCGATTGACATAATTAAAGTGTTTTGTTTTAACATTCAATTACATTTCGTTTATAGGCAAATAACAGCACACAGGCACACAGCACATATGATTATCAAAATACCCATCCCACTCACCGGTATACTATGCCTTAGTGATTCATTAAAACTAACTAATATGGACACTTATAGTGTAAGGCAACGTCTGTATAGACAATTTATTATATTTTGTTCGAATAAAATGTATGCGTTTATTCAGCGGATCAATATCATTTAAAAATATTTGAAAAATCATATAAATGTATAATATAACAGCAGAATATAATTATACATAGGTCGGTAAAAAATATAGATAGAGCATTTAAATGTATTAATTGTTTTATTTTATTATTAATTTAAATATAATATTATAAATACTTTGTTACAGAAACATAACCTGTTATTGTTTTTAATTTGGTTGCTTTTCTTATTAGGTTTTTAGTTTTACAAACAATTTAAATCAATGTTATTTCAGTATTGCAGTGAAACCATTGTTCCAATCGGAGACAATATTTGTTTTACAATGAAACTATTTTTCCTGTAAACACTTTTTAGTATTATAGAAATACTGTGAAAGTTTCATTTAAGTTTTTGTATTGAAATTTTGATACATATACTTGTATGATGTTTCACCATTGTAAATTTGTCAATATATACAGTATTTTTTCTAGCCCAAACTTATGAGTTATGAATTTAAAAACTTTAAATTTCTATTAAATGTATATATTTAAATGTACGAATTTCATACCCTCAATACAAATTCTAAAAATAACTTCATTTTCTGACACAATTGTTGTTACCTTAAATGCATTTGATGTATGCAATAATATTTTATTTATTGGCGTTTTAGAAATGTGAAGCCATAGTTTAACATAGAAAATACTATTTATTCATACAAAATTAATTTGGAACACAATGTATGTCTTAGAACTACATAATGTATATTATGTTCTTTTTGTAAAATTTATTATCCACCTCTAAAATCAAGACTTGAAAATAAAACACCGCATTGTATTAATAGCAATGTATTTCATTAAATTAATTTAAAACAAATATTTCTTATTTTTAATTTTTATCAGATAAATCCGTCATTGAATAGAATATTGTTGTAACTTGTAGGTGTCAGCTGTTGTTTCTAAAATAAACAAAAAATGAACACCTCCAAAAAATATAATTACAATATTTTTTTAAAAGCCCAAATCATTAAACGATGAAAAATATTGTTTACTTAATCTTATAACTAGCTTTTCTAGTATTTATACGATAAATCGATAAATAAAAATAGTACAATTCTTAAATGTTAGTCAAGTGTGATGAAATTGTCGTTTTTAACGCGTACATTATTGGAAAATCAATTTACTAGGAGGTGGTATCAATCTGTGTCAATTAATATTCATCATAATATTATGTAAAATCATTTAATATTAATACAATTTAAATGTCATAATATTAATTAATAGGTACATGTGACAATTTTAGAACATACTACGTGTATTATAGTACGTACCTACTATACCTAGTACAATACATTATAGTTAGTTTAATACTGTCATAATATTATACTGCCGTGTTATGTATTATTATAGTTATCATCAATAATCATTATTGTTTCAGTAAATTAGTAGGAATGGTTTTAAATCTACGAAACGCAGATTTGTCATTTGTTGATATAAACGCAGCATTATCAAAATATTTGTTACCATCAGATTTTGCTGAGAAAGACTTGAATACAACTAGTCTGGAAAACCTAAATGTGTCGTTTGTTTATATCATAATATTTTAAGTACCTATGACATGATTTACTACAACTACTACAACCTTTGGGCAAAATATTTATTTCGTTTAAAATATCAATGTTATATCATGATCTGTTTGTAATTGCAATTACCAATTCGTATGAAATATAGCGTTAACTTTTTTTTTTCATTCCTATGTGGTTTAGTCGATAGCTGTTCTCGTACAGATGATCTCGTTGGTAGCTAATTTTTTTTTATCTTCTCCGTGCGAACGTTGTTCGAAAAAGACTAATCTGAATAAATTACGATGTCTGTTATAATTATTACTATCAAAACCGGTTGTAGTAGTAGCCCAAGTGATCTGATTTTGTTGGAAACCCATTCTCCTACTCCCAGTCCGCTTTTTTTATTTTATACAACTAACATGATCCTACCGTTGTGTACGTTTTAACTCCGAATTCAGAATGAGTGTTGGTTACTAACACGTTATTAAGTTAACAAAACATTAGAGATTTCAACTTCCCGCGAGAGACTAGAATGAAAATAAAAAAAATAAACATTTATATTATTCCATATAATATATCTGAATGTTCGAACATTTTTTATGTTTATTGAAACAAGTTTACGGGTAGTAAATATAGATTTATTTTATATTTACATTACAATTAGTCCAGGTATCGAAGCAAACAAACTTAAATTATTCTGTATTGTTTTATAAGCTGTTTATAGTGCAAATGTTATATTTTCCTTAGTATTTTTATTAATTAACACGTTAAGGTATTTATCGTGTTTTTTAAAATTGAATCAAATATAACTTATAAATACGAATATTGTAATATTATATTATTTGAAAAGCATATTGTAATGAAATTACAAATAAAAAATAGTTAAGTAGGAATTATAACATTTAATAGTAGATTATTGATTGTACTAACAATTATCCTATTAATGACCCATTGTAACAATGTGATCTTTCAAGTCGAGTAAACTCATATACCTACTTATTAGTTATTTACTGTTAAAACTTTTTTCGCTTGAAATTCTAATAACTTGTTATAACTTATAATACTTTTATTTCAGTTTGAACACAGAATCGAATTAATATAATATGTATATATGTATGAATAATGTATATAAATGTGAATAATACTATTATTCTTTAAATATTAATGAATTCGGCGTAAAAATGCCAAACTAAATAAAAATGTAAAAATTTTAAATTTTGAAACTAAAAGTTATTATTGTTACTAAAATATAATAAGACTTTTGGATACGACATCCAGACCAAAATATAATCTTCTCGGACTCGACCCAACCTGTTATTAGTACATATAACTAGGAATAACATTGTTGTAAAATCATTAATCATAAATCATAGACATAATTTATTGAGTATAAACAAATTATCAAATAATTTAATGTGCATTCGACATTATAAAATTTACTTAAAGTGAATACAATATATTAAAGTATATTTATATTGCATTTTTTCATTATATTTAAATTTAAAATAATAATAAAAACATGTGTTTGATAAAAAACAGGAAATTCTTTTCAAACTTTTCAAACTTTTTAAACATTGTTGATGTTATGTCATTATACACGAATTGTGTCGTTTTGGTGTTTTTCTGACTAAAAAACGAACCCCGTACCTTGAGTTTCTACACGTTTTTAGAATATAATATATATTTGAAAACACGATATTTTAATAATAAATTGAACTGGTATAACGTATTATGATGAGGATTTGACGTGTCGTCGATAATTCTGTACAGTTTTATAACGTGTCATTATTGCCATAGCGTTCGTCCGTTTTTGTCGTCGTGCTTTACTGTATTATTATATTATTATCATTGTTATATACTTTGTCGAGTCACGTTGGCGGTAAACATGACCGATTCATATTATGCATTTAGGCTTATAGGTGCATATGCACTTACTTCGCCGTGTGGTTCCTATACAATACTATAATAGTAGTATAAACGTTAATTAATGCTTCCGTCCTAGGATGTCTAGTCTCAATCTACAGCCTCCATATTATACACAAGACGCATCTAAATATACGCGTAAATTAGACGAGTACTGGCCATGCGGCGCTTACCTCTCAGACACGAGAACAGCAACAGAAGCAATCCGATCTGCGGAAGCGATCGGAGTGGATTTCGGCGAATCCTCCTGCCGCTGCAGGTGCGGCGACTGCAACGGTGCATAGCTGCAATGTGTCGGGAGTCGTCGGTCAGCGGTGGTCGGCCGATTTCGCCGGGTCGTACGACATGGACGTGTAGTCGGCCGTGGGGTAGCGGCGAATATCGAAATTGGCAGCGGGGGGGGGGGGGAGGAGACCGGAAAAAAAATTAAATCTAAGGGTCGGAAAATCCTGTCGGACCGTGGCTCGGCGGCACTAGGAATATTGCACTATATTACTGTTATAATTGTACCGGAGCACCACCGTCGACGGACGCGTGTGGGCAAGTGACGGCGACGACGACGACGACGATGGACAAGACGCGCGCGCGAGGAACCGACCGTGACCGAACGACAGACGATACTGAATGGTAGCGCGCGAAGACGAGACGCCGCGTGTGTGTTGCGTGTGTACCGCCGCGGCCGGTCGGTCGCCTCGTCGTTTGGTCTGCGACGGCTGCTGCTGCTGCTGCTGCGGTGGCACCAAGAAACAGGAACACGCGCGTGACAGCAGCAGAACAACTACGCGTATATGTTAATACTCACACGAGCACATATCATACGCGTACACATGTTTATGTTTTATGTACACATATGCGAGACATACGCGTGTGTGTGTGTGTGTGTATAATTATCGTACACCGATACATCCATGCCTGATCGTGTGCGAGTGTAGACCAAATCAGCAAGGTGGTTAAATGGTGATAGTAAGTAGTACATAGTACATAGTAGTTGTAGTAGTAGTAGTAGTATTTGTAGTAGTAGTAGTAGTATTTGTGGTAGTAGTAGTAGTGCGAGCAGCCGCCACCGCTAGGACCGGTAGCCCCCGGAGTTTCCATACAAGCCGCCGCATCTGCTCCTCGGATAGGAGTCGCGGGTGTCTCGTCCGGAGACGGAGAAAAAAAAAACGAAGAAAGAAACGATTATCACCATTAAAATCCGGCCGCGTGCTAATCGCTGTCTGTGCGTTATATAATAATATCGATATGAGAAAATAATTAAAAATTAATAAATAATGACGACGACAATATAATAATATTATATCGTTCTTGTAATAACGACCGTAAAAATATATAATTTTATAGGCGCACACACACACACACACACACACTTACGTGCACGCACTATTTCAAACGTGGCAGTGGATGAGGAGGGCTTTATTTTGGTTTTCGGCCGTGGTTTTACCATGAGGCATATATTACGAAACAGAAAAAATATTACATTATAATATATTATTATTATACTGCACGTGTATATATGGTGAATAATACGGATCAAAACAATAAATTGACAAAGAAAACTGCAGGGCATTATATAGGTATACGGCGATAGATAATTTGTTTCTGCGTCAAAAACGCCCCAATTGGTGTTGTACATAATATTTTCCATTGTTATTATTATTATTATTATTATTATTTCTACGTTTTTTTTCGCTTTTTTCTTATGTACTTCAAAGGGCGATTTAAGTCAACTACACGCGATTCGTTTTGTAAACTGCTACGAGATCACGTGTTTTGCCGTGGTTGCCAATTTAAAATTATTATTATAATTAATTATAATAGGGCCTCAATGAGATTTTGTATTTTAGTATTTCAATACCTTAAACGCGAATATCCTATGAATACGCAATAATAGAATGAGCAAATTATGTCCCACACACACCCTAACGCGCCCTCGCCTACTCGTATATTTTAAATCCATATTAAACGCACGATGAACGGAAAAGTATTTAACTTTTACATGTTTAACCAGCAGAAAATCCCTATAAAGTTCATCTGTCTATTTTTTTTTATTTTATGTTTTTTTCTGTAACGTGTCTAAAATGGCTTGGCAGAAACGAATGTAAATTAAATAATAACGTTAATAATAAATAATGATTGATTTTTTTTCCTCGAGAACTTGTTGTACCTACTCCTCTTTATTAAATATATTATTATATAAAAGAATCGAGACGTAGAATTATACCCAATTATACATTCATTTAAATTCTATTTATATTGCATATTATGGTAGCATGTGTTTGCAAGAATAAGTAAAAGTATATGGCGTTTTTATATGGTAAAATGTTTATATTAGCATGCGTGTACTTACATTTGAAAATCAATCGTTCGTAATAAATTATAGGCATTTATCATTCTATTATCTGAGTGTGAACGGAAGTGAGGAAGTTATGTTTTGTTTTGCAATATTATTATTTTGTGAATTCTCATTAAAAACTGACATGGTACCTATTACATTAAGATTAAGAAAAATGAATAAATTAACTTCAGTAATATTATAATATTATAGTGAAATTATTATTTATCATATTTTTATGACTATAGTACAAAGTACTAACTATTTTTGAGGGCTTTACTATTATTGCGTTTAAATTTATCAATAAAACTAACACCCACCTAAAAAAGTAAATCAAAATAATATTATTATACGTGTTAAATTCTTTTTTTTTCAACTAATCAATTTTGAACTGCGTACTATGAACATTTTGTTTAATAGGTTTAAATAAATTTGTAATTGCTTGTTATAATTTTCTCCTTTGAAAAGACCAATTTCTGTATAAGTTAAATATTAGAAAATTGAAACGTTAGTTAATTTTATTATTAATTTAACTTCTTTGGCATCAAACCACTACGCAGTTGACTTTATAATAATGTCGATGTATAGTTTCGGTTCAGATGAATCTATTCGTATTATACAAACATATTTTCCATTTAAGATGTTAGGTAACTGTTAGAATTTATTTTTTCGTAATATTGTAATATTTCTTTGTCAAATTCAATTTATATTTTTATTTATATTTATTGGCCCGTGGACTTTTTTTATCGTCGAACTAACATGAATTTTCTTTAGCTACCTACATAGTTTCTATATAAAATCGTGTAATTCTGTATGATATTATAAAGTTTATATATATTTGTACATTATATTGTTTGAATAATAATATGTAATATGTACAAATGTGAAACGTATTTATCTTAGAGACACGCGCATAATTTTTAACTGTGAATGTTTTTGCGTCCAAGAATACTATTTGGGGTAGTAAAAATGGTTTGAACGTTGGGGATTGAACTTAATCAACCAATGTACGTAGGGAAGGTAGGTGAACTAAAAATGTTGATTAAATTGTTCATATTGACCGTATAATTATTTTAAATTTATTGTGTATGATATAATTATGTTGTTATTTTTATTTAAATAATGCTTTTATGAAAATATGTGAATATCATATTTATTTTATTTTTTACCCTTATATAGACTGTAATACTAGACTGTCTTATAATTCATTTGTTTTAAAAAATTTAGAAAATTTAAATTGTTTCAAAATCTTAAAAGTTTCTAAATACTCTTTTAAAAAAAAAATTATGTAGGTTTGCACATACCTTGAGTTTGTCCGTACTTAATATAATAGTTTGACGTGTTTTATTACCTATTCAAACTTCAATATTATCATAATTTATGATTTAAATTAATTAGGCAAGACTATAATTTGTTTTTAAAATAATATATTACCTTGGTGTTAATTTGATATAGGGGCCATTTGTTTTATTCAATTATTTAAAACTAAATTGAGAGAAAAAATAATATATCGATGGCTTTCAGTATTGTAGGGCTTTCAAAGTAGCATGTTACAAAAATGATGGGATTCAGTGATTACATTAAGTTTTTATGTGATTCCAATAATTATTGTAACACGAAAATATTATAAACATTGTGGTGCAACCAGCGGGGGATAATGGGGAGGGAATGATCCCCCTCTGTGAACATAATTGCTAGTCGCGCTACTAGATGAACCCTTATTGTTTGCGTAAACTACTTTGATGACTACATAGTACCTACGTCAAGAGCCAAATCTATTTGATTTGAATAGGAAAATATTAACATTGTATTTATTCAACTGCCAACTATCAAATAATAATAAATAATAATATAATATAGAGATACATTGTATCAAATATTGTTTTACTCAAATATGACCTTTTATATTTCAATATGTCCCCACCTATATGGTTTCTAAAAACTAATAATACGTACAAATAAACTTTGTATGTATTACAGATGAAGTATCATAATAATATCATAAGACTTATATAGTTATATTTTGGTACCAATATAAATATTTACAATTCATATAATAATATGAATCTTTCACGATGGATAATAATATACATAATAATTGCATTATGATTCGATACGTTTGTTTTGAAATATTTGTTCATTTGTGTATGATATTTACAATTGCTTATACCATCCATCTGTTTTAGATGTATTATTAACATTCAACACGTTCTAGTAATCTAGTACAACTTTTAACTCAGTATTAAATATAATTAAAAAAACCGCAATAAATCAAAATAAACAGGAGAATCTTATATTGAAATACCCCCGGGCAAGATATTAAAATGACGTCCACCAAAGACCAGATTGTTATGATAATGATTCCTATACGGTCGATAAACCGAATCCATTTAATTTCGAGATTTTGCTTTTAGTTTCGAATCGATGAACATGGACGAGCACTTGAGTTCTTTGTTTTCTGATATTTTCCGCATGATTTCTTATACCTACAATCGACCATGGAGAATAAAATGCAGAAATTCGGTTGTATTTTCAAATAATTATTTAATAGATCAATATTAGCGTCAAACGTTAAATTAATTACCGCTTTTCACTTGAACATGGAGTATTTTAATTATTTGAAACAATGATTAATACATAAAATATATAAAAATATATTTGTACACAAATCATTGTATAGTGGAAACTGGAAATAACAAGAAACTGAGTGTAAACACTAAATATAATAAAATTATTCAATCCAAAATCGATAATTGATTTAATTTTAGTGATACTACTATACCTACATAATATATTTGAATATTTTTTTTTTGTTAATTGGGAGTAGATTTTACTATTAATATTTATATTAATTAATACATTTTATGTACATAACCATCTTATTCACATATCATGTTTTAAGATGTAATGTTTATACGATAATACAATTTGATTAGTTATGAATTATGATCTGTGAATTAATCGCTTCTAATTAAACTGTTCTATGGGCTTTATTAAAAATGCAGCATATTATATTATAATTTTATTTAAATAAGGCATTCAAAATATGATTATAGGATGGATTATAGGTAGATTTGTGTACAAACCAATGGCTTCATAAATGGACCGCAATCATCGTAAATTATAATTTTCCCGTAGTAACGTGGCAGTGTAGGCGACCATAATGAAGTTTTAAAAGAACCTTCAGGTGAAAATCCTGTTTAAGTGGAAACAATCAATTCAAGAAAGTACACAATACAGTAGTTTGACTAAAATCCAAAATTAAGTATAATAAATTATATGAACAAACCTGTCGCGAAGTAATAAAGTAAAATGTTTAAAGATAGTAGAAGTAGGTACCTATAGCCCTGAAAAAAAGTGTTAAGTGTTTTTGTTTTTGTTTCTGATGAGAACAAAATACTAATATAATATTATTTTTAACGTTAGATATTGTATAAGCATATTGTGTTAATATAGTAAATCATTACGATTAAAATTATGTAGCCATTTGTACATTTTTATTTATTGATCCTTTTAAATTAATACCAGGATTTTTACTATACTATGTGAAAATAATCATAGTAAACAATTCATTTTGTAATGAGTTTGGTAGAAAATTGCAAACATTATATGCGGTTAAAACAAACACATGTTGTTTTTTTTTTTTAAATTGAAATAATTTTAAACAATGTACAATATCAATGTTTGAAACCACATTGTTTATTCAGTTAATAATTGTTAATATGTTTTTGCTGTACAAGTGTTATTAAATAATTTAAAATAAATCTATTTAATGAGTTTTATAATGAAAAAACAGTTTTATAAATAATTATAAACTAGGAATAAACATGTATCGTGTGCTATACCACATTATTTTTTAATGCTGGCGACTAGGGCACAATACAGAATACAGCAGACAGTGACATTCATAATTAAGTTAACATAATAGGAGTTTATAACATTTGATATAAGTCTAGATGTAAAGAAATTTAATATTCCGAATTAAATCTGCGCTAAGAGCCTATACATATTATATGAATCGTATAATCAACAAAATCTGTATTTCAAACATCAAAGCATAATATTTAATGTTAAATGCCCCAAACCACAAAACAAACCTGCCCAGGAACATGAAAATAATACTATATACACATATTATATATATATATATTGAAATACGCAAAATTATTACTCACTCACATTGAATATAAAAAATAATATAATAATAGTGTATGCATTTTGGGGTTATATATGTGAGGAAATACATAAATAAGTTACTAATTACAGAATATAATATAAAGTGCGTAATGTAATTTTGCCAAGTAACAGTAAGAAAACAATACTAATTTAAAAATTATGTGTTTTTTTTTTTAGTTGGTAAGGGAAATAATTAAAGTGTTCCCAAACTTATGTATGTGGCATAATATAATTTTGTTGGGAGCTAAAATATTGTAATACAATGTCATAACATAATTTATTTTGAAATCTGATTTTATAACATGTTTAATTGTTGTAGTAGTTATTGTGTGCAGTATACTATATGTTCAAACAATGTAATTTACAAATCTGCCCAGCCAGTTCAAATCACTCATCTTTGCCAAATCACGAAGTTTAATGGTGGCCAACTGCCTCTATTGTTTTCTTTTGAATTTGGACGATTAATGCGTTCAAAATATCACGATTTTTCATCGGGATACCACTAACCAGAAAGTGGTAAATATTTTGACTTTTTGTCAAACGAGTGTTCCTTTCATTTTATTCTGCTTAGGAAGATTTTCTAGGAAACTTTTTGTACATTTTAAAAATTGTTTTATATAAAATATTACACGAGTATCTGTACCTATTACATTTCTTCTCTTTATAGTAATATGATCTGCATGAAACTATATAACTATATCATTCTTAAAATATATAAATTTAACATTTTTCTTAAAAAAATTTAAAATGTCACAATAATACTGTAATACAAAATAAAACTGAAAACGTTCTGAATCATCTTTCGAATGTGATAATTAATCACATTAATGTAGGTACTAACAACGTTTACTCAGCCACCTCTTTCCATATAGCTAACTCGAAATAGTGTTCTTCATAATATGTTTTGAAAAAAATGTCATTATACATATTATTATTTTCTAATAGAATTATCCTTGGTTTGTTCATACAAATTAATAATTAAAAGCAATTATTATAAATAGACTTGTAGTGTAATTTAGTAAGTATATAGGGACTCATTGGTTGTGTTCACTGAATAAACATATGAATGGAAATAAATTATTAATTTGTACATGGAATTGAAATATAAACTGAAATGTGTTTCCGTTGTATGAATTTCATAATTTGAAATGATATCTATATTCTTGTGAGTCATACAATCAAATTATTTTGTAAACATTTTCTTTGAGGCCCTGTAAAGGGAGTGAAATTAGTTCGCAGACTCGATGTTAGCCGGAACAGGAAATGAACGTATTTTTACAAGTATTGTCACAATAGAGTGGTTATTACTATGTACATTGTACACTGTACCTACATATAATAGTAAGCGGCAATTGACTTAGTAGATAATAGTGGACACAAAATATCACTTATTACTTTATTCTGTAGTTAGTTCTATAGTTTTAGCTAATTTATTTTTATTATTGTTTACCTACGACAGTCATCGGTTGGAAAATTAATTAAAACACATCGTATGAGTGTATGACCTCTGGTATAATTTTAATTACTGTGAAAAACCTCTTAGTTCTTAGCATATTACATAATATTATCCGAAACTGACAAATTGCTAAACTCCACTTGATTGGTCTAAATTGATAAATTAATACTGTTTGGTAACAATAAACTACTAATTACTATACGTTTTAAGGTTGCTTATTGGAAAATGAATTTTATAGCGTTAAAGAAGCAAAACGAATAAAACAAAATTTGAATATTATGCAGTTTCAAATTGTTAGCACCTACTAAATAATAATAAATCATATTGTCAACTTATTACACAATTTTTCTTAACTTTTAATTGGGCCACTTGCACACACATGGTTGGACCTGTAACAAGTAGTATTCCTAAGTATACAAAAAACTTTTGCACAGTAGTGAAACGGCTGTAGTTATGAGATTTTTTAAGTAATACTATTTAATCCAATTATCGCATAGTGTCTGGGAGTAAAAAAATAAAAGTAATTCCACTTGAAATCTTCACAACGTTCAATGTAATTAATTTCATGCTTTCTCAAAGTTTAATGGTTGGAAAATTAAATAAGTCGAGCTTATATTTAATGTCTTCTTTGTAATTAAACATTATAAGTGGCATCGGACATTGTACATGGTTTTCCAAAAAAAAAAATAAAAACTTATAATAATTTAAATAATAATAATAATAATAATGAATTCTATTTATTTTTAAATGAAGTTGGTATAACTGGTCAGAAAAAAAAACATTTATATATTTTCCTTGTCAGGTGCTTTTTCACACGGAAATTAGCTGTAAATTAAGTTGTATCTACCTACTGATATAATCAAAATCATTGTAATGTCAAAGTATAAGATATATTTTATACATGCATTTAGCATATGAATAATATAATATATGTACATAAATATATAATGTATAGCACAAGACCATTACAACTAAATCGTTATAACTAGATGATGTTATATAGTTATTGCATGGTTTATTTATTTTATATTTCGTGAAAATAAATCTTGCTTTGCAGTGAAACGTATGCTAACATTATATTGTTTCTTATAGAATATATTACCTTTGGATACATAAAAATGTCAGTGTGTTACTCGAGAGTGTAAATTAAAAGCTTCATTATAGTATAAGTATTATTATATTGTATTCTTGCGTCTTTTTGTAAAAGATCCTGTGACGCAATATTCATGATACAATGACGAATATTGTGATATTTTTCAACGCAAGACCCCCTTAATATTAAACCTTCATATTATATATTTTGTTTTAAAGAAGGGAAAACTTATTTTTGAAACTTGTGGGTTTTCGTGAAATGTCTATAATTTCTTCATGTAATTTGATACCATACACGTACCAGGGTAGCTTCTTAAGCCTATTTATTTCTTAGTATCCCTTTATATATTGCTTGTTTGTTTATTTTTTTCCTGAGATTTATATTAAATTATTATATAATATGATAATAAAAATATTGTTATTTGATCTTATCTTTTCGGATAAGTACTTTTAATGTACTCCACTTTTTTTTTCCTATGAAGAAAAATTAAATTTGTTTAAACTATTACAAATTGTATTGTACAAAAGAATATCCGTTATTTGAAACTTTATAAATTGAAATTTTCCGTGAGTTATCACTAACAGAAGATTACTTCATGAATTCAACAAAACGCACAGTTTAAAAAAATAAATAATTTAATATAATTCCAATAAAACATAATATATTATAATTATACATTCGTTGTATTATAATTTTTACGTCCTTATAACATCGTTATAATTTAAAAGACGACCATCTTAACGATTACCAGTTAATCAAAAATATTTCAAGACATAATATATTTATATCAGACTTAAAATTACATATTTTAATAGTTATAATATTTTTGCAAAGGATAATAAGTGAAATAGTTTTATAAACTCTGAGATTAATTTTCTTTTTATATATATATATAGTATAAATGTAATATTAAATTTGATAATAATAATATAAGTAAGTACCATAAGTATATTAAAAAAACTAATTAAATATTTGTTAGTTATTATTTATTACTTTTTATTTTAGTTAACATGTTGATTCATTCATCCAGTCGTATTGCTTTTTTGTTTTATCTCACCACCATTCAGGTTTAACTATACACCATACATTTTCAAATGTTAACAGTTAAAATAATTAAAACTTAAATAGAGGTAGCCGAAAAAGTGTTGATAAATAATATTAGTATCTATATGTTAGATTAGTTGCATAATTAATGTATTATTATATGAAGTTATTTTAGTTATATAAGTTATATAAATTTTACTTGGTATTAAAAACATGTAATATGTAAGTAATAAGTATAGTGTATTATGTATATGAATGGTTCTATAATAAATTTAATCTATTACGACATTCTGAAACTGTTTAATAAACTCATAGACATTAAAATTATTATTTTTAAATATATCTACAGAATCTACGGAATACCTATTACGTCCCTACATTTATTAATACCTATATTTCTATTACCCGTTGCAGAAGAAAATTATATTTTTGGGTGATTTACCTATTTTTATAACTTAAATTGAAAACATCCATTTATATACAAAAAAATGATTTAAATTACAGAAAATTAACAATAATAACTGTATGTGAGGTACATTTTGTATAAAAAGTGATTACATGCCATAAAGTTTTTAAAACAAATTTACTCCAGTAAACTATCACTCTGATAATGAGGTAAAAATAGAGTTCATTTGTCATAAATCCTACCCCCTCAAGACATCACACACCCTTTCATATCCCCACTCACTCCACCTCCTATGGTAATAACCACCCTCTTCACCGTATGGTTCGTTGTGCCAATAATGCTATTATGTAGACTATTCTATATTTATTTGCCACCTTTTAACTGTCTATATACTACTATATTTAAATAATGCATTTTGTAACCTTTCCTAATTTTAAGCCGTATATTATAATCTAAATATTCTGTTATTGTTCATATACTTTTTGTAATTGCCATTTGGCGTTAATAAAATTAAATAAATAAATAAATAAAGTATATTATACTGAATATTTGAATGGATCACGTTTTTTGAAAAGATTGTAACACTGTTCAATTTTGGTTTTGAAATTTCTAGCCTAAAAAACTCATTTCCACAAAAATTGTAGCTACCATTCCTTTTTTAACTTGATTTGTTTTTAGCCAAACCAATAAGTTAAATATTTAATTTATGTTACACATATTGAAAAGTATTAGAAATATAGGTTTTTTAATAACTATGAATTACATAAATACAAATAACATAAACCTATATAGTTTCTGTCGATTCAATCAGTGGTCGTCGAGTTTGATTGTGGCGTCAAGTGGATACTTCTATATAGGTATTTGAACCGGACCAAAATAAATACAAAATAAATATTTAATAAATAAATAATTGGAATACAACTTATATTGATAATACTATTCTAAATGTACGAGTATAATATAAAGTATGTACTATATTGAACGAATTGTTGTCAACAATATTGCATACATAATATATTATACTTTAACACCACGATTTAAGAATTTAAGATAGTATACTATCTTAAATTGTGTTTAACACTGATGTATAGAATAGTGTCAATATCATAAAATTAGTTAAAATATATTGTACAATTATTTTTATTTATTAAGAAATAATAATTTTAGTACCTAATGGTGGCAAGTGACAGTGTGAAAAGTGGTATCTACGATACAATTTTTTTTTTTTAATTACGAAAAAATAACTTAAATGGTTGGAAGAAAAATTAAATTGTTATTTTAAATATCCAATTTTATAAAAATTACAACTCTTATAAAAACAAATTTTATGTATGTTTGATATATATATATATATATTTTAATTGCTTTAATAATAACCTGTGAAAAACACTTTGTAAATCATCAATATTTTCGATCAAGAAAAAAATGTAATTTCATTTTTAATTTAGTTTTGTTCTCTGCATAATACACTCCAAAAATATTTATTTTTAAACAATTTAAAGACATACAATTTGTATATTTTACAATATTCAATACCCGTAATTAAATAACTAATAATACTATATATAGGTATGCTTTAAAATGTATACCTATTAAAAGGTTTAATAGGTATACTTTATGTTTTCAATTTGACGATCAGAAAAAATGTATTATTTAGCATTTATATTAATGTAAATATAGGTACATAACTAATTTAATTATAGAATCTTGAATATAATATAATTTGTTTTTAACGTCTATAATATCTATAAATATATTATTATTTTGAGGTTTTCTATGTAGATTAATCTTGACAGTCCCCAGTGAATGTCGATATGCCTACACCAAAAGTCGTAATTATATTGAGTGTTGCCAAAATGATCATTCAACGATCATGGTCGACATTTACAATAAATTAGTGTTTGGTAAATTTTGACCAAACGTGTAACACAATCTTAACTAAAAGATATTTTCGATAGTATTAAGACGTTATTGCTCTATTACGGTATTTTAGAACTTTTTAACTATGTGTTGGCTGTTATTCACGTTATCGCACGAGATATAATGAGCTCGATATGTGATAATCCGATTTTGTAACGGTGGTTGCTGGATAACAATCGTTAGAATCAACGAGTGCCTATATTGTAAACCTAGGAAAACTCTTTTTAAAAAATTTTAAATTAAACTTGAATATGGAAAATATAAAAAATATTTTTATAAAAAGTTAAGTGCACTTTTAACTAAAAAAAAAAATATGTAGATAACTGTTTTTATTTAAGTTCCAACAAATATAATAAATAATATAAAAGTGAAATAATAAGTGCTAAAAAGGAAAAAAATGAACTGAAAACTGATTACAGGAGACTAATTCGGTTGGCTTTTATAAGTATTACCTATAGGTATATAGTCATATAAACTATAATCGTTCCATTAGGTGAAACTAAAATTATTTACTATGAAAAAACAAAGAATTAGGTATATGAAATTACGTATGTAACCAGTGACGCATCCAGGGGGAGGGGGGGGGGGATGCTAGGTGCCCAGACATAATATTTTTTACATTTTTATTATAATTCTACAGATCCTGATATTAATATAATTCAATCACAGATATGTCTAATAATATAATATATGGACAAAATAAATTAAGATAGTACTATCTTAGTTCATAGTGGACAGTGATTCCAATATTACAATTGCCTATACTATTATGACAACATTTATAAATTAAGAACAAAGTATATTATATTATAATTTATTGTATTTGTGTTGCAAAAAAATGTTTGCCCCCCCTCCAAATCTTTGTTCTGGATCCGTGCCTGTACGAAACTCATATAAAAACTGATCATGGAGGGCAAACCATAATGATGAGTGAACAACAAAACGAGTTAAAAATCTGATGTAATTATGGTATTTGTAAGTTTAGGTATTGTTCAATGCCAAATCAAGCAAAAAGTTCCGAAAAATGGTATTGCAATTAAACCTATTATGAGCTTTGGGCTTGAAATTTCGGTGTCAAAATATATAGACATATAAAGAGTTATTTATGTAAATTTGCAATAGTGTCCAAGTTAAATTTAAATTAAATTATTAGGATCACCTAACTAAGTTTATACAATATTAAGGCCGTTATAATATAAAGCGGCAAAATAAGTGAAATATCACTTATTAAATATATTTCTTATTTTTAGTGCTCCAAATATCTTACATTCAGACAACGGACGCGAGTTCGTAAATAAAGTTCTTACATAATAACAGAACAATGTGTAGTGGACGGTCGTGTTAATATTGTAGACCGAAAATCATGGCACGGCCAAACACAAGTATCGATCGAAATGGCAAACCAAGATTTTCAAAATTGTATACTGATAGCTATAGCGATGGAAGATCATAATTGTTTTACGATACTACAAAACGGTCAGAAGTATTATGAAGTATAAAAAGTTATTTGTTAAATTTACGAAATAAAAACGACGTATCATCTCAATGCATTAGGCAAGCGCCATACGTAGCTATTTATGGAAATTAAGAATAGAGCAATATTATGGCACTAGGTGAACTTAAAACACAAGTAAGACGTATAATGCTACGATCGTCCAACCAAATGTCCGTCTGCTCAGGTTGGCGATGCTGTTCGAGTGCAGTGTGTTCCAGATATCGACCGAGGACGTATGGATTCCCAAAATATCTTAGCCATAGTTATGGACGTAGATAAATATTTCTAAAAATTGTAAAACAAAAACACAGGAACGTGGTATTATCAGTCAGCAGCTGTACACTCGTAATCGGTTTGCAGCGTACCAAGAAAAACTGGTATCGCTAACTACGTTTCATCCGATAAGACGTTTTCTTTGAGCAGGTATCGACAGCTGTTTCCGAAATTGGTGGCCAATGTTTGGTAAGACGGCTTTGTAAAAAAAAAGTAACACAAAAATATGTAGTTATAAGATTGAGGAGAATTTTTTTTTACAGTAAATGCTACGACATAGTTTAACAAGTTGTTATAAATACAAAATAATTACAGCTTAAAATATTTTTTATTATAATATTAAACTTTAGTTATTTACAAATTTTTCATTTTTTATCTATTTTATTACGTATTATATTCTATTATACCTATTTTTACCTCTAGACTCAAACTCGTTATTAATAGTGAAATAACTGTAATTGTAATTTTATGGTTTTAATTCGTATGTGGTCATTTAATAAATATTGTGGATGCCAACAAACATCGGTAAATGTCCACATTTTGAGTTATTTGTAAAAATGTACAACATTCACCAAACTATTGGTAAACGTCAACAATCATCGGTGACAGTTGACACTCAGCACTCACTGTTAAGTGTTCATATACCTTAATATAATTATTATAAATTTGACATTTACAAAATACGATAATAATGTGTTTTATAAAATTATTTTGAAATCCATATTTCTCCTAAAAATTATCATTTTTGAAAGACTGTAAACTCCACCAGAATACTCCTTGTAATATTATAACATGGTTATACATTTTATTGATATAACATTTTTAATTAAATACAATAGTTTTGAAATGTGCATTCTTAACTGTAAAATGTGAATATTCAAGCAATACAATGTATAAGAGATAAAAATATGCTTTGACGAGAATAATGTGAAACTGTTAAATGGTTAACGAATCAAAATCATTTATTATATTATAAAACATCAGAGTTACGTCTTAAAGTAACTATAATATTATACTCGTGCATTTGAGTCACACATATATAGCAGAAAGAACAGTTGTAACGAGAAATGGGAATTCGTTTGAAGTTATATAAAAATGAAAATATGTATTTTATTATTGGTAGAATAATAATTATTAAGTTTCGACCATGAACACGATCGAGGGTTCGAACTGAGAAAGGAGTAAAACTCCATGGTTTAAGCTTTAGGTTAGAAAGGTTTTCGTTTTCTTGCAATCATATTATTTCACTTCAACTGACTACTCGCACAAATAAAATAACCGCGGTTCGAAAGAGCGATCGTCATAATAATAATTCCGGCTCAAATTATAGGCAATTCTAAGCGCTGGTGTTGGTTTGTTAGTATCCTGATGGGTCAAATACGAAATCAATAATATTACAATATCGTGATCGTATAATATTTTTATTGTTGAATTTATTACTCTTGCATTTCTTCGTCGTTTACTCCAATCGAAACTTACAAAAAACCCAAAATTCTCTCTTGATATTAAAACGTGTTTTTTAACGTGTCCATTACGAGGTTTTGTTGTCTAAACACTATACGCGTTCATCAACGAAACTCGAATAAACTAATGAACACGTTGTTTATCACGTATTTTCATGCAGTAAGAATTATTATATTACGTAGCGCCGGTAATCCGATGTCATACATGAGATATTATTATGAGTATGGATAAACATACTCGCAATGACTACCCACTATTCTGTTTAAATTGATGTTTGTTGTATTTTACTTATACCTAGTCTAAAATATAAATTTTAATCCCTTATTTGTTTGGTATATGATCGATGTATTTGCCACAGTATCTATACACGTACTATTATTATATACACACCTACAATTTACATAGATAAAACATTATAATATAACTTATCATTTGTTTGGTTTGTATAGTATTTTTCAACGGATTATACTACCTGCAGCAGAGCTGCGAGTTTTTATGTTATTCGCTTGACCTAAAAATTACCTAAGCACGATTAGAAGCGTACGCTAAATTTATTATTTCAAAATAATATTTGTTTAATAGTTACATATGGTAGGTAGGTACATTGGAAAAACTCGTGTTATCATGTTCGGCAAACATTGGTCCTATTTAATAGTCTATATATGCATTATATTCTCCGAGAACTAATGTAAATATAAGGGAACCCCTTTTTTTTATCACTATAAAATATTATGAATTCCACGTGTAATTATGGTGTGAAAATTTGGATTTTAGTTGTTCAATAATTTGTGCTCATTGCTTATACATATTCATAAGTCCATAAAAAATAATGATAATTATTAAACATAATATATATTATATTATACAGAGTGTAACAGAAAGATCTGACAAAACAAAAGATTTTTGTTAGATAAACGTATGACAACAATTGTGATAGTTAAATGGATTATAAATAATTTAAGAAAATATATACTCAAGTCAAAATAATATTTTGAAAAAGTTATTATACGTTTTAAATTAATTTACTCCAAAAACATTTTGATATTTTAAAGAATTCCAAAAAATAAACTAATTGACTAAAATAAATGTTTTTACCATCAACATAAATAATTGGTATACAACTTATATTGTTAATACTATTCTATATGTATAACATAAAGAACCTACATTTACAGTATAAAACATTAAACTTGCTTAGTAGTTACTGATCAAATAATTATTGACATTTGACACAGACTATATCTTATTATTTATAATACGTATACCTATTATGTCATTTGTATACAAATTATAATTTTAATATTTTTCTAAATGCATGTATTATTATATAAATTAAATATTAAAATTTTTGGTTTGGTTGAAAACGGAATCAACAGTTTTTAAATTTGGTCAAAAAGTCGAATCGGCTGAAAATAAAAGGGCACGATGTTGATCGAAAACGGTTATGTCCCAACCAACACTTGAGAAGTATAATATAATAATATTGCCACTTCAATTTTTATTTTTTATTTATAATATGAGATTTCCATTAAGAAATCTATTTGCATTAATTTTCAAACTTACGTTACATATGTATAATAATTGAATAAAAAATAAAATAAAAACGGGGAAACTGTATGGCGTATACTAACCACTAACCTGTAAGCTCCTGGTGAATCTCGTTATTGAATATGCCTCTAAAATGGGCGTGTAAAATGTACTTATATGAGATATATTTTTAAAGATTATTTATATTTTATATGATGTTTATATTATTGTTAGTGAACTGTTGTCAAAAATATCGTATATATAAAATATTATACTTTAACACTGACGAATAGAATGTTGTGAATCTGATTTTAGTGTCAATATTAATTTCCTAAAATTTGTAACGTATGACAAAAATTTTAAAAATAAAATGGGTTATAAATAATTTAAGAAATAGACCCAAGTCAAAATTATATTTGAAAAAAGTTATTATACGTTTCAAACTAATTTACTCCAAAAACATTTTGATATTTTAAAAAATTCCAAAAAATAAACGAATTGACTTAGATAAATGTTTTTACTATCAAAATAGTTCTTATAATCATATTAGCAAATTCGATATTTTCCAAACAAATTTAAGAAATGTATACCTAATCTAAATAGCGCAATTGTTTATAAATTATATAGAACAAAACACAATTTAAAACGTTGATTACAACAAAAGTTATTGCATTAGTCAGTTATTTTTGTTACACTCTCTATATTAATATATCTTCATGGGTACATGATAATTCATTTGTGAGATTATAATAGTTTGCTTAAACTGAATACCTACGTACCCGTTATATATCGGTTAAATCGAATTGTTTATCAACAATAGCTATTCGCAATAACTTTTTATATGTCACTTGCACCTGTGATGTATAATATTATTCTAACAATTTAAGCAACTATATTATAATTGTTATTAAAACTTTTAATTTTGTATCAAATATTTGAACCAATAAATCTCCATCCAAAAAAGGTGGAAAACAACTTACTTTATATAACAATTCAATATAAATATTTCTTCGTATAACTCATAAACACTTTAAAAAATTATTGTAAATTAATACAATTAAATGTTGTTTTATTTTAAAATCTAAGTAACGATAATCGTCTTAAAAAATATGTATTATAAAACAAAACTTAGGATAAAAAACAATTAGGTTTTTATTATATCATTGTAATGCAATTTAATTTCAAAATTGATATTGGTACATGTCATTGCAGTATGATTAAATACTATGTAATCATATTATTATTATAAATATTTGACACAGTCGAAACAAATAATCATCAATCAAATAATAATTTGATTTAATTCAATAATTTGTGTTGAAAATCACTATAATATTATAATAAATACATTCTAATAAAATAATAAATACAGCAAATCAATTAGGTAGGTATTAAAAAAAAAAATACGTATATATATATGTTCTTATTTTTGGTCAATAACCCAATAACAAATAATTATAATCTACAAATTATAATAGTACGTTGTATTAAATAACATAAAATACACGGGTCTAATCTACTGAGTTTCATAATATATTTTTGATTATTTCTTCTTTTTGTAGCCGAATTCATTTGTCACTAAAATAGATAAAAGGACCACTTAAATCGTTAGTATGAAATTATTTATTATTTATATATTACATCATACCTTTATAGTTGTCTTCGTAATAACACAATAAGTTCCATAAATCTATGCCTTGGTCGGTTTCTATGTCCATGAGACCACCGTATTTAGTTGGTAAACATTTGGCATCCAGATGTGCTAATAATGATGAGTGATCATAACCGTGCAAAAGCATCTGAAACAATTTTTACATCAATTATAAAATACAATTTCTAGACATTTGCATTGTAAGCCACTATATTTAAAAATCAGTAACTGGTGTGTATTACGTCATGAGCAATGTAGGAGGTTTGGGCATATTGTTCACAAGGCCCAATAAATTTGCAAATATGAAAATTATAGTTTTGCGATTTTAATATTTCTAACATTTCCAGGGCAAAGTATATACTCTGCCCAGAACCCTGTGAGCAATGTAAATTTAATCAAATTATTCTAAAAAAAAAAAATAAATGGACGTATTTTGCATAACGCACATTGGGTTGTATTAAATATTATAATAATACTGTGGAAATTATTATTTGGGTAGATAAAGATTTACATAATAATATAAGACTTTGTGTAATATAGTATAAGATACGCACAAGTTTAGTTGTAAAATTTCCCGACCGTTTTTTAACTGTAAGTACATTAATAGTGTTCATGTAAGTATAAATAAAAACATTATTATTTTGTGTAACATATTTTATCAAATTGAATATGGTATGTTCGTCGCTTATTATTTTAATAGTCATATTATGGTAGTGTATAAATAATATTATAGAGGCTCTTAAAATAATATTTTTGATTCGTTTTATTTATCGAAGTTAAACATTACTGTGTTTGATACAATTTTGTAATCTTGACATTTTATCTCCTTTGCCCACCTTAATTTGGTCGTCGAGCACAATGTCCGTAAATTGTACCCCCTCCCTCCCCATTCATTTGACCACTAAAATCAAACATTAAACGCAATTCTCAATTTCCTACTTTTCTTGTAACATAATATATGTTGTGTAACACTGTAATACATCCATATAATATATAAATGCAATAAGTAATTTCAAATAAGGAGCATTAGGTCCTTTTTGCGTTTAATTTATTAATTAATTTTTTTTTGTTTTATCAAATTTGACAAACCTAAAGTGGAAAATAATTTATTATGGTATACTTTTAATATACCTAGGCTTCTATTAAACTTAGAATATTAACCTTATTAAATAAAAAATTATAAAAAGGTCAAATTAAGTAAATTGGTTACACAGAACCGTATTCAGTATATTTTGAATATAGTCATATAAAAATGTCGGTTTATCAAGCAAAAAGTCTACGTAATGATATTATGTTAATTTTAATTAAATCCCGTTAAACGGTTCCGATGCAATTGTCGAGCTATACAAGTTTTTATTATTTATCGTATAAGACCGACGAAATACGAAATTTTACATTTATGATACATCAGTAAATATTAAAATATTAGGTAGTAAAATATATATTATTAACTTTGTTTAAATTTGTTATGGATACCATAGTCTACAAAAATTACATTAATGTTGTAGATCTTACATTTAATGAAAATATTTTTTTTTAATATATTTATTTTTATTTTTAACAAATATTTATCATATAATAAATTTTAATGGTGTTAATTACGAGAAACCGTAATAATATCGTTTTTTTTTTCCCTATGATAAAAGTCAGAAATACTTAATTAAAATACATAGATTAATAGATTTTGGTCTTTCAAAATCTCGTTTGCAATTTTTGAGCAATTTATTTAATGCTATTTTACTAAACATATAAAATATAAATATTCCGTTAAAATTGAAACTTCAAACGCTCATAAAGTTATTGTGAATTTATGTTCGAAAATGTTTTTTTTAATTCCATTAATAACTAACTATATTAAGAGGAATATAAATTATATTTTCAAGATTTCTGACCATGCGAAACATTTTTTATCAACATTTATAAGTGGAAAAAATCGAAAATCGAACATTTTTATAAATAGCTCAAAAAAGTAAAAACCTTTAATTATTGTTATTACTACTATTATTTCAAAAATAACTGGGCATTTTTAATTTTTACCTATCAAAAATACCAATTAGATTGACTTTACTAACAGTAAAGTTACCGAAGTTGAATATTAAATCATTTTTTCTACTACAAAACGTCTACCCACGGATATTCGAAAAAAACACAAACTCTCCACTCAGAGTCTTAAATAAAGCAAATCGGTTAATTGTTATAGATTATCTGTACAAATGTATTATGTCATATAAAAATGTAAAAAAGAAAAATAATAGAACTGTACCTATGTGGTTATCCGTGGGATAAAATTCACATTTATGTGTAAACACAGAATAGGTACCTACAAATAATTATTATATTCAATTCAAGTATTTTATTTATTAACTTTTGTGTTGATGTATTATAATTTACTTGAAACATATACGAACTAAGTACATACAACATAAATAATAATATATTATAATGTGCCAAGTGATTAACTGTTAACATGCATTAATCTGGTGGCTGTAGGGGGACCGAAACTACATTAGGTATTCCAATACAACACAAGTAGGTTCCCGAAGGGCCCTCATTATTAAATAGCTATTTCTAAGATATCTGTATCTTTTGTTATTTAATTAATTAAAATGTATAATACTTACAAACCTTTACAATCCGACCTACAATTTATTTGACATACATAATATCACTGTGGTTTATCATTACTTAAAAACTACAAATGTTTAATTTATATTTATCTGTCTGTAAGTGCTGCATATTTTGAGTTAATTATTTTATTTATTTAATTTATAGATTTTTTTCAGTTATAACTTAGTATCTACCTATAGTTATAATAAACGGGTAGAATCGTTGAGAGTTTCTCGGAGTCACTCGGAGTAGTTATTAAAAATATTCACTCCTCAACTGATTCCACCAGAATATTACTAGGTAGGAGAAATAGGCTTTACCTGAGTTTACCATAAAGCAAGCAAACATAAAACATTAAATTATGCTCTCTGTAATGGTAATTTTCCGGCAAATTGAAAATTCCGTGGTAGCTATAGCAATTTTGATGGTCATCTCCAAAATCAAAACAGAACAATCAACAGCAACAACCATCAAAATCCATCGATCATAAAAAAAAACTTTCAACCATAATCAAACTGTTTATAGGCAGAAATAACAACTACCAGTGGTAATGCACGACAGCTAAACGCTTACATAATTAAACAAGCAAACGATTTCAAGTTATCTTACCTCCCTATCCCACTTACTGACAAAAATCTCTTTCAAAATGACCACGTATAATATATTTTTTCGTAATAACAATAATTCCTTACATACTCCACCGCATAAATTATCGTTTTTCTTCTTTCTAGCCTCTATGGATTTTTTATTTATACGTTCTTACTATTAAAAAAATAAATGTCATGCACAATGTGGATAGTAAAGAACAAAACACCCTGCCAACAAAATATATAGCCTATAAAGCGCACTTAGACACAAAAACTTAACTGTACCCTAAAAAACTACAAGAACAAAATTCAATATTGAAGACTTAGTAACTCACGGACTGCGACGTTTTTGTCCAAAATACTATCAAAACAACTTCATTGTACACAAATGGCATACCTCCCAGCGCAACGCTGGTGGCATTTGGACGCAATCAAATGAAGATATAGCTAATATGTTTGGTTATCAGTGTTATCACCATACTGATACTTTCAAACTGAGCGATAACATTCTTATTTTGGAAAAAAAAACAACTAAGTTGAACAAGACCCTCTCTCCGACGTTTGTCCAATTTGAATATAAAAATTCCAATGGAAAAAGTCATCAGACTACTATATAACCGGTTAATTTAAGCAATTTTAGGTTTTCATGTTACTCAAATCTGCTTCGGAGACTCGATTTGGGGTTACAAAAAAAAAAAAAACCAAATTTTGAAACTTGATTTGTGGTCTCACTTAAATCGATTTTCAGCAAGATCTCGTTTAGGGTTTCAATAATCAGTATTTTCTCGGTGGATTTGAAGTGTACAGTGATGCTACTTTCAATTAGTTTCACAAGTTTGCAAATATCTTTGTTAGTTTTTGTTTATCAATTTTATCGCAATATCGTTAAAACTGTATTTGTGAACCTATCAAAAAACGCGAGTAAATCACAAAAAAGAAAGAAGAAGTACAAAAAGAAAGAACAGAAGAAGTACTCAATCATCTTCTAAAAATAAAATTAATCATCTTTCTCACCAACATGTAAAGTTATTGAAATCGAATGGATTCATAGCCTAGGATATCCTACATTCCTGTACTAAGGAAGTATTTTACCGTCGTGCTCTCATATTTTAATAATAAAAAACACACGCACACAATACTGTCAATCATCACACAGCCATCTAGCATATAGCCTACTCTCAAGTTTATAAGTGTATGAAAAAAACACATGTAAAAAAGTTATAACATATATAATATAATATGTGTATATAAAATATAAATTCCTATATTATAATACCTTTATAAAAGGTGGTTACATATAACTTACCATAATATTAAAACGCAAAAGCCATAAATATTTCTGATTATCTATAGCGGTGTTGTATTGTATTATAATTATGACTTAATAAATGTTATTGACGTGTTTATTAATTATTAATTTTTTTTTAAGTGCTATGCAAATATGCATTTTAATATACATAAAACTGCTTGTCCCTGCATGAGTTTATAAACTATTAATAAATGTTTTTTTTTTTTTATAGTTTTATTCTCACTGTTCAATTTTATTATATTTCGTAACTGGAAAAAATGTTAATACAAAATTACATTTAGATAAACCCGGCATTTTTAATGCATTTCGAGTGTATCTTCATTAAAGTTGAGTTCAAAAAAGAATACATCTGGTACTCATTATCATTATTATTCATTCATAATCCGACTACTTTGTTTATGTTATACGAGCTGAAAAATTAAAATTAATAATTTTAACTCGTTGTATACTAGAAATCATTACAATATAGTATATAAACCTACGTGATATGTCCTACTTATTATTAAAAACCAGATTTTGTAGGATATGCCACTATTTTTTATAGTATAATATACAGTATCTGTACCTATGCACATTTATTAAAATGATACGCAATTTTGCCCATTAACTGCAGTACAATTATTAATATATAACAAAATATTATTTGTTTTTTAATTTCGGAAGGTAGTTATGAACTTTTTTTTTTTACCAAAACATGATTTAAGATTGTTTATACATACTCGATTTCTTAATTTTTCTTGCATAAATGGTTTGAACATTGCAAAAACCATGTTAAATATGTACGGTTGATTTACGATGTGCACTTCTTTAAGTCTTGCGGGCATTGAATACTGCAAAAAAATATTTTCATTGATTAGTAAATAATATGATTATAAAATATAGAGTGAAGAGTACTGAAGACCAATATTATTTATAGACTTAATGAAAATGAGTTGGTACTTATAAATTATTAGTAAACGGTTACTCATAATACTAATGTATTCATATAAACCATCTTGAGATCTATTAATTGAGCGTTATTGGGGGAAAAAAAGCTCTAAAAAATATTATTTATGACATACTATATATATTATAAATATATAATTGTTTTTCTATAGGTATATATTATATTTATTAAATAATTTTAATATATTTCTAATTTTTCATAATTTGTATTTTGCTCCTAAATTAGTAATTACTCTTTTTACTGTACAGGTACATAATTTTATCATTTTTATTTTTCAATCGTCATGGTCAAACTGTTGGTAGAATAATAAAAATCGTTTTGCAAATTGTCAAAAAAAAGTATTGGTATTGACTTTTATATTTAACCTTAATAGGAATCAATAATTGAATAATAAAATCATTGGATACGAATAACCAATTGCGTTATATTTATTTTGTACTTTTCTTAGTATTTTAAAAAAATAAATATTTCACAATTTAGTTTAGATTAGTTTTTAAATTGTGATTTTTTTTTCAAGTGTATGTCTCCACTCTCCAGTGCTCAAGAAACCTTTGTAGTTTATAAGTATACGTAAAAAATACTATATAAAAAAATGTTACAACTCCTAGTATTAAATCCACGTTATAGTGTATTAAATATGGATATTACTTCAAAATAATTTTTCTGAATAATTTGGTATATTATTATTAATAACTTTGTGGAATATAGCTAAAATACTATTTGTAGGTAAATTGAAATCATTGTTTTCAATATGAATAATGTTTATGTAGTCTTTGTTTTGTACTTCCTTTGAATATGAAATGAATATGAATGCATGTTTAAGATTGCAATTAGGAAAAATAAATTATGCCACATTTTTAAAACTATAATCGATAAATAATATATTATATTATTACGAATAATATGAATGAATTTGTATACAATTAATTGTTATAGTCTGAATATGATATAGGCTCTATTAGAATATCCGTTGATAATATAATAATATGTATGATTATAATAAGATTATAATTTTCTCGATGTATTACTATATAATAATAAAATCATAATGACTAATTATAATTTACAATAATTGTACCAATAAACATATGTTATTTTGATGTATAACTTTCCCATAGCTAACAACATATTATAACATACGGATCATATGCTTGAGATCGAATCTCGGATGAATAAATAATGTTTTAGTGGTGAGAAAATTTGTTTAAGTTTTTTTTTCTTCATTGTTCGCATTATAAAACGGGACCATTAGATTTTGTAGTATTATTATATGGTTTGCAAAATAAAAGAACTAACACGAATTGTACAGTTTTATTCTTTATTGCCTTGTTATTTTATCAAAACAGAATCAAGAAGTTTTTTGCTTATGACTGGTCCGTAGGTATTACCTATACGTGTAACGTTGAATGTTGAATGACATTGTTAAACTATTATTATTTTATATCACTGCATTATATGGTGTGCTTGTAATATTTAATAATCTGCAAGGATTTTAATTTAGTGATTTTCACGGATATTAATTAATTGAAATCTTCAATATTTATACCCCAGTTAACGTAGGGGTTAAACTCTAAAGGTTTTATGTACTTGTAACCCTAAATTGAAATACATAGTGTGATTAGTAAAGTGTTCGAGACATTTTATCTCAACAAGTCTTACCAAAGGGTAGATAAAAAAATTAATTAACGTGGGGAAATATTCCTTAAATAATATGTGTTTTAATATTATAAAAAGCAATAAGCACCGATAATTCTTTGTTTATATTATTGAAGTTAACTATATAAGTTAATAATCCAAACCATTATTAATATACAGCTGTTTAACTGAAAATGTACCTACTTATAAATAAATTCTTATAATAATGCTCAATGCTCATATAGTATTAAATTATAAATTTTATGTGGTAAATATTTTTATATATTCATCATACAAAACTGAGCTTAAAGTTGTTAGAAATGTATGGTTCAAACTTTTGAAACTTATAAATAAATAATAATTATAATAAGTAACTATTTTACAAAGAGCATAATACTATCAATAAAAAAAATAAAAAATGATAGCTAAAGTTTTACGAATTACCTACCATAACCGACATAATAGTATATAAAAAAACGGGTTAAATATTATATGCGTCATGAGCAAAGTGTCCTGCAATTATATAGGTAGGCATAAAACGATTGTGTTTACCTGTATCCAGTCCAAAACCAGTTTAGCGAAGTTTGGTGTGAATTGCCACACGTGATTTATGGTCAGACCAGCAAAGTCCACCAACAGCACAGTGCCCGACACTTGAGTTCTAGGCTCGAGAATAGCCGCTTCAATTACCAGCTCGACGCCACGAAAGATCTCCGTCAGTGAGCAATTTTTAACTTTCCATCTCTCTACAGAAAACGCAAACAATTAGTCCTTAATAAATAAATGTCCGATCATAACGCGTTAGGTTAACAAGGGTATTCTAACAAAAAGTATTTGCTTATATTATAATAGTATTTTATTCATTGCTGTCGATGCAGTATTTGCAAACCCATATATTTCAACCCTATTTATTGAATGCGAGTTTCTCGTACCTGCACATTTATTCAGAAATTTATTATAATATTTTCAACACTATTTCGAGAAAAAAAATAATAATAAAGCTCATCGACTTGACAATATTTGTGAACTTTTAATAGTGATGCAGTGCATAGTAAATAATAATATTATGTTTTTATATAATAATATACTAATATGCAAAATGCACATGTTTATAATAAACATATTATTTAATTTCTACGTAAGTAGATATCTACATTTACTTGCAATATTAATGGATTTTAAAATTAATATTATTTACACTAAATGTATAAAACCCATTCAATAAGAAAATACCCCAAAACTCAAAATATTTTTTTTATAAATTAAATATAAAAAGTGAATACCACCTATCAGGTATTTGTAAAATGACATAGGCCAGCAACTAGACCAGTTCAGACCAGTACAGAGTACTGATGTCTGATGCCCCAATTTAAACATGCATTTATTGTTTTTAATTTTAGGTTTAAAATGCTAAAATATCCAGCATTGTAAACTATCTAGTCTGGGTCACGGCCCTTGGGGACACATTACTCACTCACTTCGGAAAGTGTATTTATTTATATTTATACGTTTTAATTGATGTGTCATTGGCTATTGATGAATAATTTTACTTCTCAATGAAGTTCATGAAATATTTGTACAACAAGTATAATAGTTTTTATTCATACGTACGTCCACATTCTGTGATTAGTATTCTCCTTCCATGCTGATCACGCGATGGTAAGACTGTAAGAATATTTTGAGCAAAGACGTTTTTTTCTAAGCTTGGTAGTAAATCATTGCAGTACTTTGGATTTTTCTGGCGTAATTTGTACAAAAATTTAACCTAAAATATGAATTGGGACTATTAGTGAAATTACAAACTTAAGCGTACTATATCTAAATATGTAAACCAACCAATGTTAACCATAATGAAAAATGAATAATAATTATCAGTTAAAAGTGGCACCCTAATGAATAAACATTAAGTAAAATTGTATATTATGTTAAGACATATTCTTCAAATTGAACAAATTAAGATCTGTGTATTAATCCTTGTTTAACATAACTCTAAGTACAACTCTCTAAATTAGTTTTTAAAATAGTGCTATATAATAAAATGTAAAATAATGATAAATGTAATAATGAATAAAAAGCATTCGAGGAAACACAAACTATTACGTTCAGAAAGGCAAATCCAATCAATTAGTTAATTATGTTTAGTCCTGTATATACTCGTGTAATGCTTTGTAATATTTGTGTATAATATAACGTAGGTAAGAACATGAAAACGAAATATACTAACTCTTTTGAATGCGCTATCCGGGTAGAATTTGCAGACTCTCAAGAAGGCTAACAAGTACAGTTCCGTGGTTTCGTCAGTAGGAAGGTATAGTTTTTTCTCCTCTGAAAAACAAAAGAATAAATAAATTATTACAGACATATTATTATTAGAAACGTATCAAAAACGTGTACACTCGGTAGTTGTAAAACCTATGCACTATGCAGTGGCTCTGGTTTAGGGCTCAGATAAATTCACGGTAGGTATCATTATATATTATGGTATACGATTTCGCGAATACCTAACTGCAATAACTTTTAAGTGCGTTCTGTAATATTATGCACATGTAAAACAGTCCGGACATCGACGATAACATTATTATAATATATAATTATATATTCATATAGTTGTCTATACATTTTATTATGGCGGATGCAATACGCACGGCACAAACATTTTCCATGCGATCGTAACAAGATTTATTTGTTTACATTCGTAATTCATTGTATTTATTTACTCATTCATTGTACTGTAACAAATCAGCACTCGGTGTTTGTGTGTAAGACTCCTCTATTCATAACGGGGCAAAAAATAAAGCTTACAAGTTACAATACACTCACGTATTGCGGTGTTTTCCCGTAGTTTATGTGAGCATTTTTATGAAGAGAGCACATTATACGACCAAAAGAATTGTAAAATATATTGTTGTTAAAAATATACGTGCCCTATAGTAGTGTATTGTGTTCAATTGTGAATTTAATTTATTTTTAATAATAATAATTTAATACGTATACGTTGAATACACAATTTAAAAATGGTTAAGAAATAAAATGTTGGATTTTTCCGACGGAAAATCATTGTATATGAACACATAAAAAATAGTAGTAGAAAAATGTTTACATAGAAGTAAATAGGTGTATAATAAATGGGTACAATTATAAATGGATAAGAAACATGTAATTTAAAAAATCGAATAAATAATTTGGAAAACTAATTATATAATGGGGTATACTATATAGACTATAAAATGTTTAAAAATATATTATAGTTGCTCGTTTTGCGTACTTACATAACGCAATTAAAAAAAAGTTATTCGTTTATATATTTGTTTCACTGTTTAAAACGTTTATGTGTTGATATTTTTTTGTGCTGAAATTATTAAAAAGTATGCCAATTAATAAGTTAGTATATTTCATTCAGTGAAACATTATGAATCATAACGACCTAATTTACAAGTTTTTTGATTAAATTTTTTTGGGTAGTGTTTTTCCTGTTTTCAATCATTACAGTTACAGATAATTACAATAAATGAGTGGACAGTCGCATCAAACAATCAGATCAATTATTTCTTACGAACTTCTTTTTTTCTTTTTTTTTCAGTTGGTCAGTTTTCTGACAACAATTGTAACATTAGTGAAAAAATCATTGTTTTCAGCTATTGTACCTACTACAGGTGCATTTTGGCAATAAATAAATATTATAAAACATTTTTAAATGTAATTTTAAAATATTTACTTCAATAGTAAGTACATACACACTACCTACAGGTACTCTTTGAGTCGTTTAATTTTTATTTTACCGCAGTGTCATAAACATCAATAAAATAATATCAACCGTTAATCTGTATTTGAATTTCTTGAATTTCTTATTAATTTCTAACTAACGTAGGTAAATCTGCAAAACTATTCAATTAGTATAAACAAAATACTCTCATAAGTATCAAAAAAGATTTCAAAAAAGACACCTACCTACACCGAAGAAAGAGAATATTTCTTTGCGTTATCAGAATACTGAATTCGTTATTACGAATGTCTGTATTTTATTTTTATTTTTTTTAATTTTTTTTATCATTCTCATAGCATTCTGACGATAGATTTCCCATTTTTATAAACATCTAAAATATAGACTTGCGCGTTCTTTAAAATAACCTCCTCGAAGTCGTTTAATAGGCTATAAAGGAAATACATATTGGAGATATATGGCGTACCGTACTGGTAATAAAAATCAGCAGTGCAATTTTAGTGCAACATTATGTCAGAACTCACGAATGTTCATTAAAAGTTAACGACATGTTGTTAAACGGCCGAACCATCAAAAAATAGTTTTGGCACCATCGAAAACTATTTCATGGAATATGTACGTGTACAAATCTGATGATAAATTCAATTTACGAGTTAATAATGAGCATATATCAGTGTCTGGAGAGAAGATAATATACTTTTAACACATACTCCTTAATGTGCACGGGAAAAAAAATATGTATTTTGTACATTAAAATATGTTACATTTTCTATGTGTGTACAACTTTTGCACGGTGTTGCATATTTGTTATATTATTATTGTACATACTTGAATAACATTTTCAGAAATATTAATATAAATAAATACATTTGATTTTATTGATTTTTAAATTTACTGTAACACATAGCCTATAAAATAAAATAAATAAAAATAACTACTTTAACGCTGTAGAAATTACATAATATTAATACCATTACCATTACCATTACCAATTCCATTTATTATTTTTATTTTTTAATAATTATTATTATGCTGTTATACATTATAGTAATATGTGATGGTTTAAGTTTTTTTATTATAAATTTGTAATTTTATAAAAGATAATTTTTCCAGAATTCTTTTAATAGAAATTTCAGCGAAGTTGACTAGGTACCGATTTTAATGCAAATATAATATGCCAACTAAAAATATAGACATTTGACATCCTCAAAATAATTATATTTATGGCGTGTTTAAAAGCACAATATCCCGAAAGTACAAAAAACCATTATTATAACATTATAACACCGATACGACAATACCAGATACCTGTTGACGGTTAGTATAATATCTAAAAGTCAAATCTTAAATAAAACCGCTGCGCTGTTATTCACCTATCGTAAACGATTTTGGTTAAAATTAATTGAGAAAGGCTACGTTAATGTTATTACAACATCAAATCTCGTATTTTATCCTCACGAGCATTTACGTATTTTTGATTTTCTCACGCTTAAGTTACTTCAAATTATAATTTGTAAGTCGTGAATAAACGTATTCGCGGAAATAAACTTTAGGCGTTTTACTTTCGAGACGGGTTCTTCTGCAGCGCTCCATTTCGCGCTTAATATTCATGATGTTTTGGATTTTTCTCTTATAGTTTTGTTGTAAATAAAGACGCGGGGAGACCAATACACTTGTTGTCAAACACACGCAGCAACAATAATTATTAAAGCAAGCGGAATTTTAATATTTCTTATTTATTTTTGTTTTTACAGTAGCTCATGCGGGGTGACGAGGGATTAAAGACTTTTGACATATCTGACGGCGTTCAACGCCAGGCTACGACCCTGTTCACTGGAAAGTACCTCTACGCATACTTTTATGTATTTTACACATGCATAAAATGTATATAATTATTTATTCACACATAGTTACCATAGGATAATAAAATTAAAACTTTTACTAAAAATAAAACTACTTCTGCCAATATATACAACTTATGTTAGATTACGTTTTGTAACTGCAACACAAGTGGGTCGACCGATAACCTGCAGATCGCCTCGGTAACGACACCGTAACCTAATTAGCGTTTGCTAGAAAGAAATATACTTTTGTTGATATAATACGTACATTATCAGTAAACCGGTCAATAAACTCCATAGTCGTCATTATATTATATTATATTTGTTTGATCTTCGAATTTGGATTGATTGGCAAACTTGTTTCTCTTATTTTATTTTATTTTATTGTAATTGGCAGTAATTTAATTGAAAAATAGATATCATTAGAGCTGTAGTACACGTCGTTTGACTTTTACAAATTGTAAATCTCAGACTCTGTATAGAGAGTTTTAAGTATAGCCAGTATAGGGTTTCAATTGGTTTATATACCTGACAGCCAAACGTATTCTGAAATGAATTTACTATCTAACATTTACTTTTATATTGTTTGTTCCTTGTAGGACTAAGTCATTTTTTAATGATAATTCTTTAGACCATTCCAATGCGAATATAACGTGGCCTGTAATATATTTTAAGTTAAAAAAAGATTTATGATTTATTTATACTTTTTTTTCAAAGTAGATTTATAAAATTAAAATTGAATTTCGTTTGAATAAAGAAGATTTCACCTTCAACCGATTTTTGTTTGATTTTTTTTTTTTTTGTTGCTTACAATTGGCTGACAGAGGGTTCGTTAACCATGTTTTACATTATGAATAGGTTTTTGTGTTATGTCAGGGAATAAATATTATGGTCCATACTTTGTACTTATAAACATACATTAATTATATATCACCTTTAAAAGCAGTATTAACAACTTTTAGAAAAATGTTTTCTGTCATAATATAATTTAGGTGTGATTTTTTAATAGCGGATCGTCTAAATATATAGTTTTTCTAATGTAGCATGTCAATCAACACAATTTGGGCATCTATACATCACTCTAATCTAAACTTAAATAAAAATATACAAATTCAAATAATTTGAAAGTAATTATTACTGTTTAAATTTATATTTGAGTAATAATAGGTATAATAAAACGTAACGATGTACGTAATAATAAGAAAAAAATGTGTAAAGAAAGTTATTGGGAATTCTTTTGAGTGTATTAAAAACATATTTTTTATACGTAAAAAAATTATGAATACTCAATATTAACAAGAATCCAACTTAATTCAGTTTTATACGAAAATAACATTGGTGTAATTATGTAGGGGAGACACTTAGTTTCTCAAGAAACTTTTCAAGCCTTTCAATAAAAAAAATGAACTAAATAACGTAATTATACAAGTTATATACATTCTAAAATACACTTGCCACAGTTTAACCTTCCCGTAAAAGGTTTTTGACTTATTTAATGTTACTTGATTTAATAGAACTTGAAGGGCGTATCTTTCGCGACATACTTCTTCTAAAATAATTACTGAACCTACACACTCATTATGTTTTATATCAAATTTTCACCAGAAAATAACATTATGCCACTATAAAATGTTAAATATTATATTATTATATTAAACACGAAAGAACAGTGAATTCGCGTATAATTACGCGATTTATTGATATAATAATGTAAGTACTTAAAATATTGTGCCGAAAACATTTTTACCCTGCGTTATAAATAGGTATTGATTAGAAGGAAGGGCTTACTGCAATTTAAGTTCCTAAAACATTAGGTTGAATCACTTTATATTTTACAATAACTAATAAGATAATAATATTACACTATAGTTTTAAATACATTTTTATTTCAATATTTTTATTTGATAATTACGCCAATGGATTGGTTCACGTAATCGATGTTAGGCAAGTAAGCTAATTAAAACAGGTCATTTTAATATTATTGCAATAATAAATATAAGTATTGATTATACAGTATAATTTATACTCCATCGATCATTACAAATATTAATTAATATTGTTCCGTAAACAAGTATCATTTTATTTTAAGAATATAAATAGTCATGCGCAGATAGTGATACTATATTATAGTGTATTCTATACTTTGGACATAATAAATAGAGTAGGTACGCAATAAATTCATGACATTATGAATGTTAACTAGAAATAGAAGACAATTTTCTAATAATTTAAATGAAAATAAGCAATTACGATCAATGGTAACATTTTGTACTGAAAATATTTAATTACACCAAGCCTGATCAAAGTTTTCAAATGACTGTCGTGACATACTGAATTAGTGAACTGTTGGCTATACATATTTTGAGATACAAACAATGTCCATTGAAACAAACGACAATGTAATACATTTAACAAAATATGTTATTCGTTTTCGCTAGTTTTGTTTAAATAAAAGATATATAAATAATATATTAAATACGATATTAAAACAGACTGTGATATATTCTGGGGAATATTCAAACTGTCATATTGTTTACGAGTGAGAGATCAATGTACAAAAGTTTAATTTAAAGTTTCAAAGCTATAATTACATCCACGTACAACATTCCGCTGAATTTTTCTCAAGATTTAATATTACAAGACTTTTTCAGTGTGTACGATGGATAGTAAAATAATGTAATATACAATCCAAATATTACAGCCGTCTGTTTATTGGTAATAATAAATTAATATATACATAGTATTCACGTAATTAAAAACATATGTTATTTTAAATAAAGAATTATTAACTAAGTAGTAGAACGAATTGCATAGCACTACATTTGACTTGTTCATTTTTGTTCATATATTATTATGTCTGTGAGTGTATAAGGTGCGACCAATATATATAATACTGTTATTGTAAATAATCCCGGTATCACCTGTTGGCGCTCATATTTGAACGTTTAACTATCTATTAGTTTATAATTCTAAGGACTTCCAATTGCATAAAAATAAACCAGGCAACTAAACTCTGCCGATAAACTTTTTAAATATACTTTATGGACTGACATAGCGTAATATATTTGGCAATAACCCATATTTTATACGTAAAACAATCGTTACAACATAAAACAATGCTTGTATAATATGTAAAAGTGATTTTTATCGGAATTATAACCCAAATAAACTTTGTGACAAAATATTAAAAAAATAATCGGTATAAATGCTCTACGCGCACTTTGTAAACTTTTAACAGTATTGTGGTTAATTTACGAGTTACTCACTCAGTTACTCGTATCATCCAGCTTTATATTTCATACATTTTTTCATGGACATCAATTATATTAAAATCGATTTTTTTTTTTTAGTGTTTTAATAAATTATAAAATTACAATAACTATACATGCATGTGGTGATAGGTGAGGCTCAGCGTTATTGAGGGTAACCAACAGCTGCTGCTACTAGTTCCCGGATGGGTGACCGCCCTGGTCCATAGTGGCAAAAACATATCCATACAAACACGCATTGCCAACCATATTAACCGTTTCAACCCTACCAACTGTAACCTTTACAATATTTAATGAATATAGTTGCCGGGATCAAGATCAATTAAAAAAAAAAAATTAAATTATAATTTCCAAGATATTGATTTAAAAATAACATCATTCAAAGACATAATTGTTATTTTTTAGCAAAATTCAAAAATAAAATTTCACATTGTAATTATTTATATATTTTGTATCATGAGATTAAAATGTTAAAATATATTTACATTTTAAATGAAACGCAATTCGTAGGAAAGTAAATAAAATAACAACTAGGTAACTACTAGTACCTAGGTAATTTATTTAAAAATATTCTCAATTAATATTCTAAGCAAATTTATACCTATAATATATACGGTAATGATTTAATGAACGCTATTATAATATATTAGTTAAATTTTCAACGTTTTTATTTATAATTATTAAGTAGTACTTAATAATTATAAATAAAAACGTACTTAATAAGTACTATGGCTCCATACATGATACAAACATGTTTGATTATAGACATTGTAAGTTATGAAGATACATTATTAGAATCTCAAGTAGTTGCTTAGCATTGACCTTAACCTCAGATAATTTTCGAAAACGTATTTATTTTAGATACCATGAACTCTATAGATCCTTGTTTAATCCCACATTGTACCTATACATAGCATTGAACTTTGCACGAGTGGTTATAATGTTATACAGTTGGTATACAAATTACAATGTAGGTACCTATATCTGATTTATTGACTATTGCGGTCTTATGGATATATCTAAGCACAACAATTTTATAAAACCAGTAAAACCTAATATGTTTCGTCACTATGATATTATAATATTAAGAAATACTATACGACGAATTCATAAAAATGACTTAGTGTCATTATATATGAAACAAATTGTATCCGTGTACAATAATCAGGTATTATACATATAGAATACCTAGGTACAAGGTACTTAAATATAATATATTATTGAGATGGTTCAGAAGCAGTCATATAATACATAAGCTATGTTTTTACAAATTCCAAGTGTGGTTTGTGCATTGCTCACTTTGAGTTTACGTGATAAATTTAATTGTAAAGCGAGTATTATTGACATGTATATAATGTTGTAATTATATGTAACATGCGTGAAAACAGAGAGGTATATCAATGCATGTCTCTTAGTACAGCTTCGGTAATATATAGATCGTCAACAATCACGTGATAAGATATAATAATCACAATAATCTATCTAGGTTGGTACTCGATATTTTTCTATTCCGTATGTTCAAAACCTCGTAAAATTAATTAATAACATGTATAAGTTAAATATTTTGGTCATTTCATTTGTGTAGATCTTTGGGTTAAAATATTTTTATATTTTTACATATTATTAAGAAATGGTATCCAAAATATTAATTTAAAACACTAAACCAAATAAAATAAAATATTATATTATAATTATGAGAAAGTAAGAGCCAAAAGGTTATAATATGAAGTGTACAAAATATTTTTAACTGACATGGAATAAAATTCATTATTGGATTTAATAAATAAAAATACTAAAATGTGTGTTTTTATAAACGATAAATACACAGGTACCTACTACGTCAATTTCAATTTTCATAAATAATTTATTAATACTTCTGGAGAACAGCCCAAAAAAACACATTTCTACCTTTCAAAGCAAAGTTCTGTGAAAATTTGAGTCTTATCCGGACGTAGATTCCTAGTAATTTATTTTTTTAATTTTGCTACATTGTAATAAAACGTATTTTATTCAAAATAATCGATAAAATATATTCGAATTCAACATATTAATAATTAATAACAAACGAATTATGAACATGCCGTGTATTATTTTAAATCATCACATTTATGATATTACTTAAATATTGTTTCATATTTTAGTAAGCTTGTTGATGGATTAAAATTATGTTAATGGTCACTGGACAGTTTGTACAGACCAATCCATTAAAAAAACTAAGTTTTTTTTCTATCTATAGTATAACTATATATATTATGAAGGTAGTGTAAGGCTTATCTTCTTAAATTTTCTAATGATTTGACTTTTCAAAGGATTTCAGTTGCACATGATAAACATTTACCTACTATATTATTATAATGAATACAATTTTTAAAGCATTCGCGAGTCCTCGGTAATAATTGAAAACTACGAGTACCTACATGAAGTAGATAATAATATAGTATGCTAAGGTATTTTATAATGCATTTATTAAATAATATGTAGGTACCGCTTCATATATTGTTTTACTTTAAACTATTGTCTTACAAATTTACAATACTTATTGTCAAAATAATCATCATATTGTAATATATCACTTACAATATAATATAATATGTATGAATGTGTACTGTGGACTTTGCTTAAATATTTATAGGTATTATGTGATTTTAAACCTAATTACGGCAATATTTGTTTAATTAATATAAACACAATATACCTACCTATATAACTATAGTGCCGGTATAGTATTATAATATATTATTAAAATCTCTATTTTTTTCATCAGGTTTCCTCATTGTTCATATTATATAATAAGTGTGTGATGTAAATATTTACTATAATTTATTATTTTCTATTTATTATGGGCAAAGTTTTGCTTAGACAAGCAAAAAATGATTCTGTCTTCAAACCACGATGGTTTGGAATTACACATTTTATCTTCAGAGGTGGTAATAAATAACAAGTTTATTATCATATTTTTGTTTAACTAAACTTCTATAGTCCAGAAAGTTTTATATTCTTTGAATATTTAATAAAAAAAAGATAATGAAATAATAATTATCATAAAAACCTAGGCTGTATGGTCTAAATCGCAATAATATTTTTAGCAGCAATTATACCAAACTTATATAACTGGTTATGAAATAGATAGGTTTCCTAACTAAATGTCTGGATACAATATTCAATCGATCAAAAATAACTGTAATTGAACTTTTCAACTAAAATGTGTTAACACAATACTTAAATGAAACTACATAATATATATTATTATAATTACTGCCGATGTGACCCATCTCAAAAATATGTATATTGTTCACTGTACACGTGAAGGTACACGAAAATAATATATACCTAGTACCTACCCTTATAATTTATCAATCAATAGTTTCCTAGACCCTATTTGTGTTTATTGTGCATCTCATTTTACAATAACAGTTCTGTAGACTTTCAAATACGTATTTTGTCATCTTTGATAATATCGTATACAATATAGGTTGTGTTAAAATTTACTTTTTATTCTACATAACTTTATTAGGCAAGTGAGTGTGCGTCATATTTTATAATAATTTATCTAAATTATTACGTTGACCGTGACTGGGTGAAATATTATACAATATTAGGGTTTGTATAGAACATAAAAATAAATAATAATATATAAACAACATTTTTGCTCAGACAATATTGTATTTGTTAACGGCAAATATGTAATATTTTTTGTCGACGGTATAGGTTTCTACCTACTTTGTTTAATAATACATTATTACATAAGACCGTTCCGGATGGATATTTTTAGATGAGCAAACATAGTCGTATGTTATAATTTTAGATATATTATTTACTTAGGTTAAATTGCGTGCAATTAAAGGCCAGAAACCATTTTTTTGTGAATGATATACATCATATTTCACTATATTACTCGTTACGACCTTTTCGTCCTGCGACGTCACAATGGTTAATATTTTAATTAAAATCCAATTGTTTTATACCAATTAATAATCGACACCGTTCATTACCGCATGAATGATTAAAATAGCGCTCCCTTTTATGTCAAAAGTGTATGGTAATTATCACTTGTCTTATGGAACACGTCTGAGAATCACCTCAGATCACACTTTCGCCTTTAAAAAAACAACTTTTCTCGTTACGCATTTTTATAGTTTATAATATTCATGGCAATACTATATACCACACGGCCACGAGTACTCACGTATATTACACGAGTTTTATGTCTGCAAAGTCCGTGACGTGGGCGGCGAAAACTCGTCCTTTGTCGAAAGGACACGATACGGAAAATTGATTCGGCTGGTGTATACAGAGCGATTCATCAATCACGATCACCCCGATTTTTTTTTTTTTTTTTTGTTAATAATTTTAGGTTGAAAAAGTTCTGATTTTTGTAATAGGTAAAGGTTTTTTCACTACTATAAAGATAAATGCAATTATTGACTAAAAATAGTTTTGCATAAAATTTAAAATATATTTCCTTGATACTTAGTCTAGTAATTGTTAAACTCAGACGATTTTTACAAATAATACATTTTAATAGAACAATATAAATACAATAACTATAGGTAGTTTATTTTTAAATCATCATTATACAATAATATAGCCCTCATATTATATGTGCTAACCCTGTTATTATCATGCAGGACCAATAATTATCCTTGACAGATATACATAAATAGTTTTATAACTCATAAGCTACTCAATTGAATTTCAATATAGATAGGTACCCACATCAAAGTATCCAAAACAATCAATAGCTTGACAATTTACATTAAAAAATGGTGGTTCTCGTTTAAAAAAATATGAATTTTTAACAAACCGTCCGGAAACAATATAAAAGGTTTAAAAAATATAAGTATTTTAAAATATGATGTTTATTTAAGCGTACCTATTTCAATATTTTAAAAATTATAATTTGAATCAAATATAATACGACGTTTTATTAAAAGAAAATATTTATTCTAGAATGTTTGGTAAATCACTCTGTATCCGTATAATATAGTTTTAGGTACACACTTATTGAACAGTACATAATATTATGATGACAATATTGTACCACTGACGACCATTCCGGGAATTTCACTCAATTTTAGTTATACATACATGGAGACATAATGGATGTATCTGATAATAATTGAGTTCGTGAGATTCTGAGAGACGTCATCATAACACGTAGGTACGTGTTAGTTAATGGAAAAAAGCGTTAAAGTTGAGGGAGAGGTGATTATTGTGTACGTATAGGAGTTATGGTTGGAAAATCGAACACGCATAATATTAGATGGATACCCAACGAAATTTTTTTTATTGAAAAATAAAATTCCCCTGAAATAGTCCGAACACAAATTTTGAATTGACAGTGGCAAACGAACGGATCCAGATTCCCGGTCGATGCATGTTTTGATGAAATTTCAAAAAATATGGGTATCGAAACCGTTGGCCGCATATCAAAAAACGATATTTATATATTATTATGTTATCAATACATTCTTAAGAGTAGGTACCTACGCGGTCTACGATCAGTTTCAACGAGTGAGTGTAATATGTTAAGCATAGGTGCGGTTAGAAATTATTATCGCCAGGAATTAGACCATCCCGTGCCAACGATGAACGTATTTTAAATTGTATTTTGCAACACGCAGAAATTCCTTCCGCCGCCACCCCAAACGCCAACCATGCATATAGGCATTGACATGAGTATGTATAAATAATTTCGTTAGTAAAGGTATTATACTATATAGTTGAAACATAAAAATAGGAAGTAAATAATGATAGAATAATAAGTTCACCGTAACATATCCGAACTGCAGATTTAAAAACAGAATATTATTACAACTATAACTACACACGTAACCGGGATTCAGTCAGTTTGACAAGAAAACGACGGTGACAATGAGTTCGTAATATTGTGCTAGATATATTTGTACCTATTCTATGTGTGTCGAGTCGTGATTTGGGTTGAGAAGAAAAGTTCGACGTTCTTAAAAAGTATATTATACGAGCTCTCTTGAATGAGCCAGAGAAATGCAGCTTATAAGTTTATGCCGTGTCTCCGAGTATCTATATTCTTTTTTAAATTTAATACAATTATCCAGTAGGTAGGTAAATAGTTAAAGATAATAAAAAAAATAAAATATAATTTAACGCAAGCCATAGATTTACTGTAACAGCTATAATAATTATTAGTAATATTTTACTAAATATTATGTAATTGCATACTATATTAATATTATGTCGAACATATTTTATAACTTTATAATATTATACTCTAAACTTTTTTTTTTGAGATTTGCATATTTTAGTATTTCCGTGTATTAGTATTCATTATCAATATTCTTTTATCTTAAATGCCCATTGCATATTATATAATATCAAAAATAAGTTATTTTAATTGAACATTATTCTGGCTAATGGCAACAAGAAGTAATTTGCATTTTTTATTTGTATGAATTATAATTAATCATTAGTTAAGTATATTGTAATATTTTATTATTTGATTAATTATAAATAAATTTAACCTAGATTTGATTAAAAATAACTCGTTATTTATTCAGTTAATATCAATCGATAATAAAAATCAATGGAGCAATAAAGTGAAAATCAGCTAAACTTTAAGCTTGATTTTGTTATGCCCCTCCCACTACCCTCCCACCGCACCACCACATACGAGCATATTAAATTAAATAAAAACGTCAATAGGACCACGCGTAGGTACCTATATAATATTATGGGTAAATTTAATTTTTTTTTCTCCACAATGCACATAACTTCAAAATATGTTATCTTTCCATATTATGTTCAGTATACTTTTGTCTTGGACCCTGTGCCTCTATCGGTACTCATTTGGTGAACGGACTGAAATCCGGCTCCGGTCCCGGTAATTCCGATGAGCCGACCATCTACCGGGGTGGTACTCGGCGTACAACTGCCAAACGAGCCACCGCTGGTGAGTCGTCGATACGACATCGTATACCTATATACTAACAACGGTAACTGCATAACACTCGGAGGGCAACCAAACTGGTTCGGACCGGCGGCGGTCCGCGGTACGCGGTTACGAACGATAATACGACGCGCAAACGTTGCGCAACGCGCGAATATAATATTATTATCGTCACCACACACATTTGCCCTAACCCGGCGAGCGCGCGCGCGTATGGACACACACGATCGCCTTGACCCAATACTGCACTGTTACGATCTCACTCCATGGGTGTGCGACTGTGACTTTTATTTTCTTCCCCGAAATGTGAAATGCATTAAATATATATAGGTATGGGTACAACGTGGCCTATAATAATGGTATTATGTGCCTTATACATATTTTATAATAATAATATTATAGCGCGATGCTTGAGATACACCAAAATCGTAAATTATATTATTATTATGAGTACTATATGTATAGGTGCGGTTTGATAATATCGCAGGATTTCGCGAGAGCATTACGCGGCAGTAACTGAACTATTATTATTACACGCATCGATCACCTATTATAATATTGTTATGTGTATCGTATACTATAAATGTCGGTTTTTGTGTTTTTGGAATGAAAAAAATAAAAATTAATGTTCTCACACGACTACTGTACCTACATAGTGTTTTGCAATTTAATTAAATTAGCTATACAGACGATATAATATTTTCTATGACCAGAGGCGTGCCCAGGATCAAAATGTAGGACAAGCCCTGTTATAATTATTTTAATTTATATAGGTACAGTTAATGATGAGAAAGATATTAATAATAACTATTTGAAAACAGGATAGGCCCGGGCCTACCAGGCCTACCTGTTGGGCACGCCACTGTCTATGACCATGTCGACGTGTGCAGAATAAAGTAGGTAAACAAAAATCTTTATTTAATATTGTAAGCATTTAAGTTGGTATATCATATTTTGTGCTAATATGTGCGACACAATTACATATCAAGGAGTATCTGCTACTTCACGTATATTTACACGTAGTCTTAGCTATAAATGTTTAAAAATAAAATCAACTATTTGCCTTAATATTTGGTAATTAATTCCTCTACGTTTCATTAAAATATTTCGCTTCAGAATACGAAATTAAAAGACACGGTGTGTTGTCGTTTGGTCAAATTAAAAAAACTATATACAAATTAAACTATATTATGCTATTGAAAAAAATGTATTGTGCTACTGTTGGGTAAAAGTACTTAAAATTATATATGTTGTTACAAACCTATTTATTTTTTTTCCGAAAACACAAAATTTACTGGGAAAATATGTGTTCTGTTTTAGAAAAATCAACTTGACGTAATATATACTATAATATATGAGTAATGTGTACGTTTCGTTTCGGATTCTCGACGAGACGAGGTGGAACGTCGACTTTAATACGTGTAAGTATATTTTTCTCTTTTTTTTTTTTATCGCGATGACCTATTAATGTCACACACGCCACTGTTTCAATCATTTATCTCATGTGTAGGTAGGTACTTACAGCAAATGTTTATTGTCGTTTACACAAATAGCTAATCGATTTGTTTTGTCAAAACCAAAATATTGTTATATGTTAATATATTTGTCGCAAACATGTGTACGAATACAAATGTACAAATTAATTATAGACATTACAGACATTTACAGTATTGCTGATATCGCATATTATTTTGTAATACGCATTTACAATAATTACTCTCATTAAAAATGCAACGCACAGATTTTTGTTCAAATTTAGATTTTAGACTTTCACCTGCACGGTGATTAATAATCATATTAAGTTAGAAACTAACTGTTTTATTTTTACAGCAACTACCTTACCTATATCCTAAAACCAATATGACAATTTTATTGTTAACACTTAAAAGTCATTATATTGATTTATAATTTCCTTGAACATGTCAAAGTCACAATAATAGTTAGTCTGGATGTATTTTCCCTAACAATTTTGCAATAGGTTATAATAAATAATAATATAATATGAAAACTGAATATAGGTACCTATAAGATATATTTTTACACGTCGTTTAAGAAGATTGTACAGTGATTTTATACTATGGTTTCCTTTTTTTAAATTTCGATGACTCAAACAGTATTATTAGGTATGCAACTAAAATATTTTATTTTGAAACATAAAGTTCAATTTTGAATTTAGCTTTATCAAAACTCTATACATTTAAGATTAAATATAAGTTACCTTCAATGACATGTAAAATATTGAGTTTTCTAAAGTTACCTTAGACTTAGTAGTTTATTGCTACACATTTGTTTTTTTACACTATTACGTGCGTAATCTGAGAAAAATATGTATACAACTAAACAACTTTGTTACTTTTATCAGATACATTCCATTACAATTATTTAACTTATACTGAAGAATGTATGAATGGGTACTGGGTTAAATATTAAAAGCTTAGATGCCACATACGTTGCATCCGTTTAACAATTAATGGTGTTTCGAGTTTGGCGTGGCCAGGCAAAATTTAATAGGTAAGTACGTTCGTAGTTGTAGATATACATTTTCCTCCCTCCATTATCAGTATATTATTATCCGTAAATTCAAAGAAATAATTTTTAATGTATTTTGCACACGTTCCCGACGTGAGCAACCTGTCATGATCAGATTAAGTTTAGGAGATTGTTTTAAATGGTATCAGCTGCAGTATGTTTTGAATTTCCCGAGTATAAACACTGAGTATATTTCTATGCTCCTCGATCCAACCTCACTTTCGAAGTTTAATACCATTGGTTTTTAGATATTCGTAATGTGATCACATTGGGTAAATATATACAGAAATAGATAAAGAAACAAACGCAAGAGTTAAAACATATGAATTCTCGAGAAAATGTATAAAGCAAAATATAATGTATATTAGTGTAACAATTTTGTTTTATAATATTCTAATTGGCTTGTACGTTGTACATAAATTTCGGAATAAAAAAATTATAAACTATGTGATGTTAAACACAAAACAGTTAATTCATTAAACATGTTTATATCATAGGTACCTTTTTTCCACTTATCAGTTATTAGGTACTTATTAGTTATTAAACCAAGTTGAACTTTTTTAATTAATGATATAAACAAATATTATGAACACGTTTTTTTTTTTTTTTTTTTTTTTATTACCAAGCGTATAATTTAATAAATAAACAAAGCAAATGTCTAGTAATATTATATCGAAATTTATATTTATAGGTACCTATTTGTTTGTGCATCGTGATATTTGAGCACGTGAGGTAAATAAAAACGTACTGCAATGTAGGTAGGTACATATTATTTCTATTTATGAGTAGGTATTCATTTTTTCGAAAATCAAATTAAAATGGTTCAACAAAATGATAAGTACCTATACAAAAATGATAATATTTAAACATAAACCTACATATTGTATAATAGCTGTATGCGATATTATCGTATAGGTAATTTATATTGCGTATTAGCTTACATTTATTTTATTAATAAACTACCCATACATTTTCCAAAAGTAGTCAAATATTATTTTTATATTATTAATTTTATACAGTCGATATTTACTCACTGTATTGCTACGTTCCATGTTTAAATGTATTGTTGAATAAGAATTAATTTGATTGTCTGTGGAGCAGTAATTTCGTTATAAACAATATCTAAACTTTACATTTATATCATAAAAATTAAAATTATGGTCTTTCTATAAGAGTCACAACGTAATAAAATTGAATAAATAATTAAATATCTAAACTAGCCGTTTTTTTAAAAAAAAAACTTATATGCTTCTATAAAATACATAATTAAACGTTAAAATGTTGTATTTATAATGTATAAATTTCAATAGAAATTATGTATTAAAAGTTATCGATGTATGACTATAGAATACTTAGGTGCATAGAACTGGAGGTGTTTTTCATGTCCGTGATTTATTGGGAAAAATTTACTATTCTATAACAATAGGTAGGTAGGTACGTTGTTATTCACACGTTATAATATGATTGCTTTCAATAGAAAACAATTGATTTTCATCATCATTTATTATTTCTTTTCTACTTTTTTTGTTGTAGTTGGTTTTGTTAAACACGTATATAGCCGAGAATATTAACTAATATTTTCTAAACTTTATTTATTAGACTTTTCTATCCCTTAGACCATATAATATTTAGTAAATTATTATAAATCGATTTTTTTTTTAATTTTAATTATTCTTTCATGCACACCGATGTAACAATAATTAGTTAGGTGTATACTAGGTACCTTCCTATACATTCGATGATCAGAACAATAATGTATACTATATTATGTAATGTATAGTATAGCTATTAAACTTTGCCATTTCTGAATGAGGTCGACGACACATTATAATATTATGAATTATTTAGATTATTATTCATCTATTTTGCATTCACGGTACATAATTATCGTATCATAGATCACCTATATATGTTATATTCTGTTTCGATAAAATATTTACTAGCCAATCTGACCGCTCGTATACTCGGCTTATTAATAATCGGATTATTTATTAACCTCTGTATTGGGTTAGTAATTGTATCTATAATTTTGCGTATTCTGTTTTCGATATGAAACCGATAACACAATAATATGTTTCATAATAGTTAGTTATTTTGTTTTTTTCAAATACATAATAATTATTACAATAACAATAATCATTAGGTATACATTTTCGCTATAATACATCTAGGCTTTAAATCGGTATCTAGATGATATTATTAAATCGCGCTTAATTATTATTATATACCTACCTAGATTACGAGAACAAAACGATAGTAGGTAATTATATTCCACACGATGTTAATAATAATATCCGGGTGATAGGATTTGTCTACGATTTCGACATTCGGCAGGCTGGACGAATAAATGAGGGGTTTTCGCATGGTGTTTGTGGCCATTGCAGTGGTTTTCGCATGGTGTTTGTGGCCATTGCAGTGGTTTTCGCATATATTCTAGCTTGGGGAACTTAATAATAATTACTCCACCACCAATACGTCATGTACAACTGCAGAGCACCGTGGGACAACTCGCGGCTATGCATTTGTATCATATTAATTTTGTATTGAACATTAATAATAATTGTGCCTTCCGCCTGTTCCGCCCCATACGAGTGCAGATATGTACCTAAACATAATTCGTGGAAGAACGATTGTGATCGTTTATGGCGTCGATGACGGTTATTAAATTAATCTCGCCTTTTAATCTGGGAGTTATCAAAACAATATAATATGCTGATTCAAATTCAATTTTAGAGTTCGTTTTAAGGCAAACACATAATTTAATTATGGCTCAATAATAGCCCGAACGCTGAAGTTGAACGGTAAAATAGAATACGATGACAAAGCTTATGCGCTACACACTAGGTACATGGGAATGACATTGGTAGTTTGGAATATTAAGTTCACTCCATCGTATGTAAGTCACGTTTAAACGATAGTCTTGTTCTCAGAAAATTCTCTGGGATAATGGTAAAATGTAAATTCGCTCGACAAAGAGCATAATTATTATTACTTTTAATTCTATTATTCAATACACACCGCTCTTAAAATATAATCAAACACTTTCAAATATAAATTCAAAAGAAAAACAACGTGACGACCGTTTTACATGTGTAATGAAAAATGTGTTAATACATCTATACCCGCTAAAAGTACGCACGCTAAATTATTTATAACATCCCTCTTTTTGTATTCAATAATTTACACAATCCTTCCCGGTGGTAGCATTATTATTACTCATAAAGTTTCTCTAGAATGTACATTTTATGACATTTATAATATAGATACAAATCGCTGAATTATAACTCCGAAGGATTTCGTCGAAACTATGAATGAATAATGAATATTATAATTGTAATCTAATTCAGTTGAAATAACACCATAATATATATGGTAATTATTAAAGATTATGACGTCTTACCTACAGTTGCAGTTCATTTACCTATATATCCTCCATCTTTCATATTCAAAACTATAGGTAATAGGTACCTGCATAATTTACTCGCATTGTATCAACTGAATGGGGGGAAATTATTTGTTGCAATTTATTGATGTATACTTATGACCACATCAGTTGTGGTGGTTATACGCACATATATACCAATTATACAAATGCGATTTATTTTAATCAATTTTTAATGTGTCGATAATAGTTGTACGTAATAATCAACTGAGTTACAATTTAATATTAATAGTATTCATAAAATTTGGAAAAAGACTGTTTTTAAAACTTTCAACAATATATTCAAAAAATTGGTGAATTTTAAATAATCTAGGTATAGATCAAAAGTTCATAAATTGTAAATTTTATTCAACTCAAATATGTAAAATAACATTATTATGCATAATGCGTAATAACGAATTCGAGTTGTACAAAGTTATTGTTAGTGTTATTAATATGTGCTTAAAAAAAGTTGTATGTAGGTACCTAATACCTGTATACTACAGAAAATATCCAAAGGTTCATACCGTAATATAAATCGTATTATACCTTATTATAATAGGTATTTAATTTACTAACTTTTTAACTCTATTAAGGTTCATCGAATGGATAGAGATGTATATAAACTCGAATCCCATATAACTTTTTATGGTGGCATAAAGCTGCTCTCCTCCCGCAAGAACGCCAATTTATTTTAATAGGATTAAAGGAAAAAAGCTCTTTATGGAGGAATCAATTATTATAATTATTAGTATTATTTTAATCCCGCCGTTCACGGGGTGATTCCTCGTTATAAACAATGAAAACGGATCGGATACGCATACGCTTATTACCTGCCTATAACAATAATTACAATATCATACTGCAGTGTTGTATTATTATTATTATATTTTACGGAATCATTGCGATCAGTACCATCGGTGGCCCGCCAAAATCATCACAATCTGTCGCTCGCCTGCGGAATGTCGAGAGGAAAAACCTACCTACCTACCCTGTTATATCGTTTTGCAAAAAATATTTATCATGAGCGTTACCTCTGATTAGTCTTCGGAGTTCCTCCAGAGCTTCTGCCCGGCGCTCCGGCGTCTCGCGCAGGTCGTTCACGGCGCGCTCCTTGTACGACTCGTCGAAGTCGGCGTCGTCCTCGAACCGCAGCTCGTACCCGGAGCCCATCTTCACGACTGGTCCGTGCTTGTCCACTTCCATGGTATTGTTTGGGTTTTCGTTTTGCGATCAAAATATTATTTTTTTTTTTTTTTATTCGGACGAACGGGAGAGTCACTACTACACCCCAGCGACGACAAGATAAGACAATAATGCGATGACTCCTATAATTATAGGTTTCGCTTGTGTCGTCTATATTGCGTGTGGTTCGGTGTTGCGGACGGATGACCGATGTGCGCAGTGCCGACGACGGAACGACCCGAAGGTTTTACGCGAAAATCGCCAACAGTTTATATTACGATTACAACTACGGTCGTGCGACCAACCGGTGCGGCATGCGTGTGAGCGAATGTGTGTGGTTCTCGGACGTTTGGTTGTAAATGGAATTGCAACACGGCCGCCGCGGTATTATAATGGCTGATAGGCAGCGATAACAATATTATTACCTGCAGAGTACTGTGTGATAGTACTATTACTATTATTATTATTATTATTATTATTATTACTATAATATGTGTTATGTATGTTTGCAAGACGCTACTCCCGCCGTCGTCCGCCGCCGGACTGGTTTCGTAGGCCACTAGCGCCGACTGACGGGCGGTTTAACGGTCAACTATTGAGAATCTTGATTTTGATATATTTTTTATTATTCTTGATTATTGCCGCACACTGCAATGTTTATAATATTATACACATCACTACAACAGTATTAAAATATGGTCTTAAGCCCCTATTATTATAGGTAATATTAGGTGTAATATTATTTGTTATTATCAATACTGAGGGTCATTACCGAATCGTTTGAGTTAAGTGTATTTAACTTGATTTTTTTTAATTTGTTGTGTAAACTTACCTGTTGACTTGATCAATACAAATCGTATTGATATAAACTTAATAAATAACAAGTTTCTTTCAATAAAATCCAAGTCACATTTATTTATAATTATAATAAAATTACTTTTTATTTACATAATACTGTAAGCCCCTCCCCCATAACAAGGTTAAAATCAGAAGATCAGTATTATGATAAAGATGACGACTAAAATATTAAATATAATTAAAAAATTTATTTAATCGCAGAACTGGACTCCTTGAGTTAGTAAATTAATTGTTGGAATATAGAAAACTTGTAACTTCAGCTTAAAAAAAAGTAAGCTAACTATTAAAAACTAGTACATTTAAACCGTTTAAACAATTTTCAAACAACTTCAAATAACTTAACTCAGTAGTTAGAAAATATCATTCACTTTCTGAGCCTTGCTTATTGTAGAAAATATTATACAATTTATTAAACGGATGTAATTTCCCAGTGATAATATTCCAATACAGCCGCGTATTTTAAGTACAGCATTTTTCCAAAGCTAGTCAGATATTTTTCCTGTCATGAAGGTGTCAAGCATCATCAAACTGTTCATTGATATTACAGTCGTAGATACATATAAGTTTTAATTTTTATTTTTATAAACAGTTCAGCGTTATTGGCATAGCTATTTTATTTTGCATGATTCAAAATAGTAATAATAGTAGAGCGAAACATTCAGACACCGCGCACTTGTCAAATTTATATTTATTTTTTCAATCTGGTATATATCTTACAGGCAAAGTATGAAATCTGGCATTGTTATGCAATGTCCGGGCACGGTTTACAATCCCGAACATTTTGGGAAATATAAGAATGATCATTTTAGTACTAAATTTTTTCGGCTGAGACACGATTGAGCATAAAACACCTTTTTTGCGAAACGATTGATCAAAGTTCTCGGGGTATCAAAGGAAATCGAAATACAAAAGAAAACCTACACGATTGAGCATAAAAAACTCTGCAACGTTGACATTTTAAATTATACAAAAACATTTATTTAAATAATTATAGTAATTCAAAATATAACAGTAGGCATGTCAAAAAATAACATGATTTCATAGTAAATAATAGGTATAGTCACATTTAATAAATCTGTTTGATAATAATAATAATAATAATAGTTATGAAAATAATAAAATCAAAATATTGTACTAATTAAAAAATAGCATGATTTATAAGTCAATAATATTTACATTTGTGGCTTGGTGTGGTGTGGTGCGTACACTCAACTGCGTTAACGCTCTGAGTGTACGTATCGGCCGGCGTTACTAGTTCCCGGATGGGTGACCACCCGGGATTTTTAGCAACGAATTCTTGCTGCACATACAAAACGTGTTTCAACTAACCGTTCCTCTTCCCTACGAACATAATACAAAACAAAAACAGCTAATGGCCATAGTTGCCAGACTTAACCTCAATGAAAAAAAAATAAAATTGTATTTACATCATAATATTAGATAGATCTGTTTGATAATAATAATAATAGTTATTAATTATAAAAATAATAAAATCAAAATTGTGAAATTAATTGTGATTATATGTTGTCCTGAAGTTTCAATCACATTACGTTTATTCAAACATAAGAAAATTATTGCTGATGCCTGAATATTTAGTATTGGTACACTTCCATTTAAAAGATTATCTTTTTTCGTTCTACAATTAATTTATATTTGTATAAATTCACTAGGGCAAATTCTTTGACTCTTTCTGAATAAATAATTTTTGTATTGTCTAGATTCTAAAAATAGAAACTATACGCACTATGCGAAGCGCTCTATTATATGTGACTATAGGTGATTGAGTACTGATATTATTTCTATAATAATTTTGGAATTGTATCTTAACTCTTAAGTATCTTATATTTTCCCCCAACGGTAAATGTCTAAAACGTCGTATTAAAACGTTAGAAACTTGGAATTTTATTGCTTCGGAACTAATTTATTAATCAATATATCATTTTCGACGAAGCTGGAATTGGTCGCGTCTGATATCAAAATAATTAATGTAATAATACGTGAAAATAATAAATTACAAAATTGGAATGTGGCAACATTGCATAAACTATTCTATGCTCAATCGTGTTGCTAAAAAGGGATATGTTCAATCGTGCTTTACCGATTTTTTCATTCATGGGCCGGGCATTGTATATGAGATTTCCCGGGCAAAGTGTTCGCTTCCGGGTAGGGTTAAGCCCTACCCGGATTCATGTGGGCAAAGTGAATTAAATACTGCAGTGCGCTGTATCGAATGGTATTTATACATAACAATAACACTATATAAAAAAAAAAAAAAAACACTATAAAACTATTCTTACATATTATTTTATTTGTTTAATACCATGATTTACGAGTTACGAGACACTTACCTATCTCATAGTACGCGATATACACGATGATGGCTGCCGATAATACGAACCGATCCGTTATTTAAACTATAAAATGATCACATTTGCTATAATTGCAAATACTAACTTGATAATCTAGATAATATTTCATTATCTAATCATAAAACCCCTATTCGATATTTTTGAATGATTAATGTCACAACGTCGCGTAGTCCATCTTACGTGTAGTATTACTACTATATTATTATATGAAACGAATTGGTGTAAATGCAAAAAAATCTGGTCGACTTTGTAACTAAAAATGCCACATTAATTGTGTATATGATATTAAATAAAGTATTATAATACTATGGGCCAACAACTACTTATTAGTAATAATTTATTAAAATAACTTTAATTTAGTAATAAATAATATTCATCTTATTCATGTCAAACCACTTTTAGATAAAAATATCTATTAATTATTAATTAGTCAGTATAGGAGGTACTGGATAATAGATTTACAAACTATCAATAGCCAACTAATATTTCAAGTTTTTTTATGATTATATAAGTACTCAGTAAGATGTTTTATTTGATTTTTAATATGTTCAATATTTAACCTATAGTTCCCAAATCGAATTGGGCACCGTATACAATGACCGGATAATGTTAACTTATTCCAACTTTGCCTTCGAAAATCGGTCACTGTGCACAATGACCAATTCCATGCAGTGATGTTGGTTTCCAGTTTTTCCACTTTGGCATGGTTTATTGGTGTATCAAAGATATATCATGTTTGGAATTTTTTTTTAGGCAAAGCGTTACAGTAAAGTTCATCTTGCCTGATTGAATTTAAAGAAAAAGTAGGTATTTATACATAAATATAATCTACCCATATAATATGTTCACAAATATATAAGATTAATACAACTTGTATAATAGATATATCATATATAGGTAGGTACTTATTAATTATGATATTACACTATAGATATTATATTACATATATAAACGGAATGTGCATTTGTTACCTGCCTGGTACATGATACATAGGTATATTATTAATAACATATTATATTATTATATAAAATGTGTCCACGTGAATCAATTTTTTTTTCATATACCTTTAGATAAGCCAGCTATTTTTACTTCACAATAGTCACACTGTTTACACGCGTCCTCATTTTTCAAAACGTGAGTGTAATGTTACCCAGTAAGATACTGCTTCAAATTATTGTTCAATCTGAAATCAAGTAGTTTTTCGATTTCAACAGTATAGGTAGAAACCAAAAATATTTCAAACATTTCTATTGTTTTTTATACACATAATATCATACCTTATTCATGTGATTATTCAAAACTGTGAGAAAATTGTACATCATATTATAATCAATGTCATTTTTTTTTTCATCATTATTTTTTTACATTAATTATTTTACATTTCAAAATTGGTAATACCTTCATAATATTTTATAAATTATGTATTTTAAATTTTGTCTCGACGATTTTTATAATGTTTGTATGTAATATATGTACCTAGGTACATTACTAACAGGTTTTCTTTGTTTTTGTAGAAAACCGGTACCGTTCTGTTATTGCAAACATTATTCGCTTTAAAGTACATATAGTCGGGTATATATTATTATTTCATTATATATATTCGTGATTCTGTTTTATTTATATAAATTATGTTTGGTAAATAATATATAATTTTTAAATTTTATATTTTGCCGTTTATATGTTTTTGAAATTGTGTCTAAATATCTACAATGCATTTTAATAGGTATTAATTAGTAATTAGTAAATACCTAGTTATAAATAATTCGTTTTGATGATTCAAACATTTTTAATTTTTTTTTCTGCTAACTGTTTTTCATATAAAATGAGTACTTATTACATAGTTAAGAGTAAAATATTTATTATGAGCTTATCTTTTCTTACTCTAATTTTTGAAAAAGCAATTTTTTGTTTATTCATATTTTCTCAAAGTGATATGAAAAAATAAACAGTATAGGTACTTATAACCGTAAAATAACGTTGAGTAATTAAGTAAATGTCAGAAGTCATGATTTTACCCTAACTCCATGCATTATAATTTTTTTAATGTTATGATTTATTATTGCTCACATGTTTACTGTCAGGCCACAATTATAAAGAGAAGCGAGACGAGTGTCCAATATTTGAACTCAATATATTATACCTTTGTTTTTTTTTAAATTATGCAGTTTATGCATACATATGCATACTCATTTAATCTCTTTAATTATAGATTACATTTTACCTATAGACTGTAGGTACATTCTACAACTGGTAAAGTAATAATTGGTTGGATACTGGGACAGAATCTCAATAGTTTTGAAATGCAATATTTTTTTTTCTTATATCATTGATTGGCATGTCAATGATTGTGACAGATCAGCTAACTTGTGAGTTGTGAAATCATCAGATTTTCAATGCATATGAAATATCTTATCCATACCAAAAATTGTAGAATATTAGAAAAAACTGTAGATGAAGACATTAGCACTCAGATTCCAGATATCCTTACCTAATTAGTACCTAAACATTTTAAGTAACTTTTAAATGTTCTTATCCCTTGAATACATTACCTTAAATATACATTTTGAATCATGTAATCGTATATTTGCGTAATGTACACAAGGCTTAGATGTTTACAAGCCTAATATTATAAATAATAGAAAGAAAAAAATGTTTACTCACTACATGACTACACAATTTCTAAGTTTCTTACTCATCATGAATCTAAAGACTTACTTATAAATGTTCTACATACATATTACAAGTCCTTGCGTCCTACATATATTACGTAATAATTTTCTCATTATATAATAAGTATCTTCCTCGTATACTCCCAAAAGTATAATAATTGATAGTATAATTGATATCATCAATAATAGTAATATCATATTATCAATTATATAATAATAAGCACATCGTTCAAATGAAATCATCTATTATGTAAAATGTGTATTTGTAATATTATGATATAAATATAAAATAATTGACATGATATTTTCACACCCTACAAAAAATATGTTCTCTACACTACCGATGGGAAATTTATATTTATGTTTAACACTATTCACTGAAAACCTTGACCAAATTAAACGAAATACTTTAATTATTTTGGTAATAATATATACGTTTTAGAACGTATAAATGCATTAAGTATTTATAGGTAAAATTTGATAAATATTTTAATGACAATAGTTTTTTAATTCAATTACAAATCCATTCAATGTGTATAGTATACTTCTATATACATTTTAAATCAATCTAATCTAATATACCTATATAATGTTATATTATAAGTACCTATCAGATTTCAGATTATTAATTGGTAGATACCTAGTGATTAACTAATTCAACAACATGAGCACTAAAATTTAGTTACAATTTTATTAATTGTTTCATTTTTTATTAAAAAAAAAAATAGCTTATTAAATTGAAAAGATTAAAATTTCAGTAGCTAATATTAATAGTATTTATTAAATTTGTGATTGAAAAAAAAATGAGGGTTTTATCCAATGTTAACCCATTTAAACTATATAACGTTGATACATATTTTGTATATCTTATAATTATTAGGTAACTGTGTCATGTTATTGCAAAACCTAATCCAACGAGACTAATAACAATTACTAAAATGTGTGCAATGATAACAAATCAAATATTAATTGTATTCATAAAGAAAATTATATCCTTCTGAAAAACTACGACATTATATTGTATGTCACAGAGTTTAAGTATAATGAATCAGTACAATTGATTTGTATTGCTTTAGTTTTTTTTTTGTCTATGACTAGGTATTTGAGAATCTAGAAGGCATATTATAGACTTTAATAAACGATTATATAAGTCTTACATAAGGTGTCTGCAGTGTAATTACTGTATTAGGCCTTAAGGTTTATAGCATACTGATATACCTTACCTCATACCTTCTATGGTAGGTTATTATGTTCAAGCATTATTTACACTGCACCTATAATAGTAATACATGCACCTATAGATCTTTAACGTAAATTTTCAATGCAAATTGTCAAAACGATAATATACCTCATCAGTCATCAATGAAATTATAAGTTATGTAAAATTTTAAATATTAAAGTATTAACGTCCGGCACTTATTTAAAAATAATAAAATAAGAGCAGTGAAACACACGTAAGAATATTATACTAAAAGTACAAATCTAGGACGAATATCTTCCACCATTTTATTCTTGTAAAAAAATAATGTGTTGACGGAAAATTTTTCCCATGTAAATATTAAGATAGTATATTTATTTCGGCCTCCGTGAGTTATTAGCCATATGACTTAGTATTGATTATTGGACATTTATGGCGCACTGGTTTTTAATCATATATAATAATTACTTCAGTTACGATTAAATATTAATAAAATAATATCAAATTTTGAAATCAAATCGTTATTAGTGAATTATACCAAAAAATCTTGGTCGAGATAGGTAATCAATTATTTTTATTTGTTGGTTAGTTATCTTTATCGTACTATACAGTTAATAAATGTTTTTGCCATAATCTTACTATTTTAGAAAACAATTTAACTTAAACCTTATCGTTTTTTTAAGCCTTGTTATTTTCAGGAAGCTACACCTGACAAGTATTTTTGTGAGTATTAATGCCTAAAAGGCATTTTTCCCTCAGTCGCTTCAAAAAAACTTTTAATAAGTGAAAATAACATACATAACACACATACACATGCACGCACACACTAATACAACCATCAATATCTGATATCTACAACAAAGTCGCCGCTTCCTTCCAAACAGAGTTTATCACGCAATAAAGAAAATCGATTAAACTCACCGATTAAAATTATAAATGAAAACCGAATATTGTTGGGTACAGCAAAGAACTTTAATAGAATATCTTATAAATCACTAGTTAATAATGGATATCATAATGCTATTTTCTACTCGTCTATACCTAGCTAAAATTATTTTGTATAAATAAAAGAACTTACCCTCCTTCAGGTATCAGCTAAAATCAAAACAACTTGTAATGGACAAAAAATAAGCTTTTAGAAATACAAAATCTCCACATCCACACACTGCTTCCACTTCCACACCCCATTGATTTTTTTACTCAAAACACTATTAAACAAAATGATCATTTTCATTGTCAAATTAAACAATCACTCAAATCTCTTTGGTTCAAAATTAAATTCCAGATAACACATGCAGACACTAATAATTATAAGAAACTGATGTTGGGGACCAATACACTCTCCTAAAAAAAATCTCGTTTAAATATATTTTTCGATCTCTCTTGATCTGATTATTCCAAATTTCCAAACATTCTATCCTAGATTTAATTATTAAAGCTAAATTCATTTTACAGATTGAAAAATGTAGGTACCTAATATTAAATAATAAAAAAAAAAAAACAGATAAGTTTACTATAGGTAATATGAAATATTAAAATGACAATAATACAAATACATGTAACATAATAACAAAGAATAAATTAAGAGTTAATTAACTTGCAACTATATAAAAAGTAAAAATTAAATTATTTTATATAAATGCACTTACACAATATTTAAAATAATATTTGTCGTTAATTATGAGACGTTAGTTCTCTTTATTATTTATAATTCTATTTGTATTATTATCATTTTCATACCACTAATAAAAACAATTAAAAATTAAATGATCTGACAAATAATTACCTACAATTACCTGTAGTTACGTTCTAAGGCTATAATAAATACCAAGTACCAAATTTCCTAGCATAATATTTGTCAGGGACGAAACTTCTGAGAAGTAAATTTTTTAATGAGGACGAAACGGCGAGATGGAACTGTCTGTTTACCTGGAAATACAACTAAAAAGTTTAGGGTATGAAATATTGTATCATGTTATTTTCATAAGAAGTGTTATGTGCATCGTGTACACAAATACACTAGGTATATTTATAAAAAAAATCTACGCAAATATTTTAGTTAAATCAGATTAAAATAAATGGTTCACAAAACATATTTATTTTTTTCCATCGCCCCTAATAGTTCTAGTAATTATTGTTACATAATGTGTTAAATATTTAAAACAGCTTTTTTTGTATTTAACAATTCCTTTCATTGATTTTGATTCCACCTATAAATTGATATTCTAAATAGATAAAAAAGAAGATACATACACAATGGCTTTATGCTTTTATCAGTTATTGGTCAGACATATATTTACACTGTTTCCCAAGCAATTACAACAAACCAATATTAATATTATTTCATGGATATAAGTTAAAAACATCTGACTATAAAATTTAATTATTTTCTCAGTACCTATTTATGAGATTTTTAAATAGAAAAAATTGTGATTTATAAAATAACATCGCGTGACTGCTACTTTTGTGCCGTTAAATTACAAATCAACCGAAATATAATCACGTATTTTGTTCTTAATATTATTTTGTTATTAATTTAAGGAACTTCTTCACAGAATTATAAATTAAACTTTAAAATGTTTTTAATGTGTACGTTAATACAATAATAACATAAAGTTTCATAAACTAACATTGTTGTCGATTGCAGACAATTAATCAAATTAAATATATAGCAGTCCTCAATGTTTTCTGATTTTTAAAACAACTTTCAGAATGGTAAAAAATATAATCTAATAACTTAACATTTAGTTACACTAGTTTTTGATTTAGGAGCATAGAAATTTGAATTGCATAAAAAATATTTTCAGATTATTTATTAATAAAACAAATTTATAAAATTGAAATTCCGTGTATGTATCGTGCATTGAGCGATAAGTACATCTATATATATAAATAATGGGCGGACATCACTGCCGTTGCACTTACTGCTTTGATAATATGTAGTTTTCATGAGAAGTTAATACCAAGTTTAAAATTCATAACCGATTTTTTTAATTAAGTAATTGAATAATAGTATATTCGTATATCACATTATATTAAAGTCAAACATTATAACAGCTGTTGTTTAACTAATGGTGGATCTGTTGATCCGTTATGGTAAGTGGTCACCGTATAATATGACATGTTAATTATTATGTAAGCGGAACTGCCAATGTTTTCAAGATGTAAATTATACATACGTTTGACCTAAGGATAGCTGATAATAATCGTTAATTGTTGCATTAATATAACATATTTTACCATAGGGAATAATTGCTGCTCGATATATTTTTTAGGTAAGTACTAATTGTTTAAATACTATAGCAGTACAGGTACAATCGTTATTATTATTATTTTGATATTTATTAAAATGTATTATGGTCTCTTAAATCATGCCACATAAGTCTAAAAGTAAAAAAATGACTTTCAGGGTCAACAAACTATTATTTTTAATCTACTATAAAATTATAAGGTATATTTAAAATGTGCTTAAGATGTACTTGATTATTTTTTTTTTTAATTTATGATAACAATAGTAGCATATATAAATAGCAATTCCTGTAAGTATATTACATTTATTTATTTTCAAATGATGTTTTATTATTACTTTTTATGGACGTACATTAAATCTAAATGTAAGCTATATCATTGATATATTGCTATTAATTATAAATGTAGTAAACTAAACATTTTTATTCTCTGATTTATATTATTTGAAACTTAGTTGGTCTTTTTTAGGAATGAACCTCAACATTAATACATTGTACACGAGTTATATTGCATTTCTAAAAAGTATTATAAAATTAAATTACTTAATCGATCTCTTTTTATTGTTATGGTGTAATTTTCATATTTTTTTAAACATTAAACTTTTGCGTCTATTTATTATTAAGTAAATTAAAATATTTAAAATTAAATAAACAAATGTATATAGGTATGCGTTATTTATTATGTATAATATGTATATTATATGTCGAAGCCACTTCGCGAAATCGATCTTTTCATGAAAAAATTACAATTTTATGTAATGGAATCGGATTTTTTACACTTCGTGAAATTCAAAAATATTTCACAAAATGGTCACTTTTTCATAAAGTGATTACTCCAATTCAACATCATGTAATTTTTTTCACAATGTGGTCGTTTGCGTATCAATTGATATACAACATTTATCGGCTTATCACACACGTCAAGTTTGATTATATCCATTAACTAAGTGACTTGTAAAATAGAATAAATACAATGTACTCGTATATTCTATGGTTACGTCTATTATACTACAATTACCAGACTATCCGAAATTTGTTGGTTAATATTTATTGGTTTTGCTAAATGTCATAATCGTAATGTAATGTCAGCATTTTGGTAATACCTTAATGTTAAAGCAATGTATAGTTGCTGTGTAAATCATTCGATCACATTCCATTCTAAAAGTAAGTACCTATAATATGTAATATATTAAAAATGGATGAATTTATTTTTAATTAATAGATGAAAATTATTCTATAAGGCACATCGAACTCAATTTTTGATTACTTACATGTTATTACATTCATTCAAAAACCTAACACAATGAATTTCTAGCGAACGTTCGTGTCGTGTGAAACCGTCTTTGCTGTCTGTTTGCCACGTCACCTTTGTTCTAATAACTAATAAGTGTATCAAATGTTAATTCGTATACAAGAACAATAGTCGGTAACTATTTAATTTATCTAACTATTAACTGTATTTATTTTTAAAATTAATTAATGCACAATACTTTTTTAGCAGGGGTGCTAATAAAAAACGGAATAATTATATATTTTATTCGTTATTTATAGTTACCTGTATAATTTATAAAATATACTATATGTATAATAATTTTAATTCAATTTAACTTAAACATGTGTTTATATAATCTTGTATTCTTGTACCTAAAGTATTGTTGAAGTCATAAATACGAGTAAGTACTTAATAAATACTTTAAATAAATAATAATTGGAGAGACCACTTCATGATTAAGTGACCATTTTGTGAAATATTTTCGAATTTTACTAAGTGTAAGAAATCGGTTTCCATTTCATGAAATAGTAATTTTCCACGAAAAGATTAATTTCGTGAAGTGGCCACGACATATACACTTGTTTAATTTAAATATCGTTTGTAACAACAGTATATTAACTGTGTGAATTAACCATTTGTATTAAAGACAATGTGATCTGCTACAAAACTTATCATCTTGCGGTGATTTAATGAACCTGCATTTCCATACCTAAAAGTAAATGGTAAATACCTATACCAATAGTATCAGTAAATCATGCTGTATAATAGTGTAATATTGATGTCTGCGTATACGTCTATGCAAAAAAATACCATTGAGAAACCAATAAAGCATATTGACACCATTCAATCATTCACAATAAATTCTAGTTCGTTTGTAAAATAAAAATTTATATTTTTTTTAATCCAAAATTAAAACAAGAATATTGTATTCCTATTAGTTATTTTCTCGTCATCAGTCGAACAACCTATAATTAAGTAAGTGTAAGTAGAAATTTGAATGCGTAGTATGGAATCATCAGATTGATGATAAATATTATATTTATAGTTTATATATTGTGCTTTAATTTTGTAATACATAACAAATAAAATAATAACACAAATCGTTCACTAAGTACGCATACCTACATGCATATTCGTACATCTTTATTATAAAATAATATGCGTTCTATTGAAATTAATGATATCGAATCAACAATAATTAAACATCACAAGTATTTAAATACCTAACAAATAAGTACTCATACTATAATAATATATAATATTGTATTATTAGTCAGTATTTTTCATTCACTAATATCATCTATATATCGTGTAATATAATATACTCAATGATAATATGATATTATTATTATTTATTACTGAAAAAATTCCTTGAATCAAATTTTCAAGTTGAAGAGAATACCCATATTCGGCCAAGATATCTGGTCGTTGCTCTGCATTATTCAATGTGGTTGACATAATACTGTTTCCCGTATTACAAATAGTATTATATTAACATGTATAACAGCGGTCATGGCCGAATATTCGCCAAAACATTCTCATTATAATACAATGGTAAGTAGGTACTAAGTAATGTTTTTGTACATTTTGAGACGCATTTCAATATTTTTCTCAGTCATGGTTTGCATTGATTACAGAATCGGTGAGTACAATTAATGTACAATGATTAATCCGTGGCCGGGACTACAGGGCCCCGATAAACCATTCGGTTTGAAATCTAATTTTGATGTCGAAAATTTGAAAGTATAATATCATATGTTATACATATATTTAATGACTGTCTGATTCTCGAGGCGTTTTTCTAACATCATGATAAATATGAATAGATCTATAATATTGTTTAATGATAGTAAACATGTATCATATTTTAGATTCTTATAACAGCATCGTAATAATATACGAATTATGTTACACTTACATATGTGAAAGTTGAAACGTCTGAACTTGATCTACAGTATTATGTATTAACTAGATATATTACCTACTTACTGCATACCTACTCATTATGCTTTCGGCGGCGTTCGACTTTTTAGTCTGGTGCAACGATCGCGCCCGGACTAGGACAATTTTAAATTTAAATTCGTGCGTTTTGCGAACCACAACCAAAAGTTTTTTTGGTCACATTAAAATCACATTTTGACAACAATGTGCGTTTTTTATGTATTCGAGAGAAATAAATATATTGAAATGGTAAGTTAACGAAGAGACTGATTGTATTATTATTTTATTATTGTGTTCGTCTTTAAATAATTAGTTTAGGTATGTAGCGAGGCAGCAAGCAATATTATTACGTTGACATATTATATTATTATTATTATTATACTATATATTATGAATCATACACCCTCATCCTTAAAGCCTATTAAAATTATGATGATTATATGATATGACTAGTCTACTGTTGAAAATGTGCTTTAAGAACGTCGATCGTTATTAATATGTAATTACACAAAACAATTTAGGCATTGTCATTAATTGGAAATATTGTGTAACAAAGTTTGTTCTTTGATCGGCAACCGACTGAATAGATGCACTTCAAACTGCAAACCGTAGAGTTTCGATAAATATATAGTATATTATATTGTTGACTTTAATCTTATACCTGCAGTTAAATTGTATTATTATATTCATATCGCATGTCCATATCAACTCGAATATTGATACTAATATGTTACAATATTACTGTAGGTAATTATTTGTATACGCTGTATACATATTTTGATTTGATATTTATGCGTAGGCACGTATAATTGTATAAAAAAGTTCAAATCTATCATATTTTATTGGAATATTCGAAGAATATTTGTATTGTTATGTACACTTTTTGTGCAATGAAAATGTATAAGAATTAGGTAGCAACTCACAAAAATCGAGTCAACTAGGTAAAAAAAAAAATAAACACGAAATCAGAACTAAACATTTTTGGTTAGCCGTCACCACGGGTTTCTCGACTCAGTTTTACATTAAACAGAAAAACCACAATTTAAACTCATATTTTCCATTAATTAAACAAAACGAAATGCATGTTGGTGCTTTGTCCGTGGGATATCGATATATTATAAATTGCGTGTACATATTTATATGTATTGTCTACCATCGCACATCAAACATTATCAAATAGATGTTGACACACAACAAAATGAAATCCGTTATTGTCCTCGTTACATTTGTTTCGAAATATTTTGTAATTGTTATTACTAACTGTCCACTAGGCACTGAGACACGCCGCTGTGATCAATTTTGTGATGTTCATCAACTTGTGTTTTCAAATTAGACTAATTCACGGGTATACACGGGCAAATCACGTCAGTACAACAATACAACAATCGCTCTCTGCGTGCAGTCTGCTGTCGAAAACTGTACCTACCTACTTAATAAATAAAATTAAAAAAACGTTACAAAATTTTATTTCGAAATGTCCAACGACGAAAAAAAAGTTTTCCAATTCATAACTCACAATCTATATAGGTATATATCTATATATTGAAACGATAAATGACCTTGCCGGTAAGTGGTAATTACTTAGTAGGTACGGTCATAATGTATATTATTATATTATATGCAACACACGTTATTATCAAATTGGAAGTTGCCGAATTATGAGTCGAGTGGCCGATATTTTTTTATTTTTTTTTTAAATCTGAAAATCAGTTATTAATGGTCTTAAAAATAAAGTCGATCGCAAGATATTACACATTTGATCTAGCCATATTATATCGTTAATATTAACATTGTTTCATTAAACTTCAACATTATAATATTATTTTACTTAAGTATACATTATAACGATTAATCAGAGTTTGGAAAGAACAAGTTTATGAACACGGGTTTATTACGCCCTATACAATATACACATCCGTAACTATTCGCGAACAAATCGTGAATAATTTTAATCATTTTTAACAAATTGAACGTGAACTTGAACGAAAATCATATATTTTTAGTAGATTTCGAACTTTTCGGGACGCTTATCCCACATATACACAGATTTTGCGGGCGGGCGGTAGGTATATATATCTCATATGATTTTAATATAATTATATGAACAAAATGCCAAAAATAATTTCGTATTAAAACTGAGCATTTTCGACACCGTTGTGCACATACAAACTACGCATACATACTGCTCGCCTTTAATATAATATACCTAGTTTAGCGTATAATAAGAGCCTACGCGTGGTGTGACGCAGAAACGGCGGAGGCATATATAAACTATGAAGCATCGCCACAATGATGATAAAATTATTATAATAATATTACGAAACCCATTATAATTTATAATAATGATAACAATAATAATAATAATAATAGATACGATATATAATATTATATTGTAACGCGTGTACGTATTTACAATATTATGCAAACTGACGATTATAAAAGTTTAATTACCCCTCGTGTTTGGTTAATGCGACAATATAATAATTGTATTATTATAATATGACGTTGGTGCCTATATGGACGTATGGAATTTTAAACGGTTCCGACACATAACGGGTGTCTATATATTATATAATAATATGTGTATAATACTTGACTATATTATAATACAAAGGTTGCATCTATTGTGTTTCGCATGATAATGTCATTAACTACTGTGTGTAGGTACCAGCCGTTATAATATTACTGTAATTATTGAACTATTATTATTGCATTAAATTTTGTTATTTTTCAACACAGTCCATTGCACTATTATATATATTTAATTATTTTTTTTGCTCATTGGATTATTGTTCATTTATTTGTCTCTGCATTATAAAAGGTGTCAAAATGACCAATCGAACGGTGTCTCGTTTTAGATTACCGTGTCACTTTGATTACCTATCGAGCGTGTAAGATTAAAAACTTTAAATGATCTCAAAATTTGGCAAGTAAAACATTTTTTTTTCTCAAATAATTTAAGTTAACATGCATTAATAAGACAAAGTTTAAAGTTTAAAGTTGATAACAATTTTTCTTAACTTTTTTATTAAGTTAAAAAAGTTTATTTTTTTTGCTTATAACACTGTGTATCGTACATTAATTTTGACCAACTCAAAATTATACAGTATGTAAGTATACAGTATTTCTACATCGTACTTTGTTACTCAATGTATCTTTTGACTTGAAAAAAATTCGATTGAAATGTAATAAAATAAAATAAAATTGAAAATAAAATAAATTAACTTCTTAAATTTATGTAATATGTTGATTTCTCGTTGATTGAAAAGCAATTAAGTTAAATTAACAGAAATCCAAAAGTAACAATAAATGACTTAAAAAATAAAAACAAAATTTACTTTTTAACTCGTTAATTCCCCAGCATTGGTAAAAATATGATAAATTATATTACATTATTCCGTTGCACGTAGGTAATTGAAAAAAAAAAACTGAAGATCCATGAACAATTTATTTTCATGTCTATTTCTTAACTTATAGTCAACTTATTATAAACAATATAAATAAAAGTCGTCTGGGACTAAAATTATATGAATTAACGACAATAGGTATTTATTGGATATTATACAGTAGGTAATACAATGGTATTAATTAATTAGCGCAATCGAATAAGAAAGTTTTTTTTTTTATTTAAAAATTCACCAGCTTCAACGACAAAGGACATTAGCCAATAAAGTGTTTTATATTATACACAATACAATACATAGTAGGTATTATATAATGATGATATTATATATTATTATAATATAATATTAAGAAATATACCTCTTATAACAAATCGCAGTGTTTAAAATTTCAAACTGATAATTTATTATTGTACGGCAATAATGACTATGTTGTTTTAGTTATATTTTGAGCGTGTAGAATCTTTCTGTATGTAATTTGAGAACATTTAGACGCTCGAATAGCAAAACATATCATACATGTGATGGGCTATAATATATTTTCTAATTATTATATTCGTACGTATACGGGCCCGGTGACTGGCGAGACAATATTATGGAATATTAGTCATTAAAAGACCGCAGCAAGGCCATTCAGTTTGCTTATACCCTTCGTTTAGAATAATAATAATAAAAAAAAAAATACACAGAATAAAGTACTGTACGTTGTGACATGAATATAAATGAAGTACCTACTCAGAAAAGTGCCACTGACACTCGTATTGTCAACATTTTTATTGTTATACCATGCGTACGTCTGTACATGCGTCGTCGTACAAGTGCTCACCAAAACATGTAAGCAATGATAATAATATTATTATCGAGGTGATGGAAATATTTTTCGTCGAGCCAAATCGCTACAACAATTATTATTATTATTATTATTACGTTACAGGTTACATCTACAACTGTGTTGCAAGGACGGTAAGCAAAATCGTTTAATGGACGTGCAGATATTTTGTTAAGTGGGTATAAATAAATTATTACCTATACGATTTAACAACAGTCATATATTATTTTATATTGTAATCTACGAACACCAAATACCACCAAAACAAAGTACGATTCGGTTAGGTACCTACATTTTTTGTTGTTTATATAATATCGCGTTATCACCAGTGGGGCGTTGTTTTGTAAACGAATTGAAAACATTATATAATAATATATTATTTAGGTATCATGGCCAAACTTGTTTAATAATAATAATTATTATTATTATTATTACAATAATTATTACAACAACATATAGTATATTTAAGATTTAACTATACAAACGTGGGTTATTATTAAACAAATACTATTATCACCGATAAGTTAGGAGTTATCAATGCGTTAATGATGGTAGTATATAACATACCTATTGGCTATTATAATTGTATTCTACTATTTCTACTTAAACGAGCCTCAAATGTTATCGAATATTTTATAAGAATTAAAACGTGCTTTACAGTTTTAAAAAATGTATATAATATGGATATAACTCACAGACAGAGAATTATTTGAAGTTTTTTTGAACGTTGACAAATAATGACTAACCTACTACAATGACTATCAACCGTTTAGGTTATATTAATGTGGGTTGCCAGTCGTGTTGGTAGGTACTTTTGCTATACTATTCAAGGTGGTGGGTATTTCACACAAATAATTAATTTGATTGATTTTAGGTAATTTATTTTGATGATGTATCATAAAATGCTCAAAAATAAATATCGTAATACGAGTTGTGCTGATGGTAATACACTGTTGAGTGACAGTGGTGTTGGAAATGACGTAACCCTTGGTTTGTGTAGATATAGGTACTACAATATATTATTTTATGAAAAGAATAAAACAAATAAAACAATGTAAATTATACAGTGAAAAATACAACACTGACTTCTGTAAGTTCCCCAGTCGATGTTTCATTTATTTGCCAAGTAATCTGAAGATAGTCTGCAATATAAGAAAATTAGTTTACTAATCACTATCATGGTTCAGATTCATATTTATATAAACTTTACATACCTATATTATTATTATTGTAATATTGTCTATGTGTGCGAGTATAGAGGTTGTAAAAGCGCATTGTTGTTATTTTATTTTTTCAAACTATAAGAAAAAAGTAATTTTCTTTTGTTTTTAAAAGGTGTGAATATAATTTTTAAAATTTGCTGCACGCAGATGATTGTATGCATGCAGGTAGATATTATAGTACTCTACGTTATCGGTGTATGCACAAAATAATGTTCACAGTTTCATTTTACATACTTTAATATAGTTTAATGAAAATAATATGATACCGTGCAATATGCCAAAAGAAACTTTTGTAAAATCAAGATGTATAAGTTGAAAGCTATTAGTATTTCTTGTTCCTGATATTTATTTATTTTTTAGAAGTTCAAAGTGAACTTTGATTAATTTACATAAGTTTGTATGGGATACTCACTCTTCCCTAAGCAAGATGATGCCAAGTGTTTTGTGTTATGTTTAATACCATAATTGTATTAGATATGCTTGTAAATCTGATCTTTATAATTATTTATTGTATTAGGACAATATATTTATCAAAGTTCCATGTTTGACTTAAAAGTCCATTAATTTAATATTTAAAATTTGAAAATATTTAAAATCACTCCAAAATAATGGTGTTCTCTACTTACACGAAATTACATTTAATAATACCACGGCTTCATAACTATTCACAATTTAAATTTATTCAAAATCATTTAAATTTGTGTACAAGGCATAACGTATAATTAATAATTATTCGTGTATACACCTCGTATATAAGTAATATACATATTATCCAAACTAGAAAAAAATTTACATAATTTAAAATTGAATTAATCATCTAAGGCGTTATTTTTAGTTTCGAGCTTGACACGATAGAAAAACCAGATAACTTAATCGTTGAAAAATACTATAAACATATACATATATTATATATATATATTATATTATTTTATAATAATGTGTCAATGTATTGAAACCGCGTGAAAAAATCTGGCAATCACCCTCAAGGAATATTGTGATCGTTTATAATTTCTATCTATTCTTCTGGGACCCGATAAAAAAATAGCATACAAATCGATAATATAATAATTATTATGTGGCTTGGTGTGGCGCGGTGCGTCCACTCAACTGCGGAAACGCTCTGAGTGTACGTATCGGCCGGCGTTGCTAGTTCCCGGATGGGTGACCACCCAGGATTTTTAGCAACGAATCCTTGCCACACATACAAAAACGTATTTCAACCAATCGTTCCTCCCTCTACAAAAAACAACCTACAAACAAAAAACAGCTAATGGCCATAGTTGTCGGGCTTAAGCTCAATAAAAAAAAAAAAAAAAAAAAATTATTATTACGATACCGAATATTCACGAACCCGATTTTCGTCCACCTACCGGTTTTATTTTAACATCATGATCGGAGTTAGTATTATGCCCCAATAGGTATATATTGGACATATAGGTGTTTGTAGCTTGTTACATGTCACACAACTTTTTTCTAACAATTTGTATTGAAAATCCGTTTTATTCAGTAAAATAATACTGTGCAGGATGACATCATTGATTTAATTGTGGTATACTACGGTACCTATATGACTTATTTTTTAATTTTTTTTTTTTTCTACCGTGTTTATATTTTTGTTTCAGTCATTCCGGTTTTTAAACGACAACACATGTTTTAAATTTCATATTTTGATATAGAATGGTTTTTTTATTTTAAATGTTAATATTATATACAAAAACTCGGAGAATTATCGAATCAATAATTATTATTGATTATTAATATAATATTATGAGTATTTAAAATGTAGGTATACGAGAGAAATGAATGGCACAAAACCACCTGAGTTTTCACGCCTTTACTGATACATCAAACTGTAATAGTAAATATTACATTGTAATAACAATGTACAAACACTGTAATGGATCTGGATGTGATATATTTGTATTCAAGGATAAATCATTACATACGAAAAAAGATTCTAAACGAAGACGGTCGTCAGATCATATTGTATATTACTAACTATAATTTATAATTTATTAATATTGCTATCATAATAATTTATTTTAATATTAATAAAACGGAAAAATAAATTCATTGTATAAATAGGCCATTGCTTAAAATTAATCTAAATATTTTGAAAATATCATTGAGTACCTATTTAAAATATATTATTCTATGAAAAAAGTCAAGTCCAGCTGAAAAACATTCTTAAATTATAACAGAATAAGTAATATTTATACTGTTCATTTTAATTTATAATTTCAGCACAATTTGTACTTCAAATATCTTTATAAACAATTTTAATTATATATTTTTATATTTTTATTGGTTTCTGTATGAACCAGTGGCGTATCTAGGAATTTTTCGTGGATACATTACATCACAGAAACAAAAAATAAGTAAATAAAAAATCACACACTCACCCACACATACACCATTGCAAAATCGATCGCTCCGTTCAAGATCTTAAATGGACAAACATCTTATTTTTTGTGAAAAGTTACGTTATCATCATATAATGATCCTCTTGTACATATGTATGTAGGCAACCATATATTGTAAACATTTTATCTCCTGCGATAGAATTTTGTATAGACATACCATCTTTAAAAATCACTCCTGTAAACTTAGCAGCGCAAGCGGCTGTCAACATTTAAATCAATCTAATAAATTTGTTAGTAAGTTGTTTGAGATTGTTAAACAACTTTCAAAGTTTGTTAGACTTTATATTTGAAGATAGCATCGCAAAAATTAAGTATTGCGTTGAAAATAAAGTCTAAAAGCTTTGAAAATTATATTATAATCTCTAACAACCATACTAACTCATAACTATTAACTGTTAGATTGATTTAAATTTTAAACTTCGACTGTTAATCTAGCGTTGGTAAGCTTACAAGAGTTTAAAAATCATGATTGTAATCTCAGACTATAATTTTAGCTATAATTTTTGTAAAATAAGTAGATTTTTCTATAGCTGCAAAACGCCGATTTTATTTTGAAGTTATAACAATTTTATGAAAGCACATGCACTAGATCAAATAAAATTATAATTAATATTTTAATGAAAAATTAACGTAATTATTTCTTAAAAAGTTATTTTAGAGTAAGAATGTATGAAACACTTTCGAGAACACGTCAAATTAATATGGACAGTTATTGCAAAAAAACCATAACCACTTATATTTGTACCTTTTTGATTTGTCTAGACAGATGCGTATAAATTATCTGTGTGAAAACCAATTTCTAAATATTCTGTGTTATTGCTGACTTTACAAGATTTTTTTTACAGCACGTTGAAACTTGTATGAAGGTAACTATTTAATGTAAATATTTATGTGGGTGGTCACTGCAGTGAAACCAAAAACGATGAATACACTAAACTTGCCACTCAATTTTGCACCATGCTTACGATTCAGTTTTGTTCTTATAATACTATTCACTAATAATATGCCTAATTCAAATTATAAATACCTACACTGCGTTAATCACCCTAAATGTTAATTTGTGATACGGTTTGTGACCATTATTTATTTTAGAGTCAATATCAGAAATTATAAGTAAAAAAAAAAAAGAATTATTCCATGGAATAAAACCTTAATATCAATCTAAATCATAATATTTAAAAAATAAGAGTTATTTAAACTTTGATTGTCATCAGAGCGTTTTTAAAAGTTCGAATGATTCTTAGTTTTACCCGATTTTGTTGATACTACAGCCAGCAATATTTTAATTTTAGTAAATATTAAATTTATATTTTAAGTCTTTTGTTATTGTATTAATTTTAGTTTATACTAAAAATATTAAACTCTTGATAATTTCATTATTTTTAGGCTACATATATCTACAGTTTCTTAATAACTATATTATATTCTCAAGTCCGAGAAAAATCAAAGCTACCTTAATCATTGACTGAATCGAAAATTCTGCTGAACCAACCCCGACTCTATCTCCACTACCATCAAATAAATCGATTGTCGCTACTAATTAAACAATAGTATTTGTTCATTGATCATTAACTTGTGCATATCGTGTAATATGTGTGTTTTAAACTGTGTATAATATCATATTGTATAGTTCGATTTCTGTGAATTACTCTTTAGCAAGTGATGCGCCTGGTGTAATTATTTACTTCGGTCGATATTTAGTATGTTGTAAATGATTTTTGTTAATTTTCCATACTCCATAATGAAATCTTTTAATAATTATCATACAATCACATATTTCAATATTCTTGAATATTCACCAAATGTTTATTTTATAGTTGTATAAACATGATACATTAAGGGCCGTTCTTACAATGTCCGGTTAAGACTAACCCCTTAGAATTTTATTTGTAAGACGAGTCGTGTGACAAGTGTCATCTTCATTTGTCGGTGATCTGAAAACCATCCTACGTGTCTTCACCTGCTACGATGACGAAGAATTGACGGACGTTAGTATACTGATCGCAAATGCTGACTTCGATTTTATGGCGAAAAAAGGTTGGCAGACGTTGGACGACTTGCAGTGGGTCGATGATTTGGTATCAGGTGGTTACGAGGTGTACCCATTAACTGGCAAGACTGCCAATCATGTCGTCAGCCGTCCGTCTGGGGTCGTTAAGTTCGTGAGTCTGCTTAACGTGTTGCTGTGAGGTAAGGCCGAAAAATCTTGTCGTGTTAGTTGACGGAACAAATCGCCACCCCAACCACTTGCACAGCCGATCAGCCTTCAATTCCCACTGATCCTACCGTGTACTCATTCGATGTCGTGTACTCACCTAGGCTCACATAAAACAATTCTTTTGATCCCATAAAAACGTCTATAGTGGGGGAGGGGGAAGGCTTAGGGGAGACTTTTTCATGACGCCTAAGAAAGTTTAATGAGGTTGAGGAAATTGTTTTATGTGCTTAGTGGATAATGTAGCACGCCGAGCACATCGAATAGTTGCACCGCGAGACGGCCAAGTGAGGATCGTAGGCTTATCGGCTGTGCTGGAAGTATAGGTATGACGGTTTGTTTAACGGCTTATGTCCTTAGGCCCCGTGACAATGTCTCCCCTCGGCCCACCACTGAGACCAACTGGTGGCCATCAAAACCAACTCCTCCAATGTTTCTCGACCTAAATCGTGGATGATCGGTCCATCTTTGAACATACTTCATGGCCAGTTACCGAATTAATTTAGCCTGTGATGGCCCGAAGTAAAACTCAGCCATGTCCAAATCAAAAAGTCGGTCGGCTGTACACAGGCGATGACGCTCACTGCCGTAAAAGATGCCGGAACATTGCAGACATTGTGTGTGACAACCGTCCATATAGAATATGGATGTTTGATGGCATGGTCTTTCAATGGTGGCGTATGACGACGACGATGAGGCGTTTGAGTTTCCCGAGAGATAGTCCCAAGCCTTCACTCACTGTTGTTTTCTCTAACAATGTTTCCTGGATAATGTGATCAGCCACGGGGCGATAGTAATTATACAATCATCTGTCGATAGACTGTCAGATGCTGTGAAGAATGAAGATGTTTAAAACTGCCTTAAATCTGCAGTTGCCATCATGATCGGTTTGCAGTTATGTTCTTCTTTTGTTTATTTAATATTGTTAAAATCGGTTAAAAACTTAAAATGTATTTGATTTTATCGAATATTCAACAGTTGTATTTGTTTCACCTTACTTTAAGGTATCTCTCTACTACTGTGATGATAATATTCGCGACTGACTATGATCAAGTACTGATAGCTATAGCTACAAAAATAATTTCTTAAATAGTTTTAATGGCGATTTGTTAAAATATGCGAATCACCTAATGTTTCACGTCCTTTGACTTATATAGAAACTATTTGTATTGAAATTGCAATGTACAAGATAAATACATATTTTTTTGAAAACTTGAAAACGGATCATTGGATATGTATCCAAACTTCAATGACTAAAATGATAACGCATAGTATTCAATATGAAAGTAAAAACTGTACAGTAACATTAAATTGTTAATCATATAATAATTTATTTAATAATTGTGCTTTAATATTAATACTGTGATGTATATTATATAATGTATATAATCAATAACTTATTTCATATCTATATAGAATTAGTGCACATTTAAATGTAGATTTTAATATTAGGTAGGTAACTATTATTTATTTATGTAATACATATCACATTTGGTTTCTTTTAATAGATTATTATTTACTTCATTTAGAACTTTGTCCCCTACACAATCTTGTTTTTGGAGATAAATTATTTTAAAATTTTGTATAATATCTTGTGAAATAATAAAATAAATCTACTACTTCTAGACCTCCATTACTGTATTTATATTTTATTACATTTAAATATTTTTTTATTTAACTTATTAATAAATGATAATTAACATCCATTATAGGTAAAAGCATGCATTAAGTCTCGTAAATAATTAGTACTAAAATTTAATACATTGAAGTACAATTAACTAAAAACTTACCATTTCAATTTGGTTATTGGATCAAAATTAAAATCAAATTTAACTAATTCGTTACCCAATTCAGGCAGGTGGCATATCTGATTGTTATGGACATAGTTCCTAGCACTAAGTTTAAGGCGTAATGAAATTTTTTTTACATCATTCCGCGGCTATTGACTCCGCCGGCTACCGTTTATAATATCTGCATAGATTCCGCCGGCTATGACTCCGCCGGCTACCGTTTATAATATCTGCATATCGATTCCGCCGGCTATTAATTCCGCCGGCTACCGTTTACAATATTTACACATCGATTCCGCCGGACACTGTTCATCCCCCCTTTGTATATGTATTTTAAAATTTTTAGTCTATTTAGTATAATTTAAACAATATATTATTATACAACTATAAATTAAAATATTAGTATTTAATTAATATGTACATTTGAATATATCATATTGTTAATTGTATATAGTATAAATTGTATAAAAATATTACAATTGTACCTATATAGTTCAAAATTAAAGTGTATAACTACTGAAAGATGAAAGTACACATAATGTCAACCATCACCAAGAAACTGAATCAAGTATTATAAAAAAATCATTTTCTAATGGACTCAAACGAAAATCGGAAGACGAATTGGAAAGGCCTTCAAAAGTCATAAATAGAGGCATTTTAACTAATCCAGAACTAACACAAACGTTGACAGGTACAGATATCAATAATGTTTATCAATGTTTATACCGTTCTCGTAGGTTATCGTATCCGAAACTCCCGACAGATATTATAGAAGTAATTAACGCAATAAGCATGCGTCAAATTAAAACTGTCCAGGACGAAAACTTTATTCTTGTTGTTGATGCAGTAAACAAAATTATATGTTTTTCAACTGAATCGAATTTGAAACTACTATGTTCAGTAGACAAAATATTTGTGGATGGTACTTTTACCTACTGTCCAAAATATTTTCTTCAGCTTTTTACTATTCACATCTTCAAGAACGGACATTATATTCCACTCGTGTACTTCTTACTACCAGACAAATGTAAAGACACATATGCACTGTCGTTCAGATATGTGGTTGAAAAATGTTCGGAAATTAATTTATTATTCACTCCATCGAAAATAGTTTCCGATTTTGAAGAAGCTATACATATTGGTGCAAAAACAATATGGCCAGAAATACAGATTGTTGGTTGTAGATTTCATTTAACCCAAAATTGGTGGAAACACATTCAAAGTCTTGGTAAATATATAAATTCAAATACACATACAATACTATTATTGTCGTATTATGCATCATTAATATTAATTAATTTATTAAATTATAATTTTTATTTTTTAGGCTTATCAAAAGAATATAAAGATGCATCAAGTGAAATAGGTAATTGGCTAAAATGGGTATTTGGCTTACCATTACTAAATCCAGAAGAAGTAAGCGATTGCTTTACGACCGATTTGATGTCAGTTTCTCCAGATGATGAAAGGATAATTAAGTTCTGCGATTATTTAGTTGAATATTATATTGATGAAGCCGCAAAATTCAATCCACGTATTTGGGCATCGAGAGAAATAACATCGGAACGTACTACAAATAGCTGTGAGTCTTTCCACTCAAAATTAAATTCTCAATTCACAAAAGCTCATCCCAACATTTTCATATTCACCCATGTTTTAAATAAAAAAATACAAACTGACACTTACATACATATAAACGGAATAAACACCGAAAAAAATAGTAAGAATAGCGCTTTTAAAAAAAAACAACAAAGTATTAAAAATTTATCAAATGATTTGAACGATAATAAAATTTCTAGGTTCACTTATTTAAAACATGTGTCCGAATATTATCAAAAGTAGTTTGATTTATACCAATATTTTTATTTTATACTTATATAATATTTTTATCATTTTATTCATTTTACTCAAAGACATGTGACCAAATATTATCAAAATTATTTACATTTATACATTTTTTTTTTATACCTACATAGAATTTTTTATACAATTTTATACAATTTAGATTATACATTTTACAATATCATAAACATAATGTTAATTTGAAAAAAATGATTTACATTTATACATTTTTATTTTATACTTATATACTATTATCATAATTTTATTCAATTTAGACATGTGACCAAATATTATCAAAATTATTTACATTTATACATTTTTATTTTATACTTATATACTATTATCATAATTTTATTCAATTTAGACATGTGACCAAATATTATCAAAATTATTTACATTTATACATTTTTATTTTATACCTTCAAAACGTATCAGTAACCTAACCTATCAGTAGCCGGCGGAATTAATGGCCGGCGGAATCAATATGTAGATTTTATAAACAGTAGCCGGCGGAATTAATAGCCGGCGGAATCAATATGTAGATTTTATAGATAGTAGCCGGCGGAATTAATAGCCGGCGGAATCAATATAAACCTTTTTCCTAAGCAGGTAGTTTCGGCGGAATCGATAATTCCCCTAAGTTTAACATGAAAACTGAAATTATTTCTAGAATAAACAGTGACTCTAAAACCAATTTGTGATTAAAACACATGACCATCTATAGAAGCGTTTATTAACTTGTACAATGTATACCCACACTTCAAAATACTTCCTAGCAGTAGCTAACAAAACTAGATCAATGTAGTTCGCAATGTCTGAGGTAGAGATATCAATAAAGCCTACTTTATAACCAAACATATGTATGTAAAACGCATATTTTGTACTTTCTCAGGTTTATCGATTAGATCAGACTGAGACGGGGTCCAGAACCAAATTCTGAATTAAACCTCACCAATGTAATGTAATAAGACAATTTATATCTTATACAAATATAGGAGTTTCTCATAATGAGTTGATACTTTAACAAACAAATTTAATAAATATTTCATAAGTTCAAATTTGCATGTAATTAAATATTTAAACGAAGTAGAACAATTTTAGTTACTTATTTTTATAATATTTTAGTTTAAATATAGTATTCGCGGATTGAAACTTTTGAAGTATATAATTATATTTTATACACACAATGAAATTTTCAAATTCAATGGTTTGGTAAATATTAATTCAATCAACCTATTGTATATCAAAAAGTAAAATAAATAATTAATTTTATAGCAATATCCTTAGTAGTTAGTGGTATAGACTGACAAACCGTGTTCGCTTAGAATCTTTTTTCTTATAGACTATACAATAATTTAAATATTTAATATCATTGATTTAAAATTTAACACAATATTCACTATGGTGACCCATTTGACACCTACTGTACAGCAGAATGGTACCTACCCACTTGCCCGCTCTCTTTTTGTACAAAAAAAAAACGAATAAAAAGCTTTTGAATCAAATAAATAGATATATCTAATGTTTCTACGACTAGCATTATAAAAGCAATTTTAATTTCATTATTTTCGGGTACTAATAAATTATGTTTTTAGACATAAACAAATTAAATTTAACGAAATATTTACTTATAATAATTAATATATTATAATCACTAATCAGATCATTTTTGAATACATATTTACTATATTTTCTGTGTTTAATAACATTATTATGGAAAATTTAAAAAAAAACACTTTTCGAGTGCTTTACCAATAAGTACCTTATTAATTCATGGCCTTGAATTTTAGATTACTGATATTTTATAGGTACATCATTTTAGTAAAATGTGTTTATTATTATTTAAAATATAATAATTGAATATAATTCTCATTATTATTTATAATAAAATGAAATTCAATTTCACTTTTAGTGTTTCCTAGTATTATTATTTATAATTGTGATTTTTTTTTGTATATAAATAGATGTTTACTTCCAGACAGAAATTGAAAAGAAATATTATTTTTATTGTTTAAAATGTTATATATATCCAACATAAATAATAAGTTTTTTTACTTCACAGTTTTTATAACATTTGATTGTATTTCTATAAATGATCGGTATCAATATAATAATATATTTGAATAACATTTTATATATTCATAAAATGTTAATAAGTTGCAAATAATTCCAGACTATGCAAACTAAATGACCAATATTTTCAGAGTTTCAGTCATTTTCAGAAAAATCATTTTTTTCCTTCTTTTTTATTTACTTAAAGCAGTTTGTCGTTATTAATAATGTCGTTATTCTATTGTAAAATATTAACTAGGTACCTACTAGTTTCGATGCCTAAAAATTTAAAATGAATACGAAAAATAAACGCTGTCCACCTATTGTATTCAAATGGGTGTCATTCAAAAGTTTCTTGAACTGCATTTACATGATGTTAGTTAATTCAAACCGAATGTTTGCGAGTGGTGGCTAATTTTTATTGTTTCAGTTATTGTAGTATGGTCACGTATATGACATTCTTAGTATTATAATTACTATAATATTTTCTAGAAAAGAACGTATTGACATTTTTTACATCCAAAAAACATAAGAATATCAAATTCCGTAAACATGCTTGACCTTATTTGAGATCACGTTTTAGGGTATATATTCTGCATATTTGTCTGTAGACAAAGGACCTACAGAAACGTAAAATATAAAACACATTAATATTATTATTACGCTTGAAAAAAGTTGTAAATTATTATTATAGTATAGCTGCCGTGTTTTGATGCAGTGCTGTAACTAATATATTTTAGACGATTCAAATAAATATAATCATTTAATCGTCATAATATTTAAATAATAACGAAAACTCTTACGGACAAATTAATGATTATTCATAGATATACAATAATTTCATCGCATAATACATATATATTGTAAGTTATTTTGAAGTTGGTGACCAAAATGTAAATAATATAAATTGAGACGTGAAAGGGATGTGTATAAGCGGTAAGCCTAATTAATTTCCCCGGGTGAAGGACCAGAGAGAAATGTATACAGGATATATGAATAATATGCTTATGCCCACTGAGGTAAGGGTGGGGTCACTTTCGACGAGGTAATAGGAGAAAAGGAACGATATTCGGAGATTGCATCTGTGACATTGTTAATAATATGTCGGTTCGCCGCGCATCTCACGGTTGGATGGTGTTGCCTTTGAATGTCGCCCATAGAATTGAGGTGTCCTAACTTAACCTAACTTAACATGAACAATAACGGTGGCCATCAAATCGGATTTCAGGACGTACCAAATATGTATATATTATATAAATGTATTACTAGACTAGTTGTTCACAGGGCGTAAATTATTCGTCGTACGTTGTTTATTGTTGGCTCAACCATTGAACCGTGCCAAGAATGAACGTTGTCGAGCAAAAATAAAAACTAGGGAAATTAATAATAATTATTACATTATAGTGAAACTTTATTAAGTACGATTGCATGTATTGAAAGCATATTGAAAACGTTTATTAACCATCTTAGTATTGTAATAATATTGCAGTTGATACAAATAATAATGTAAATTCTGTGATGATCATGATGTATTTTAGTCATTTTAATATACTTTGTATAAAATGTAACTAAAGAAATATAGTTTACATAATTAACTGAGATTGCGAACTGAGATCGTATTTATACAAGTTACGATATTAGTTTACATTAAATTTATAAAAAATAAATAAAGTATAAATCGTATTGAACATTTTAAGTATTTTTTTAATAACAATAATACAATAAAGTTTAAAAACATTTTAGTATTTTCTTACGTCTTTTCTTGTCAATGAACGTATTTTAAAATCTTTTAATAGAAAGACATAAGTAAAAAAAGTTATAAATAATACCAATACACAAAGGGCAATAAAATATTAGAACCCCATTGCTAGCGAAAATAATTGGTCCTTGTTATCTACTCAATGCGATTTTTAGTAGTAAATCAGAAAATATTTTAGATTTCTAGAGTGAAGTGAAAGCGCTAAGAAGTGTAGTGAAGAGTTCCATCTAATCGAAATACTTAGGTACTTCTTACACAAAATGCATTTGTGTTTTCCACACCATTTTAAATGGGTTTCTATTTTTCATAATTTTATAATGTTTGTGCAGTCATTATCTGTTTTATAAAATTAACAGTTGATAGGAAAATACAAACCATTTATAAATAGTTACCTATACAATATTTAAGATTTTACTATACTTGAGGTGCAATCATTAATTGGTATGTAAATTTGTAATGAACGCTGAACAATTATTGCTGTGTTTAAAATAACATTAATTTATCACTACTAAGAAAAGTAAGTTATTACATATTTCTGGTCTGAAGTATTACTAATGGGTAATTTTTTCGTGCACTTGCATCATGCAATTTAGTAAATATGCGGCATTATCAATTTTATTCACTAAAAATATTTAAACATTGTACCTAAACAAATCACTTTTATTCAAATATTTCTACTTAAAATCTTTACAGCGTGGTTTAGGACGACAGTTGTTATGCATATTATCTGCAGAATGTATTTGCGCATTTCCTTAAACGTTTATAACCATTAGAAATTCAAAATTACATTGTAGTAGGATTACTGTTGTACTACCTATTATAATATACATATTTTACTGTAGGTACATATTTTAATAATTGATGGTTACATAGTTTTAACTTTGATGTACATCATTTTACCGTAACAATAGGATTCTTTTTAAACCTATAGGTACTCCAGGAGTGAGGCTTTCCTCTTTGAATGGCACGTTAAAAATGTTCACAGTAATAATTCTCGTTTGACATCAAACTAGATTTTCTACCACGCGCAACAACATTGGCATAGTAAAATCTCGTACACGCTTTATGATGTCGATTTGGTAACGTCGAGGTTTAATTTCTGTGGTTATATTCACGCAACAATAAAAATCCATAAAATAAGTATTATTACTTATTAACCATTTCAAGTCACAACTGGAATGTTCCATAATAGCAATAAAAAAAATCATGTTTCAATATATTATATTGCTATTTAAATTATGCATAATTATTTAAATTATTTTATGGTGCTGTGGTATTTTTTCTTATTCCCGAAAATTGAATGTTTATACTTAATTGGGTATAATCAATTGACATTTAATTATCTGACTAAAATATATTTTGTAGTACATACGCTTTAATGTTTCTGAAGGGCATAGGTGGAGATGGAATACTTACTGGAGTTTTTAACCTTTCAATATATAATACTTCCTAACAGCTCTTCAGATAATTTAACTAATATTATTATATTATTATAGCTTGTTATAACATTGGACGAGTTTTTATTTTGAAATTATTTTTATATACATTATAAATTTTGAACATTATTATTACCTAACAATCTATCCAATGGCCCACTTTCCTAAACGTGTGTTCATTGTACATAGATATTAAAAAATGGATTTTCTACGTTCACTTATTGGATTTATAATAATGTTAGCAAAGTAGACGCCAGACACATCTTCATTAGCCTCTACGAGCCTTTCTCTGCCACTAGGAGATTATTTTTGATATAATTATCAGATCCTGGGCTAAATCTGTCAAATTGTTTTTATTTTTTTTTTTGTGGCCGTCTAAACATAAATAAAAGTATTTAACTTTTAAAAATTAAAATATAAATGCATGCAAACATTATGAAGTATTATACATTTCAGTGTTTCACTTTATTTTTTAACTTAAACCAACCACGCCAACTTTATATTCATAGCGCGTACTCATATCTAATAAGCTCATTATGAAGTAAAAGTAAAAACACAACGTTTTTCACATTATTACGATTATTACATTAAAAACTTAAACATTTATTTAAACGTATTTTAAACAAAACTAAACAAACTAGGGAACTCGTTCTTCTATGCTTTAGATTTCGAGAGTGACTTATCATTGAGTAAGTCACTGTTGTAATTATGAAAGTGTTAAATTTGATTTCAATGAAAAATCATTTCATACAAAAACTGATTTCTAAGGATATTTTATAATATATTTCTATCGCTGTATAGTGTTGCGTTATTATTGCGTTGTTATTCCGTAATATTTTGTATTTACTTCTATTTAGTTTTAGTTTTCCCCAATTATACATCAATACCAACGTACCACAACTAGATCCAATGTGCAACCAAAAACCAACCTCAAAGTTAATGATTAAAGCATTTTTTTGAACCAAACAGTCAGACAAAAAAATAAATAGTTTTAAAAAACACATCATTTAGGAAATGTTTATAGGTATTTTTTCACTCAAAATCTTAATAATATAAATGAATAAGAGAAATACAAGTAGGTATCTATAGCAATATGGGTGTGCATTAAATTATAAAATGAATGGCATGTAACATTAAAGAGATACAATTTGAAATGGACATCGATCGTCGTACGATACTATCTTACCGATTACCGATACTATTTTCAGAGTAACTATACATTTTACACCATGGTAGAAAATAATATTCAGTAATTAGTATTAAATTGTTTAAAATATTTATAACACTTTGAATAATTTTAATATTTATTTACTTACAGGTTACTACTAATTTTAAATGTTCGAACGAATAAATATTGGTTATATAATATAGTAAAAAAATTCACATATTTATAAAACCAATACATCATAGTTTCACTCAGAATCTAAAATAATTTACTAATTAATGTAAGTACTAACATAAATGTATTTTATATATTTTTTTTTTTTTTTTTTTATTGTAATGAGTGAATTGAAGAACGTGACTCAACGATTTAATGGCTTAAGTTCACGCTACCCTATGGGTGTCGGAGCCGATACGTTTATAATACAACAACTTGTTTCACAGAAATACAACTCTCACTCCCGTGAAATAAGATTTCGTTATATTTTTAAAATTTTTTTTTGATAGATGAAAGACTTTATTCAGGTCACATTGGAAACTGATTTTAAAAATTGTATTTTAATAAGTTTTAATAAACTTCTATAAACCTATAAACCTATCACACTTTGTTAATATTTTGAAATGTAGTTTGTTTTGAGTTATTTAAAATTAATTCAAAAATTGAAATCCAATGCAACCCAAAAATAGTTTTTCTCTTAAAAATAAAAAAATCTTGAAAATCTGAATTTCCTTAATAAATAACCTGATCTGACACGCTAAATAATTATATTAAAAATGAGTTTTTTTTAACATTATCTGACTAATGGCCTCTTAGTAATTACAAATAATGTACCTATAGTAAAAAAATTAATACATGTATCAATTAAGTACGGAATTGGTTATACAAATAACTTAGCCACTGAGAAGACATATGTACCTATAATCCAAGTTAAAATAAAAGTAAAATATTTAGTTATTTTGTTCTAAATAAGTTTCGGAAACTGGTACATTGGCTAATTATTTAATTTACCTAGCAAACAGATACCTGGTACCCAATAATTTTAATGATAAATACAATTTTAATAATGACGTGTAATGAATAAAAAAAGTCAACAAATGTGGTTGAAAAATATTTAGACCCCGTTGATAATAATATTATTGTACTTAAATAATATAAGTATTACTTTTCAAAAAATAATTTCATAATTTTCTGAATTCGATTACTGAGTCAAATCACTTACAAAATGTCGAAGTGCAACGATACCTACCTACGTTCTATATTATTATCTTCATCGAGCACCCTCTATGTAAATTGGATTCAATGGCGTATAAAACTATAGCATGTAGAATGCACAATGTACACACAGTGTTTACACAGATCATTTTGGAATTCGTTATCGAAAACATGAGTGATTAGATAAAAAAAAAACATAATAATGATCGCTTAAAGCAAACAAAACACGTCAATAAATAATAATGTTCCTAAACTGTACACTTTTTTTTGTTTTTTTTTTATTTATTACCAATAACATTTTAAGTACCTACACGGTTTAATACCATACAAATAAACTATAATTCAGTGGTTTTCACATAGGTAGGTTAGAATTTATGGTTTTGACGCCCTAGGTAAAGCTATGACGCCGTCTACGTATTTTACCTATTGCCCACCTATAAAAAACAACCAGACACAAACAATCGTTTGGATACAAAAACTAAATGCTTACAAACAATCAACATTTTATACATACATGTTAAATCTTGTTTCATACCTACTCATCAAATAATTGTGTTGTTTACGAACTTAAGAAATTGCATTGCTAAAATAAATTGATTTTTATGACTAATTTTCTAGAAGCTGCACCACTTGGTGTTTTAATATTTTGTTGACTTTCACCAAACATTTTAATATCTATTTTATTGTTTTTACAATATAAAATAAAAACATTGAATGCAATGATCTACAACTATTGTATAAGTAATAAGCATAGGTGAGTAAATCATAAACCTTAACAATACAAGATTTAAGAATAATATCAAAATAAATCACATGAGTTATATACTTATATCCGTTTGATTACCACCCAAAAAATAAATTATATATTAAATAAATTATTAAAATGTATAATAACTAGGTAGTGACCAACTTTATTTATATAGTAACCAGTAAAGAATTAGATTCGTAAATTTAAATATGTAGATAATTTCGGTTTTTGGGCGATATACTATAGGTGTATCATGCTGTGTCAAGTGTTAACTATATCAAACATTAAACAAATAGTTTAGTATTTTTGAATGTGACCAAATAAATACTATTTTACCAATTTTACCAAGCATAATAAGAAAACTGAAAATATAAATTCGATTATTATAATAATAACTAAAAATATTTATAAGTTATAAATAAAATAATTTTGCCTTTTACATAAAAACGTGATAATATGATGAAAAAATGATGAAAAAATGTCCATGTCTATTGGTTGACGATGAACGACATAATAGTATTTAAATACATTTTACGAAATGTAAGTAAACATAATGAAACCCATATGAATGTTATTTTTGCAACTTGGATCTTGTGCATTAATAATTATAAGATGACTTTAAAATTGTTGTGATACTTTTATATTATATTCCTTTTTTATTGTTGTTATTATTGTATCTCTACAATTATATATTTTATTACGCCATATCTACATAATAGTTTATAAAAAGCGCAAGTGATGGCTTGAATACATATTATTTAATATTTAAAAATGTACAAGATAAATATTTGTGTTGCGTACATTTAAATGAATGAAGCCCCAACTCCCCTTCCCAACCACCACCAAAATATCTTCGCTCTGGATCTGTTCCTGTACTTTTACACAGACAAACTGTACCTACACACTTTATAACCATATGCATGTTGACACAACACTTCTATATTTTATATTTCATTCGCTTTCTTTGTTAGCATTTTTTGGAGTGCGTTTTTTCGGTAAATATATTTGCGGTGGGCGGTAAGGCAATGGTTGCGAGAGATCAATATTATATTATATAATAAATAATATTATATATCATATTGATGAAAAATATATAACCTTAAGCGATGACATTTGAATTACAAATTATATAATAAAGGTGTGTAGTAATGTGTTGCAAAAGTACAAAACTTAAAACCATCGTGTGGAGTACTATAATATATGTAATGTGTATATATATATATAATGTGTATTTTGTTATTATTTAGATTTTTAGTTAATAATAATAACTGAATATAACCCATAGGTTAGTATGGGTTCTAATAAAAAAAATACTCAACTCGAGATCACTATCAACTAATATTGTCATAATTTTATCGATATCTCATTTTTAATTTACTAAATAGTGATATCTATTTATATCTTAAACAAAAAGGGACACTTAAGTAAGCGCATGGTAAGTGCTACACCATTGCAGCTTATATTAAATTTAAATTAATTAAGTAACATTAATAAACATATTAGGTTTTAAATAACTGCATTATAGTGTAATGTATAACCTATATAATATACATACTATGTACTAGTGCTAATCAATTATAATATTTAATTTAAAAAAATAATAAAAGTGAGAAAATGTGTTAGTTTGGTTGAAAAACATTGTTCACTGTTTTAAATCAAATAATCCTGTATTTAAATTTCTCGAAGTATCGAATTAATTCTAAAATTGTTTTATCTAAGAAAAAAAAAACGTAATGAAATATTTATTTAGTAACACTTTGCTCTCTTTATATCTTGATTCAAAATATGATCTAATAATTAATATAGATTGTTTATAAAAACATGTAACATTTTTGATAACTTGATTTTCACATACGTAATTTTGTCCATCTATGGACATCTATATGTATATTTATGTATATTTATATGGATCTTTATTATTTTGAGAAATTTCAATATTTAATTATGTGGGACTTACCTAACCCGTTTTAGACATCAGCCCTTCTTGTATCTACCGTTTTTATAGGTTAAGTAAACAATATAATATTATATTTTTCTATTTTCATTATAGATAACTGATCAATTTAGAAATAACCTAATTCTTGCTGTTTTGTAGATAGATGTTAAGATGATTATGTATAAATAGATGAATGATTCCCACAAATTATTGTCTAAATATTAAAAAATAATAATCATTATTACAATTAGGTTTTTATATTGGCTTGTATTTTTTTTTCAAAACGTTTCTGAATATTTAGGTACTTAGTCGTTTAAATCATGTTTTTATCATTTAAAAGATTTTTTACCTGGTACCATCAGCTGTTTATCATAAAATATGATAATTCTAACAAAACACTTTGTTCATCTTCAAAATGTTAAAGGGCATAAGTTGCAAAATCGAGTTTTTATTCAAGGAATGGGTAATATTTTTCACTTGAGCTGTTTGGGTGGTATGTTAATTAGTCGTTTTTATAACACTTTAATATCCCATGGTATATATATATGATAGTATGTATACATAATAGTATTATGTTATGGTTGTCTTCTATATATATATGCGTTTACAAATTACGAGAAGGGTTTCTCGTGGAAGTCCTCTCTATTGTAAGTAAGTTGTGACTATTGCGCACAAATTGCACGCGTTTGTCGAGAGGGGTTTGTCCTCTCTCCATCACTAAAATATTTTTAAACAGTTTATTTTTTTGTGAAATGTGAAATAATTGCAATCATGATATATGATAGAATCAAATGCAATACCAGCATGGTGTTGGGGGTGAGGGTCAGGGTCAGCATCTGTAATGTGATAAAATATATTATACAGTAAAAACGATAAAAACCAGTAAAACCCTTTCATTATATTTACGGGGAACGCTATCATAAATACGCGATACTCCCATTTATATATTATATACAAAATAGAACAAATACGAAATGTGTGTATGTATATTAGTAAATATATTATACACTAAAACTACTTAAGGTACATATATATATATGTATATAATATATGAAATATTATGTAGGTATATACTTATTTTATTAGAGTATTAGGTTCCTTGACGTTTATACATCGTCACTGTACATTAATTTTCTCGTATGATAATTATATCAACGTACACATATTACGAATAAGTACGATAGTTATAATTTACGTTATACGCAAGTTTATTATAACCTGTACCTATACACTGAGCTATACACGTGATGCACATAACGCATATACCTACATACGTAGGTATTATATTATAATGTATGTGCAAGTTTTTCGAAACAGTGAACACTCGTTACACTTGAACATTTTTGAAAACATTTTTTTTCCATATCTTAAAGTCATCAGGTGTCTATAAAACTATATTTTTTGGAAAAAAAAAATACTTTCACTAAGTATTTTTGACGTTATAACTTGTTTAGTCAATTTTTTTTTTTTTTATTATTACATTTTATATTCCAAAAAAGTACACTTCTGAGAATTTCTATACATAAAAATAACATTTTTCTCGAGAACTTAGTTAGTTATAAATATTTAAGTTTATATGAGCGAAGTGGAGTGGCACTCCATAATGATGGCCTACTACTGCACTGCTTTATTTAAACATTAATACTTAAATATTATTATAATACTTTTTTAAAATTCGATTTGTATACATCAAAGTTCTCAGACGCATTGAAATATAATATTAAAATGTATGATTTCCTTAAAAGTTTTAAAAATCTAGAGTATAAAAATATAATTTTTTTTAAAAATGATGTCTAATAATGACTTCAATAAGTTTAGTAAAAAAAACCATTCATTTATATATATGTTTTATTTTATGAAGCAATAAATTAGTGTTTACTGTTAAAAGAATCATCCTGTACAGGCACATATATACTTGAGTGATATCTTTATCAATAACATTTATTTCTTATTAATATATTTCAAATTTGAATTTGAATGTTGTATTTCTAGATAGTAATACGATTCAGGACTATTGTCATTTGTTTTATTTTCGTTTATGTTTTAAATCTAAAATAGTAAATTGGTTGATCTAACTTATTGATACAAGTATATTTAACATTATATACTCTGGATTATTAATGTTTAGTCCATTAATTATTCATTAAGCAGCTACAATATAGTATATAAGTCTTAAAAGTTTAGCTAGAGAGAGGAAAATTATAATATACATAATATACATTATAATAATATAGACGGAGTAAAAAACACTGCGAGACACCCTGTGCTATTACACGTACGAAACAGCTAACAGGTCGCTAAACAGGAATGGCCAAGAATAAGAACGTATTGGTAGAGACCGTTTTTTTTTTGTCGTTTTATTCTTATAAAATTTTATTTTTCTATCAATTTCCGTTCGACGAATCGTGACTCACGTACATATACATTATACTTTGGTCGTGTGTCATTCGATTAGAAAATAAAAGCGCTTAAAGTTTTTTACTTTACCTACATAAACCGTTTACACGGCTTCGGGTGAATAAAATTTCACGTACCTATACGTACGAAGCCGTGTAACTTTTTTTTTATACATGCAGAATTGTATACACACATCACACCCGTCGTATATTTCGTATACTCATATTATTATATACGGTATTATACACATCCACACGTGTAAGTACGATTGTCGTGTACACAGACGCAGACACACTCACACCTGTTTGCGAATCGCGTTTGGTCGACCCGTATAGACGCGCGGCGAGAAAATAATGCAATAACCTGTAACTACATCGTAACTGGTTTGGTGGGCAAGCGAACGGCGGTGTTGATGGGCGTAGAAGGTGCAATATTTTGTATGCCTCAGTGCACAACACCACGTAAGTGCGATCAGCAGGGTATTTATTTTTTTATCCTCCGAGCATCGGTAAAATACCCGAGAAGGGATGTTGAATTTACCATCGTCCACCGCATATGCTCCGGCTATACCCGCTGCAGCACCGAACTATGGAGATGCCCCAATATTGTGGTCTAAATTCAGGTACCTATAGACCCATTGTGTCCCAAATATTATGTGAATATCTCGATGATTGAGCCCGAACACACGCCGATTCACAAAATAACGTTTATAATTATTTAATATTTTTAACACGCCTTTTTTCTGAAAATATCATTTTATACAATATATTACCTACCCAGTGAATTTTAAAAAATGTCAAATTAATGTATCAACAATATTAATACAGTTATCTCTAAACTCATAATAGTATATTATAATAAATATATTATAATACTATAATTGATAATTTTCTAAAGTTTAAAAATTATTTTTAATGAACAAATAATAATTTATTTTAAGCCTTTTTTTGTACCTATACCATCATGATAGTACGCCCCCCTCCCAGCTGAGCAATCTTGAAGTTTGTATTGAATTTATCATTTCTCTAATGAACTACTGAATAGAAAACACCATTCAAGCTGAATATTGATAGCTCGAGCAAATATAATATAATTTTTACAATTTATGTAAAAATACGAAAGACGCGATGAGGATATTTATATTATTGTTTTAATGACTATACTAACAGTATTTTCTACCTAATTTGTACTAGAAGCGAATGCCGCTATTAGGATACGAAAAAGGTCACTTTAGGCAGCAAGTTGTTGCGATTGCTCACCGAGTGCAACGAACAATATTTTACTGTCAATTATTTACTGTACGGCCAGGGTGTTTTTATTGTTAATTTATATTGTTTATATTGTCTATAGTTTATATGTATATTTATATTGTCGGCAGATGTCATTGGATACTACACAGTATGCATATACCATAAAGTTTTTGGAAAGAAAGATCTTTCATCGCGTTCGTGTTCATATTTTAAGAATAAAACGTTGCGAACGTCACTTCAAATAGAACGTGAACGTGAACAAAATGTATATATTTAAGAAACTCGGACAATTTTAAGGTCGTTCAAATAAAATTCCTTTTTTAACAATGTAGGTATTTTTAATGATAATAATTGATATTATTATGTTATTGTTTCGGCATTGTATCTAAACACTATAGTACTACTAGGTATAATAATAGGTAATTATGATATTTTAGGAAATATTTGTAATATTTTAAAAATATGTTGTAAGGAACTACATGCAACTCAATGCGGATGACGCGGATTGATAATAATACTAAAATAATTAATATAGTTAGTTTCACAATAACTGTTACTCGATACTAACTCTCCTGGTGGCGGTATTTTGTCATGGTTTCCAAAAATGCATGAGAAAACTATTAAATAATTAAGTATTTAGTTTTTTTTTATTTCGGTGATATTATTTTTACACATTTTTATGGTATAGTTAGACTTATGAGTTATGGCATACCTGTACATTAAATCGTAATACTAAACATAATATCAGCAATTGATTTTAACAAATTTGATACTCTATAGTCCCAGTTAGGTTATATACTTAATTAATATAAAAGGAATTTATTTTTATTATAACATAAAGTATCTAATTCATTTTGTTAATTAATTGTAACAAACATACAAATCAACTCTTTTAAAAGTTATTTATAACTTAATCGGAGTCTTATTTAAATATAAAAACAAAGATGATAAACATGTTATTCAATAAAAAAAAAAAGTGTACGTGAAAGTAAACGACTTCGTATTATCCGTATTGGACGTGAACTGAACGAATTAAATTCTCAACTGAACTTTCCGATCACTGGCTGTTCTAGTAGGACTTAATGGTAGTCGAATCTCCATGAATAGGCCAAACACTTTATGAAGAATATACATACAATGAAATGAGAAAAACGCAAATTTGGTCGATATAAAACAATTTAAATAGGTAGTAATTATATATATTAAATATGTGAATTAATACGTATATCAGCAAAAATAAACATCAGGTAGGTACCTATAAGTTGCCTTGGTATTACGCATAGGTACCTACTCTTTTCATCCGATAAAGTTACCTCATTAGGTCGTGTAGACGTTATTCATGATGTGGCAATATGTGCTAAATTTTATGTACCAGCATTCAGAGTGCAAGGAGAATATTAAAAAAATTATAAATACCTAAAATATATAAAATGCCTATAACATGTTACGATAATTTATGCATTTTTTTATGCATTTTTGTCCACCTCATTCATGGAGCACTAGTGCCCCGGTCATTCCCTCCACCTACCTACCTTTGAGTTAGCACTTACAAGTTGAAGTATGATCATGTTCTATATTAAACCAGATAATGGTATTATATCAATAATATGCTATATTATGTAGCTATACCATCAAAAACTGTTAAAGCTGTTTGCAGGTATACTGGTAGGCATATTATTTGAGTCCGGGTCTGCGGACATTAGGTACAATAATATGTTATAGGTCGACAAGTGGCCAAATGAGTTTCTAAGTCATACGGCAAAAATCAACAAACTCAATGTTTACTTTTAGTCTCTCCGTTATTAAAAATGTATTTATAGATTACGTTTGAAATATAATCAATATAATGCTGTACAATAGTTAGTAAAAAATAATTATCTATGTTCCTTAAACCTAATTATTAATTACCTACTTAAATAATTACGTGCCAACATATGACTAATGCGGAGATCTTGTGAAGTTTCAACATGTGTACGTATTGTACATAGATATACTTAATAAGTAAGTATTATATTCAATATAATATTATGATAATTAAATATTATACAAATGTTGTTTCGGATTTTTAAACAATTATAGTAGATATTTATTAGATCGTTGAGACCGTTGGCAAAATAATATTTTACAAATAAACTGGTTTAATAATAAATTATTACATTATTACAATATCCCCTCATTTAAATTTCTTATTGTATATGAATGTGCTGCAAGCGTAAAAAAAATATACACACACACAATAGGTACAATACTACGTAGGTATATAATATAAGAATAAAACAACATGTAAAAGCAAAAAATCATTTTTAAGGTAGCTTAAAGGGCTTTTTATGAGAAATTCAATGATAAAATAATATGATACCATAATCACCATAACCAGTAAACGTGCACATGGGATTTGTATATGAGTGTATGTGAACTGCAAAGTGGTATATTTATTATATTGAAAAAAAAATTTCCATTTTCAATTATACTATTATTTTTACTTTTTTGTTACATTTTTTCTTTCCCCCTCCCTCGATTCCACGAATGTACTGCTGACATACATTATAACAGAACACTAAATTTGGTTGATACTCTATAGGCACAAGCATATGTGCATACTGTATTTAGCATAATATATACTTTTTACTAAAATATACGCATACCAACATATTATTATATAATAATAATAAATTAAAAGACGAATAAAAAACTTGTAGGTGCTACTATAATATGTGTAGCAGCGTATTATAGTACCTATCTACAATACTCGCTTTATACTTCACAACAAACGTGCGCAAGTGTATGCAGGAGTTATTTAAGTAGGTTCCTATATGTATATGCATTCAACGAAATATGTGAAATATGTAGAGGTACAACAAATATGATACTATTTTACATTTTAAGGAACTTTATTAAACCTTACTTGTAACATATTTTATAGTATAATAATACAATTAAATTCATCGAAATGTAAATATATGCTGACATAATGTTATGTGGATGAGAAGAATAAACAATTTGAAATTATAATTATTTTACGACGTCCTAAATAGATATATTTTTAACGATCCAATTATTCCTATTATTCTTTTTAATTTATAAAATATAACCGGACAGTCGTAGTTTGTTTTTAAGTAAGAAGATCTATTTTGTTCATGATATCAAGAAAAATGTTCATTGAATACCAATGATATATTACTTTATAAGATTATACGTATGATAATATAAACCTAATGAAAATAATACTTTAACATTATTTGCTTAAAATTAATAAATACCCATAAACTAATAAAATGTATTATCTTTTGTCAGAAAATAACAAGTGGGCAGCACAAAAAGTTTAGACATATTATTATTATATTAAAAATATAATTTTGTACTAATGTACAATTTATTTGTTCTTTGTTTCTATATTCATAAACCATTTTATTATTTACATAGAAGAAATACTTCAATGTAAATCCATATACTGCTTCTTTGATCCACTCAGAATGTAAAGAAACAGTTCAAAAAATAATAATTATACTGCTTCTACTGCAGAAATAATATGGCAAAGATCAAACAAATAATGAACTTTAAGTCTATAATTATATCAAAGTTGAAAGTTACCGAAATGTTTAATAAATGTGGTAATGTGGGTGATAAAATAAAAATATC